>CAMZMU010000064.1:40650144-40889620 GCA_947311845.1 Poa pratensis
CCCTGATGGTCCCCGAAGAGCAAGGCCTTGATACCTGCAAAAAAAGGTATTAGGTTGAGACTCCAAGTGCAGAGTGTATAGTAAGTGGAAGACAGTTTTCCCCGAGGGGTGACTCGAGGGTTTAATATCGAACTCTCGGGGAATCTGAAGTGGTAGATTTATCTTCTTATCCTTCTTTTGGTTACCTACAAAACAAGGTTAGATGTTTTGGTCCTCAACCTCACCTGTGGTTGTCAAGCACAAGGTGTAAGAATGATATCAGGATAGTTATGCAATGCAAACAAGAAATAAATATGCAATGATGGTGGATGCAATGATAAATGATATTTTTGGGTTTTTGAATGATGTATGCAAGATGAAAAGTATTTTTGTATTTTCGGATTTAATGATGGCTGAAAATAGAAAAGTGGTATATGGTGTTGGAAAGGTGTTTCTTATGATTAAAAATGGACTGGGGTTCATGGTTTCACAAATGCACTCTCTCTTTATAAAGTGGTAGACAATGGAACACACATTAACATATGAGATTGCAACACAGGGTTTGATAACAAGTTACTTAGATATATGGGCATCACGTCCTAACATAGAGATCTTTTGGTTATTAACCTCTCTTATACTCCACCAAGATGCGAACTAAATCATAACACCTCAGTAATTAAGATAACTCAGAGTATAGCATTAAGTATCATGACATGAAGTGAAAATAAGAACATGCTAGATCTAGTCATGGAGTAGTGGCAATGGTCACGCCCACATCCCCGGTAGCATGGTATTTTAGTTTATCCCTAGTGAGGTAACAAAGTAAGGTAAAGATACCAAAGTGGATCGCAGAACTTTCTCTCACGTTCACTGCACTAGCCACCCCCCGTTACTCCAACTAATGCACACGTTCCCCCACACACGCTCTCATAAACATGCTTGATCAAAACAAGTAGACAAGAACGGGGTACATAATATGCATCTATACTCATAACTGAAACAAACATTGCAATCTCAAACATATATTAACTCATAAAGATCCACCACAAAGGTATTACAACGGTGACCGTAATCATGTTCAGCAGCTCATACGGTGCTAATTAGTGAAGCTCAAGAGAGGAGAGATACATAAGTTACTTCCACAAACCCATAGTCCAGAGGTGGACTACTCCCTCTCATCATGGAGACGGTGGAGAAGTCGATGGAGAAGATGGAGACCACGCCGGCAGCGCCCCGCCGGAGTTTTCCCCCTCCAATCTGCAGCTCCTGATCTCCGTTTCGGTGTTTCTGTGTTTGTGCGGCGCTCCTTCCAGAGAACGTCGGGGGACCTTTTTTATAGGCGTTTTTAGGTCAAGACGAAGTCGGTGGAGCGAAGATCGACGGCAACGGAGCCACGAGGCCCAAAGGGTGGGCCCACGCGGCCACAGTACCTGGCCGCGTGGGCCCCCTTTTGGCCCTCGGCCTCCGTTTGCTCGCTTCCTTCGCCCACAGTCTTCTTCCTTCCAAATATTGACGCCCGTAAATTTCCAGGTGATTTCGTTGACGTTTGGGTCCCTGAAACATTAAAATAAGAAACGGGGTTTTCTGCCTGTGCAGGGTTAATTCCATAAAAATAGGAAATAAATGAATATTCCCAAAATCATGATAAAACATTGATATAACCCTTATGATGCAAATATGATTGGAATATAAGCAATTAAAGTGCAAAGTTCATGTATGCATTTTACATGCATCAACATCCCCAAGCTTAATCCATGCTCGTCCTCGAGTATGAAGATGATAAAACTAACATGGACTTTGCAATTTAATACTTAACAATGATATCAAAGATGATTACTATTGCTACATATAGTCAAATGATTCATTCTTCAAAGGAGTAGCAATATGCAAATAGTTTATGAAGTGATATCAAGTATTCAAGACAAGGATGTTCATTGATAGTTCACAAAGTGTAACATGGTAGCAAGTAATATGGAACACATGTATGCATAATGATAAGTAGAACATCCTACAATGGTCATAGAGTGTAGATGAAAATCTGAATATGATAGGTGTACACTTTGGAAAGATGTATATGTGAGTAGAGGTAAAGCATGCATAAGTTTCATCCAACTTCCAAACTCTTCTACTTAAGTTAATGATTGCAATAAGGTATTCATTGGTGTCAAGCTCTCATTGCCCCTATCATAGCATCTTGAATGATTAAGGTTAAAGTGAAAGCAAATATGAGTAGTGTGCTTGATAAAGAATGGGTTGAATGTCTCATGCCCCTTGAATACAAGTACTTACACCATGTGTTACTCAACTTGGGAAACAAAGCAAGTTCAATTAAATATCATTGTAAGCATAATAGTATCATCAAGAGCGTCAACTGGGTACCTCTTGTCCCAAGATATGGAACAAGCCCATATCAAAATGACAAGACAAACAAACAAAATGAACAATCTCAACACCCTTTTTATTTACCATTTGGAATAGTTTTTTATTGCAAGGTGTATCACAGAAGGTTCACCATAGTATGTAAGTAAATTTCCACCATGAATGATGCATGGCTTAGATTAGCGGCCCAGGCGTCTCTCTAACCATTTACACAAACTCATTTAAACTCACTCATTTCCACATTTATTTCAACATGATAAGCATCCATAGACAAAAGCACATGATATCAACTAAATGAGATGAAGAGCGTGTTGAAAGCTTGCCATGTGACAGCACATATGGGCTAACTTCCAACCCAAAACATTCATCAAGCCACAAACATCATAATCTTAATCACAATGGGTCAAGTTTTATTATGCAAATAAAAGAACATTGTGCATCAAGTTCGTGAGAGCTATATAACCAATTTTTTCCATTGCAATCAATAACATAAACATTTTCATTCAGAGGTAAGATAACACAAACAACATGTTAAACATACTCGGAATAGCATAAAGCCAATAGGTAGATATGGTGGACTCACTGGAATAACTTTGGTTGAAGGTGTTGGAAACAAGTTTTTGCTTGTTGGAGTTTTTGGGCTAGCAAAAGGGAGAAAGTTGACCATCTAGATGCATGCATGAGTGTCCATAGAACTAACTAATCCATGTTAAACCAAGTGAAATAACAATCAGCACCAAAACATGAATAAGTGATAGCTCTACAAAAAGAATTTGCAAACTATTACTCATAAACAAGCTCATGAATCATGCAACTATATGTATCATTAAAAATCAAGTCAAACATCCCTTTTCCCAATCTTATAAAAGCATCCAACATATTTCAACCCATATTTCCAGTAGCTCTCTCATATAAATTGATAGTGTGGTGGTCTCTCAAGACTCAAACAAAAACAAAAAACGACGCTCCAAGTTTATGCGATAAAGTGTTTCGATCGAAAAACAGAAGTTGGACGTGTGCAAACCGAGAGTGTGTAGGTCCAGCGGGGTTGTCTTCACATCCCCAAGCTTATGGTCTTCACCATCCTTGGATAGCTCTTGGTGCATCTCCTCCAATCCCTGTGAAAAAACTTCAAAACACCGTTTCTCCCATCTTTTTCTGTGGGTGCATTAATAGTGATAAACAAATAGGTTCCTTGCTGCATATAATCCTTGAACAAAAATTCATATGAATGTCCAGAAAGTGTATAATGTTGTATGCCTACTCATAAACTCAATTGGATCAAAAAGATTCAACTTAAAAGCTCAAAGCATGCATCAAACAAAATGGGACAGAATCTGTCCAGAAAAACAGCAGCAGCAAAACGTATTTTTCTACTACCCTACCAAACTTTCTCGAAAAATTCCGAAAAAATTCATGCATACAGAGGATGAAAAGTTGCAACTACAGTTCAAATATGAGCTCATTCGGAGTTACAGAATAAGAATTAAAAATCATACCGTGCACTGACTTGTGCAGGAATAAAATCTCCGAACGCTATAAGCAACTTTTTCAAACCAAAAAGGTAAAACTTGGCACTTTATTGAAAACTCCAGAACCTAAACTAAACACAAAATCTCTTGTTACAGCAAGAGGACACAAAGAAAATCACACATAAAAATAACCGGGTTGCCTCCCGCAAAGCGCTTTCTTTATAGCCATATATAGGCTTCTTACTTGTTGTTTTATTGTGGACGAAGCTCATGAGGGAGCTTGAACTTTGGTGGTTCCCTCTTCCTTGGAAAGTGTTCCATGCACTTCTTGTGTGGAAACTGAAACTTTACATTCCCTTCTTTTGAATCAATGATAGCACCTGTGGTACGAAGAAAAGGTCTTCCAAGAATAATAGGACTAGAGGTTTTACTCCCCATGTCCATGATTAGAAAATCCACAGGCACAAAAGTCATATGTAACTCTACCATAACATCACTTACTTTTCCCAAAGCATGTTTAATAGAGTCATCAGCAAGTGCTAGTTCAATAGAGCATTTTTCAAGATTTTTCAATTCAAGCACTTCATATAGTTCTTTAGATAAAACAGAGACACTAGATCCTAGATCAAGTATGGCATGGTGTGTCTCTTTTCCAATAGTTACTAGTACCTTAGGTATCCACATATCCCCCAAGCTTAGGTGGTATCATAGCCTCTTGGTTGTACCTAGCAATCTTTTCTTTCAAGACATGATTAGCAATATAAGAACCAAAACCTGCTTGGTTAGTGTTGATGGAAGGATCACTTGCAAATTTTTGTAAGATAGATATTAATTCATGCAAGCTACAATTTTCTAAGTCAAGCAAAGGATCCTTGACTTCATTAAGCATTTTAACTTCCTCAACTTTCTTTTCCTTTTTCACCCAAACTTGTTGCTTACCAGGAACTTCTTTCGTATGTTTAAAGATGAATCTTTCTCAATGAATCACTAACTCGAACCAATTTTTCCTCAATATTGTTCAGGTAAACATCTTTTTCCAGAAATTCTTTCTCACATATTCTCAACTTATGCACAACATTAACCAATTCATTGTTTATCTTTGGAATAATGTTTTCAGAATAAGAAACTAGTTGCTCAAAATCTTCCTTACTAGGTAGCTTTTCTAACTTAGTTTCAAATTTATCCTTTGATGAAGCAAGTGCTATTGTGGTGTCTTCCAACTTTTTCTTGCTACCCACAAAGCTACCAAAAATCCTTCTAAGTGTCATGGCTGCACAAGGTGGTGTTGACAAGACAAAACTTCCACCTGTAGCCCCATCTAAAGCATTTTGATACCAAGGATCTATTCCATAATAGAAATAAAGATTTAGCTTTTCATCTTCACAAGGTGTAGGATCTTCATAATGCATCCTATTAATTCTTACCCAAGCATCCATCAATGTTTCTCCATAGTATTGACCAAAGTTGTTCATTTCAGCACTAGGATTAATTTTACCAAGTTTTTTTTGGTATTTTTTAATTTTTTATGCAAAACTGAAATAAATATGATATGATATGCAATGACACTAACAAAACAAATAAATTGCTTTGTAAGTAAAGATGGATAAGATGGTGCTCACGTAGGTGCAACCTCCCCAAGCTTAGGTGTTAGCACAAGTTGGTGACGTTGACTTTGTTGTGAGATGAATGCGATGATGCACACCCTTGGATAAATCTCTCAGCTACGATTCCCCGGCAACGGCGCCAGAAAACGTCTTGATGGTCCCGAAGAGCAAGGCCTTGATACCTGCAAAAGTAAACGGATTAGGTTGAGACTCCAAGTGCAGAGTGTATAGTAAGTGGAAGACAGTTTTCCCCACGAGGGGTGACTCGAGGGTTTAATATCGAACTCTCGGGGAATCTGAAGTGGTAGATTTCTCTTCTTATCCTTCTTTTGGTTACCTACAAAACAAGGTTAGATGTTTTGGTCCTCAACCTCACCTGTGGTTGTCAAGCACAAGGTGTAAGAATGATATCAGGATAGTTATGCAATGCAAACAAGAAATAAATATGCAATGATGGTGGATGCAATGATAAATGATATTTTTGGGTTTTTGAATGATGTATGCAAGATGAAAAGTATTTTTGTATTTTCGGATTTAATGATGGCTGAAAATAGAAAAGTGGTATATGGTGTTGGAAAGGTGTTTCTTATGATTAAAAATGGACTGGGGTTAATGGTTTCACAAATGCACTCTCTCTTTATAAAGTGGTAGACAATGGAACACACAGTTAACATATGAGATTGCAACACAGGGTTTGATAAAAAGTTACTTAGATATATGGGCATCACGTCCTAACATAGAGATCTTTTGGTTATTAACCTCTCTTATACTCCACCAAGATGCGAACTAAATCATAACACCTTAGTAATTAGGATAACTCAGAGTATAACATTAAGTATCATGACATGAAGTGAAAATAAGAACATGCTAGATCTAGTCATGGAGTAGTGGCAATGGTCACGCCCACATCCCCGGTAGCATGATATTTTAGTTTATCCCTAGTGAGGTAACCAAGTAAGGTAAAGATACCAAAGTGGATCGCATAACTTTCTCTCACGTTCACTGCACTAGCCACCCCCCGTTACTCCAACTAATGCACACGTTCCCCCACACACGCTCTCATAAACATGCTTGATCAAAACAAGTAGACAAGAACGGGGTACATAATATGCATCTATACTCATAACTGAAACAAACATTGCAATCTTAAACATATATTAACTCATAAAGATCCACCACAAAGGTATTACAACGGTGACCGTAATCATGTTCAGCAGCTCATACGGTGCTAATTAGTGAAGCTCAAGAGAGGAGAGATACATAAGTTACTGCCACAAATCCATAGTCCAGAGGTGGACTACTCCCTCTTCATCATGGAGACGGTGGAGAAGTCGATGGAGAAGATGGAGACCACGCCGGCAGCGCCCTGCCGGAGTTTTCCCCCCTCCAATCTGCAGCTCCTGATCTCTGTTTCGGTGTTTCTGTGTTTGTGCGGCGCTCCTTCCAGAGAACATCGGGGGACCTTTTTTATAGGCGTTTTTAGGTCAAGACGAAGGCGGTGGACGAAAGATCGATGGCAGCGGAGGCACGAGGCCCAAATGGTGGGCCCCATGCGGCTACAGTACCAGGCCACGTGGGCCCCCCTCGTTTGGCCCTCGAGCCTCCGTTTGCTCGCTTCCTTCGCCCACAGGTCTTCTTCCTTCCAAATATTGACGCCCGTAAATTTCCAGGTGATTTCGTTGACGTTTGGGTCCCTGAAACATTAAAATAAGAAAACGGGGTTTTCTGCCTGTGCAGGGTTAATTCCATAAAAATAGAAAATAAATGAATATTCCCAGAAATCATTATAAAACATTGATATAACCCTTATATGATGCAAATATGATTGGAATATAAGCAATTAAAGTGCAAAGTTCATGTATGCATTTTACATGCATCAACACCTTATTTTAGTTTGCAAATTCTTTTCATATGCTGATCTTGATGTTAGTAGTAGCGTCACTTTGGGTGCAGCAAGTAAATCTAGTTGGTTGTGGCAAACTTAGCATTGGTCAGCAGCAACAATACTTTGAAGCTTAAGTAGAGAAGAGAGAACTTCTTGCAAAAATATTATCCCTTTTATCTTTCTTTCTTGTTAGCCCATGAGATTAGCATTCTTGAGTTTAAATATTTGTGCTTACAGGGAAGATAGCATGATTGCTTTTATTACATCTATGTTTGTTTGTTTCTCTCAACTCTTATGCTTGCTACCAAACCTTGCTAGCCTAAACCCTATACTGAGAGGAAATACTTCTCGTGCATCCAAAACATTTAGCCACTACCCTCCAGAGTGTCCACATAACTTCCTATGTGTGGTATTTCATCGCCACTCCAAGTAAATTTGTCATGTGCTACCTTTAAAACATTCAAATACTCCTTTCTGTGTCACTGTTTACCAAGCTCATAAGGACGTGGTAGTTGGGTTTATCATCTTCCATGCTAATTTAATTTTCTCAGACTAGCAACTTACATCTGCTTATCTATTTATATTGCACAAGAGCTGGTTAGACCACTGTAAAGTAATTAAATAGACACTCCTCCATGGTTTGAGATTGTTGGCAGGCACCCGAGGATTCGGTTAGCCATGGTTTGTGAAAAGAAATGGTGGGGAGGAGTGTCAAAGCTATAAGTGCATAATATAATGCAAAGTATATAAACTCTCGAACCGCTCTAAAAGTTGGTTAGCATGGAAGATGATAAGAACTCTATCGCTGATTTGTTGACCATTAGCATACACCTCTCAAAACAATTTTTACATCTGTTTTAAAAATAAAAAGCTCTAGCACATGATCTAATCTCTGCTTCCCTCTGCGAAGGGCCTATCTTTTACTTTTACGTTGAGTCAGTACACCTATTTTATCTTTTTTAAGCAAGCATTTGCGTTGTTGAGATACAACCATCTATAGACTGTAATACTTTCAATCATGTCATTTATTCTTCCTTTGTTTGAGCACAAAGACTTTTATCTATGAGAATATAACTTTGAAAGTTTTTCTTTGACTGCAAAGAGAACCGTGATGGTTGAGCATGCAAGTTCTGTGATATAGCTCTAGTATAAAGAATCTTCTTGAAAGATAAGTTAAATTGCTGATTATTCTCTGACCAAGAACAAAGGTTGCCACCACCAATTGATTTCTTTATGTACCTTTATTTGTGGTTGTTTCATTACTTGTTTCAAGTTAAGTTATATACAGAGAAGTTGTTGTTTAAAATGATTTGTTTTGTTAAGTAAATATTGATGCTCCTTGTCCGTATTCTTTATTACCGACACTTCACTCCATAAACCTGTGGTCTTATTTACTGAGCTCAGTTTTCGCTTGGGACAAGCGAGTCTAAGCTTGGGGGAGTTGATACGTCCATTTTGCATCACTATTTTAAATCATAATTTACTGTTATTCATCGATATATTTCATATTAATACATGTTACTTATGTTATTTTATCTTATTTTGCATGTTTGATGATTATTGGGGATTTATCTGCCGGAGCCATATTTCAGCTGGAAAAAGCACCGTCAAGCTAATATATTTGCGAAACCCCCAAAATCAGGAAACTTTTGCCAAAATTCCTATTTTTCCAGATGACGGAGCTAGCCAAAAAGGGGAGCTCAGGTGGGCCAGGTGGGCCCCACGCAACCCCTGGGCGCGGCTAGGAGGAGGGCGGCGCCGAGGCCTGGCGTGGCCACCTGGGCCCACCTCTGGCGCTGCCCCTTCGCGTATATCTCCCCCGTAACCCTAAACATCGAGGAGGTTCGTCCACGAAATATTCCGCCGCCTCCACGGGACGAAAATCACACAGAGAGAAAACTCTCCGGCAGGAGAAATCTGCCGGGGGAAATTCCTTCCCGGAGGGGGGAAATCATCGCCATCGTCGCCGTAATCATGCTGGACTTCATCAGGATCATCATCTTCATCATCCTCCGCTCCACTATCATCATCTCCACATCTCCACTCCGTTCCGCTGTAACATTTAGGGTTGCACCTTGTCTAGCTCATTGGGGAGACTCTCCCGGTGTTAATTACTCCTTGTTGTTGATGCTATTGAGTTTTATCGGTGAATTAAGGTTTATGTCCAGATTGTTATTCATCATTATATCACCTCTGATCATGATCCATATGATGTCTTGTGAGTAGTTCGTTTAGTTCTTGAGGACATGGGGAAAGTCACTAGTACAGAACGACACATCGGATACCCTCTATGACAACGGCAAGAGTTAGGCGACGGATGAATGAGTTCCGGCGTGCTTCCGCGAGTGCGCGTGCGCTAGTCGGTTGATGGGCCCGACACAATCGTAACGGAGGTGAAAAACAGCTCCGTTGCTCATATATGGGCAATGGAGGAAATAATATCTCTGTTGCTTATATGACCACATCAGAAACGGAGATCGGTCTATCTCCGTTTCCCATGTGAAGGCACATTAAGCGTGCCGGTATTATTATCTCCCACTCCAGTGTATCTCACTCTCCCCAGTTCCTAACCCTAGACACACACGCCCTGCTCCTACTTCACGCATCGATGGTGAACCCCTCCGGCGCCGACGGAAGTTAGGATGGAGCATCTTCCTCCTCCCACCCTCCGAGGCGCAGCCCGGATCTCCCCAACAACTGGGCGAGATCCCCGGCGACCGCGGTCGCCAGTTCATTCGGAGTCGTCAAATCCCATCCGGATCCACGGCGGCGGCGGCCACCGACGCCCGGATCTCGTCCTCCTCGGACGATGAGGACGAGGATCTGGAGGTCGGTCTCCTCCTCTCTCGCGCCGCCTTTGAGCGTGAGCGCGCCGACGGTGTCATTCGGGCGTCTGCGATGCAGAGAGCTATCCGCATCTCGGCCGCCGAGCACGCGATAGAAGCCGCCGAGGAGGCGTTCTTCCAGACGCAGCTCCGGGCGGCCATAGACCGCTCTCTTCTCCCTGACCAGGGCCCTGCGCCAGATGCGGCGGCGGCAGCGGTGGCGGCGGCGGAGGAGGAGTCTGAGGAGGAGGAGGAGGAGGAGGAGGAGGACGCTCCGGTGTTCGAGCTGGATGAGGTCTCCTGTGACTTCTCCTCTGGCAGTGGCTCCGGCGCCGACGCCTGGGACGCAATCTGCGACGGAAAGCGACCCCGCCTCGCCTAAGGTAAATGACCGCTCTTTTTACTATGTATTTGTTCTGTTAGAGTATTTATTTAGCTCTGTTTGCTCTGTTTTGTAGCTCTTTTTAGCTATGTATTTGATCTGTTAGCTACTTAATTATTTAGATTTGTTTGCTCTGTTAGTTAGCTCTGTTCAGCTATGTATTTGTTCTGTTAGAGTATTTATTTAGCTTGGTTTGCTCTGTTTTGTAGTTCTGTTTAGCTATGTATTTGCTCTGTTAGCTACTTAATTATTTAGATCGGTTTGATCTGTTAGTTAGCTCTGTTCAGTTATGTATTTGCTCTGTTAGAGTATTTATTTAGCTCTGTTTGCTCTGTTTTGTAGCCCTGTTTAGCTATGTATTTGCTATGTTAGCTACTTAATTATTTCGATCGGTTTGCTCTGTTAGTTAGCTCTGTTTAGCTATGTATTTGCTATGTTAGCTACTTATTTAGCTCGGTTTGCTCTGTTAGTTAGCTCTGTTCAGCTATGTATTTGCTATGTTAGCTACTTATTTAGCTCTGTTTGCTCTGTTAGCTGCTTATCCCACTATATTTTGCTTTGTTTACTGCTTATTGGCTCTGTTTATTAGCTTTGTTTGCTGTTTTTAACAAAGAATATTCGTTGTGTCAAGGGCTTGGTGGATGCTTGTGACGATGTTGCTGCCGTGAAGACCTAGGAGCGGGCTCCATACACGGTGCCGTCACTAGGAGCAGTGCATTTTGCGCAGCAGGATGAAGACAGTAGATGTTCATCTGGCGGCCGTGAAGACATAGGAGCAGAGCTCCAGCCACGCGCACTGATGAACTTTTGTAAAGCAGGGCGTACAGGAATACGGTGACGACCGGGGGCCGTCTAGTCGCATGGAGCGGGGCTCCATCGACGGCACAGCCCGTCACCGTGTTTTTTTTTATTTCCTGTAACCCTTATTAGAAACGGTGATTTGAAAAACTCCGTGTCTAATGTGAAACGTATCAGTGACGATCAAATATAATAACTGTTGCCCATGTTAGGGGAAACAGTTTATCACCTCCGTTGCCATTGAGCTCTTCACATCAGTGACAGGGTCGGGGACACGGACCATTTCTCCGTTGCCGATGGGGTTTTTGGCCCGTTTCCGATGTGTCGTTTTGTACTAGTGAGTCTTGCTACTAGTAGTGGAATAATGGTGAGTAATATTTAATGGTTTGATATTTAAGTTGTGGTGTCATTCTTCTAGTGGTGTTATGTGAACGTCGACTACATGATACTTCACCTTTATGGACCTAGGGGAATGCATTGTGTATTTAGCTTGCTAATTGTGGGGTTGCCGGAGCGACAGAAACCTGAACCCCCGTTGGTAAGTTAGTGCACAAGGAGTGTAGGATCTGAGAGTTTAAGGCTGTGGTTAGATTTATCTTAATTACTTTCTTGTAGTTGCGGATGCTTGCAAGTGGTATAATCACAAGTACGTATTAGTCCTAGGAAGGGCAGTGCGTTAGCATAGATTCACCCACACAACACTTATCAAAACATTGAAGATTAATCAACTACACGAAACGAAAGTACTTGACAAAATTCCCATGTGTCCTCAGGAACGTTTGGTAATCATAAGTAACACAACCGGCTTGTCCTTTGCACTCAAAAGGATTGGGCCACTCGCTGCAATTATTATTGCTCTCGTTTATTTACTTGTACTGTATTATCTGCTATATTGAAAACCCCTAAAAACTTGTCTGCTAGTGTTTAAAGTGAATTCTTGATCAAAACTACATACCAGCACCTTCTGCTCCTCGTTGGGTTCGACACTCTTATTTATCGAAAGTACTACGATACACCCCCTATACTTGTGGGTCATCAATCACCTTGTCTAAGTCCTTTTCGAGTTTGGAAATAATGACCTATGTCATCATTAACTCTAATTCCAACACTTCCTTTGTTAATAAAATCATTAATCCATCTACACCAAGTAGGATCAAAACCTTTCATTCGTAAAGCTTGTTGCAGAAAGACCACTTGACCTTGTCATAGGCCTTTTCAAAATCAATTTTAAACAGTACCCCTTCCAATTTTTTCCGATGAATTTCATGGATGGTCTCGTGTAGCACAACCGCTCCTTCCAAATTGTGACGTCCAGGTAAAAACGCAGTTTGTGTCGGCCTAATTACCTTGTGAGCAATTTGTGAAATACGATGTGTTGCTATTTTGGTAAAAAAAAATAAAGCTTACATTCAGCAGGCAAATGGGGCTATATTGCTGAATTTGGTTAGCATCTTCCTTTTTAGGTAACAAGATAATTGTTCCAAAGTTCAGTTGAAAAAGAGGCAAATCCCCTTTTTGAAACTGAGCTATCATGGCCATAAAATCACTTTTGACTATAGGCCAACACTTCATAAAGAATTCAACAGGGAACCCATCTGGTCCCGGTGCTTGTTTTTTTCCATCTGTGAGATAGCCTCGTGCGCATCTTTCTCAGTGATATCCGCTACCAAAATATCAAAATATCATTCTCCTCTCTTGAAAGGTGTGGTATATCTTGTATATACTGCTCATTCAGAAAAAAATTGTTTTTAGCCGGAGCCCCAAACAATTTCTTGTAAAATTCCGAAATGTATGTTTTTAAATTATCTTGTCCCACTATAGTTCCTTCTTCTTGTTCTAGTTGAAAAAATCTTTTTCCTTCTATGTTTGCCATTTGCAATGAGATGGAAATATTTGTATTATCCCCCATTCTTGAATATGTTTGAGTTTAGCTCTTTGAGCCCATTTTGACTCCTCATCTCGCCTAAGTCGGGCAATCTTATCATTTGCGTTCTTAAGAGTTTCTCTCTCAGCTACATCGAGAGGTGTATTTTCAGCCTTTAAATCTAGCTGATCTATAATGAGTAAAAGGCTCTCCTTTTCCTTCTTATAATTACCACTCAAATTTCTAGCCCAACCTTTCAGGAAATTACGCGGATGGCGCAACTTTTGTTGCCAACTCTGAATTGGAGAGTCCCCTCTTGGGACCGACTCCCATTCTTTGGCCACAAGGTCGTAAAAACCTTCCTTTTGAAGCCAGTGCAGCTCAAAGGAGAATCGGGCCTTGTTGCCCAGATGGGCTTGCTCCCCTTTATCTAAAAATAATGGCGTATGATCCGAGCCAGTTCGAGTCAACGCATGTACAGATGCCAGAGGAAATTTTTGTTCCCAATCCACTGTAGCAAGAATTCTATCCAACTTCTCAAAAGTGGGTGTTTCCCTACGGTTTGCCCAAGTGTATTGTCTACCTAAAAGATCTATTTCTTTCAAGCTAAGACTTTCAATAATGGCATTAAAAAGAAAAGGCCATCTCGAATTAAAATTGCCATTGTTCTTCTCTTCTTGACGTCGAATAATAGTGAAATTACCTCCACAAAGTAAGGGTAATGTCTCGGACTCACACATACGCACTAATTCTGCTAAAAAATCATGTTTCTTATTATCTTGAGCTGCTCCATACACACCTAAAAGATACTAAAGCACAATTCCAAGAAATTATATCTTCTAGCAAGACATTTACCGAGCAAGAAAAATGATTTATTTCGACGGTTGCATGACCGTTCATTCTGTCCTAAAACTCCTTTCTATTGTCTAGTCTATAGACGGCGAAAAAGTTTGGATGTTTGTGAACTTTTTTTTAGCTAACTAAAGTCCAACTTCCTTTGCCAAAAGAGGATGAAACGGCTGCCATTTTGGCTCTCGAAATGACGTAGTGATAGACTCTGTCCTTCTTCCCATTTTTGGCTGTGCGCACTCATCCGTCTACAGCGGCGGCTGACGCCGGCACAGCAGAGGGACCCCGACTTCGCCGATGAGAACCCCAGCTGGTCGGCGATCCTCCAAGCGCAGCGGTAGGCGGCGATCGACGACCACAAGGGTCCGACAAGGCCGGCGCAGCACAATGGTAAGTGTCGCCGCTGCTGGTGCAACGGCCGTGACATATACGCGGTAATGGCCAAGTACGGGTACGCCACGCCGCCCGAGCACGAGTCGTGGGTTACGCCAGCCCAGATGCCGGCGTTCTCCTCCTCGCGCACCTCTTCTAACTTGTAACATCCCAAAATTATTATCAGGGATTATATTCCAAAAATGAGAGCCAACAAAAACTTTTGTTGTTTATTGTATGTTAATTGCCTTTTGTTACTTGAGATGTTGTTCATGTTGTTTGTGTGAGTGTTTGCTCTAGTGAACACTAGTAAGAAAGAAAGAAAGCAAAATATCTCCGCCGTGTCGCCGTGGACGTCGCCGTGCACTCCGTCCACCGTACGCCGCATCCCGCGCTATAAAACCACCCCCGCACCCTCTGCGAACACCACACCACCCCACTCCCTCACTGACCCCTCTCAATTCGCCGTGCACCGCCAGGAGGGCGTGCTGTGCCGTAGCCACTGCCGCCGTCGAGGTCCGTCGTGGCCACGACGCCACACTGCCCCATTCTTCCCTCTTTGGCCTGCACTTGCTTCCCTCTGCTTCACCGCACTCACCGCACCCTTTTTCCCTTTGATCAGTGCCCAGACGCGGCCGTGGAACCTCGCCGGAGTTGCTGCCCGTGGCCGTGGAAGAGCGAGAGCGCGCCGCCGACGAACCAGCCCACCCCAGCAAGTGTAACTCGGCCAGAAGCTTCCACCTCACCACCGCCGTCGATCTGCATCATCTCCGCGACCTCCCGAGCCCTCTAGGTGAGAGATTCATCCACCTCGCCGTCGCCGGCGCGGCAGCGCCGCTCGTTTTAGGTCGCCGACGTTTGCCGTCGACGTGGGCAAACGTGGGCCGTTGGATCTAAATCCAACGGTTGCGTACCGCTTCGTTTAGAAATGAAAGAGAGAGAGAGACTGACGGGGGGCCCCGCTCGTCAGGTTTTAAATCATTTCCCGCGCGCGATGCGCCGCTGCCATGTAGGCCCCACTAGTCAGAATTTTGAACATTATCCAGAGGAGGGAATTTTCGAATTTCAAACTTCTCTGAGAATTCAGTACTGGATCCAACTTTGAAATTCAATATCTCGAGATTTAGGAATCCAAATAAATCAAACTCAACTGTTCTGGAAAGCTTATGAAATTGTTTAACCAACACAATTGGTCTCATGTCATTTAATTAAATAAGTAAAAAGTATTATTGAAAATGCTACAGAAGGTTTAAATTCTAAACTTGTTTGTTTCTGATACTCTGTTAGTCCAAATAATTCCAAACCAATTTTGCTAGCTTAGTACTGCCTTGTGTTAGCTCCCCTAATTTTGGTAGAATTAATTAAGTAGTATAATTGTTGACTTTAAGATAAACCCTTCTGGACTAAAACAAACAAATATGTTTATTGGTTGATCCAAATGAGTTAGGACCAATTTTGTTAGCTCACATATAGCCATGTTTAGTTACCCCTAAAAGGGTTTAATTTTTGGAACAATAGAATTTAATTGGTAGCTAAAACTTGATTATTAAGCTACTGGATTCAATCCAATGTGTAGGGAGTTTGGTAACTCCAAATGATCCAATTCAAATTGGGTTGTATTCTACACATCAGTGGCTTTCCATAGAATTTTAGTTTGTATTTTTGTGACCAACAGAACTCAAGTTGTGGAATTAAACATGAATAACTAGTTCTGCCATAATTTGAAGTAATTAAATAATGTTTAATTCAATTTATTTGAAAACCAAATTGTGTGGTTTGATGTGTGCAGTAGCTAATTGTGATGTTGATGATGGTTATGTTGAGATGATTGCTTGTATAGCTTAGTGATTGTTTGCATTGTTTGTTTATTAATTAGACGAGAACGTTGTCGGATATATCGAGGAAGGAGAGTTTGCTGAATTTGAAGAACAAGAGCAAGATCACTTTGCCAAGCAAGGCAAGCTATTCTCTGAGCTTGCACTACCAACATATGCATCTACTTTCATAACATGTTTACTCTCAAAGCAAGATTTACAAAACCCATTTCAAAAATATATGGATATTATTTTGCCACCCTATGTAGTAGTTTATATAAAACTTTAGGATGGGAAAACAATGTTGTTTATTCAAAACTCCTTTGAAATTTCTTGTGAGTTTATGGAATGCCGAGATGTCGGTGTTGTTGGAAAAGTGGAAAAATGGTGATGTTTATGAAAAATGCACAGTGTCCTAGTACTATGGAAACCAATCCTACCCTGTGCGACCACATTTACCACATATGGGAAAAGGCGTAGTCATGTAGTTTGCTCTTATTAGTATGGGATACCTCATCGACGGAGATGACTCCGTTATGCATGAGGGGATGGTCCGAGGATCTACCCCCTGACCCGGGTCCTCACACAAGTTGGTGGGGAGGATAGAAGGTTCCACCATAAACCGCCGGACAAAACTATGAGTCCTCACACTTAGGGTTTCTGACGGGAAACCGGACTGGGTGTCGATGGAAAGTGTCATATGGGAAGGATCCTATACTAGCATGAGCAAATAAGAGGCTATGGCCGGCGGCTTACTTCGCATACACCTGGTATGGCGAGACGTGGCAGACACGATGAGTTGCCGGATGGATGTGGGTTAAAAGCGTGCTACCTCTGCAGAGTGTTAAAACTATTCGAATAGCCGAGTCCTCGGATATGGACAATTGGGAGACTGTCCTAAGACCTTGTGCAAGTTTTAAAAAGGCTTTGAGTTTTAAAAGAAAAATGAAGTGGAGATGTTTCCTACACCTATACCAACGGATCGGTATGAGGTGGTTGGATGAAAGTGGACCATGACGGGCTATGGTCGGAAAAAGGGAGTTTTGGAAAAACAGATGAAAATGGTGACTTCTTTAAAGATAGTTATAAAACTCTTCTTACCTTTTTCAATAAAGATATAGAGATGTTTTAAATAAGAAAAGTTGTCAACTAAAATAAAACTGGTGCATACTCATGTTGGGGTAGTTTGCGAGTACATTCAAATGTACTCATATTGGTTTCGTCCCTGGCTATTGTCCTAGCCAGACTACGAGGAGGAGCACTACGCCGAGCAGGAGTATGGCGACTTCTACGCCAACTAAGGATCTCCACAAGTCAGCTGCCTGTCGGGTTGTCATCGTTAGAATATGATGTCGATTACGCCGTAGCTTCCGCTGATATATTTGGTTTGGCCCATGAAGGCACCTATGTAAGAACTTGGTCTAAATGACCATTTATGTAAGACTTTTATTCGGTACTGTAATGGATGTAAACTTTGGTATCCAATTCGGATTATGTGCAACGACAGACTGATCACGGGATCGTTGTGTTAAGCATAATCGGGTATTTCGGACAGCTAGTCCGGGGTCCCCACAGACTTGGTATCAGAGCCATCCTGACTTTAGGAAACCTTAGTTAGCATGGTCGTGTCAAATGTTACAAAAGATGAATTTCTAAAAAGAAAGGAATGAAGTATTTTCGAAAATTGCTTATCTCCAATCCTCTTACTTATGCAAAATTTTACTCTCATTAAATATTACATTTTCCTTAGTATCCCTAAAATTTTGTACACCTCTCATTAAGTTTAAAATTTGACTCACTTGTTGCCCTACTATATTAAAATTTTGATATACTTGTCACCTAACTAACTTAAAATTTTGCTTAAAAACTGTAGATGGCACTCCATGGACCGAGTTCGTTCAGCTGGAGAAGGACAGCAAGCTGACGTTTGAGAGGGACTTGTTCGAGTTGACCAAGCTGTTAGGTCGCCCCGCTCCAGAGTTTGAGGGAGCTCAGATTGATGTTCACGGTGTTGGAAGGCTGAGCTGGCTCATCAGATCGTCAGTTCGCAGGAACATCAAGTCTCCCAGTTCCAGGACGCTCATCTTCACCACCAAGGAGGCCACCTGGGTTGATGGTCTCTGTACTGCTACACAGAGGATGCTAGCCCGACTTTGTGAGGAGCACAAGGCGGAGTTAGTAGACTCCCGTTTCCGGTTCTACGGGAGGCGCAACTGTGATGGACACCCTACTCCTTCACCTTACCACCCGATGTTTGGGAGCTACATCATGGACATGGAGATCTTACTTCAGTGCACTCAGGATGATCTGTTGCGCACTAGGATTCAGCTCACTTTGACCGCGAGTCGCTCGTTGAGCTTCGCGAGAACGAGATGAAGCTGATGGTGGAGAAGGTTGCTCTTCTCAGGAAGAGGGCCCAGCTGAGGAAGACTATCGTGAAGCTCCGCACGAAGGTGGCAGAGCAGGACGGACTGATTGAGGATCTAGAGCACCATACTGACGAGATGGAGGAGGAGGGCGAGGATCTCCGCAAGGAGAACGACGCTTTCCTCAGTGACGATGATGACTTCGTGGAGGAGATGGACTGTGAGGAGGAGGATGATGAGGAGGAGTTAGTTGACGAGGAGGAGGAGCCACTCGAGCCAGTTCTCGAGGACGAGGAGGAGGATCCCGAGGAGCCAGCCTACCAGTCAGATGCTGACGTGTTAGAGCTGGAGGTTCCACCTCAGTAGGCGAGTGACTTGATCACTACCGCAGGATTAGGTTGACCCCTATAGCTAGTCGAGTAGTAGTAGTGGTTCTTTTGGAAACCAGATGTTATGTATCCTAGATGTAAGGTGATGTTGTAAGCTTGATGTTGATGTGAACTCCTTGATGTGTTGTTTGTGAAATATAAGTATGTTTGTCTTGTTTAAATCTGTGTGAACTATTTTCATATAAATCTTAGATTAATCAACCACTTGAGAGATCGTCTTTTCCCTTAGTCGAACTTTTCTTGCCTTGTCTCTTATACCCGGTGTGCTTCAGGATGCCCCGTCGCAGCAATGCGGAAGGATCAGGATCAGCACCACCACCACCGGACCCAACCCCCACCCAACTTCTCGCACTTATCATGGAGGAGCGTGAAAATGCCCGGCAAGAGCGCCAAGCTCATCTCGCTGCCTTACAACAACTCGCAGCCGCTATAACAACAACAACAATAACAACAACAACAACAACAACAATGGTGGCAATGGCAATGAGAACCAGCGATCCACCTTAGGCGATTTTCAGAAGACCAACCCACCCACCTACTCCAAGGGACTTCACCCACTAGAAGCCGATGATTGGCTTCGCACCATCGACAATAATCTGAAGTTGCTGCTGTGGGAGAAAAAGAAAGTGTTGTATGCAACCCACTATCTCGCTGGACCTGCAAGAGCTTGGTGGGAAACTACCAAGACTCTCCAGCCAGCTGGTCATGTCATCAACTGGGCTGAGTTCCAGGAGAAGTTCCGCAAGAAGCATATTCCCAGTGGACTTATTGAGAGGAAGAAGGATGAGTTCCGCAAACTGAGGCAGGGAAGTAGAGATGTGGTCGGTTATCTTGAGGAGTTTACCGACTTATCTCGGTATGCTCCTGATGACACCGACAAGGAAGAGAAGAAGATGGAGCGTTTCATGAGTGGACTCATGATGAACTTCAGTGTGCTTTGGTTATCCATGACTTCCGTGATCTGGAGTCACTTGTGGACAAAGCCATCCAGCTGGAGACCAAGCGCAAGTCGATGTATGAAGGTCGCAAGAGGAGGATGAATGCTCAGGAAGGCTCGAGCAGCCAGAAACCTCGTATCTTTCAGCAGAACACCAGGCCTGCCTATCGTCCACCCCAAGCTCCACGCCCCAATTACCCTAACCGCCCAAACAACTTCAACCGCCCCAATGACAATAACCGTCCCGGAGGAAACTTCAACAACTTCACCCGCAATCCCAATGTGATCTGCTTTGAATGCGGCAACAAGGGTCACTACTCCAAAGAATGTCCCAATCCCAAGAGGAATGTCCAGCGCCCCAATGCGCCGGCACAGAACAATGGTCAAGGCCGCAATGGAAATGGAAATGGCAAGAATGCCGCACCTCGCGGAAATGCTGCTGTTGCCAAGGGTCGTCTGCACCACATCAATGCTGAAGAAGCTCAGGATGCTCCGGATGTTGTGCTGGGTACGTTCCTTGTCAACTCAGTACCTGCAACTGTTCTGTTTGATTCTGGTGCTACCCATTCATTTGTTACCCAAGAATTTGTTGCTAAGGGAGGTTTAGTTAAGAGCCTCTTACCCAAACCCATGGTCATCCAAATCCCAGAATCCACCGTAGAGACCAAGATGTTTTGCTCCGATGTACCCCTTGAGATCAAAGGAGAAAAGTTTCCAGTTAACTTAATTGTTCTGGGAACCCAAGGCATCGATGTTATACTCGGTATGAATTGGTTAGCCAAGTACCATGGTCGAATTGACTGTGCCAGAAGAGCTGTATCCATCACCACCGACAAAGAAGTAGAAGTGGAGTATGTGTCTGAAACTAGTCAACCTCACCCAGGCTGCCATGAGAGCATAGCTCGACCCGCCCTAGATGAGATCCGTGTTGTTCATCTGTTCAAGGATGTTTTCCCAGAAGAATTGCCTGGTATGCCGCCAGATAGGGATATTGAGTTCATAATGAGCTTATCCCAGGAACATCCCCATATCCCAAAAGCCTTATCGGATGAATCCGGAAGAACTGGTTGAGTTGAAGAAGCAGTTGGCTGATATGCTAAGCAAAGGTCTTGTCCGCCCAAGCGCTTCACCATGGGGATCACCCATTATTTGTGGACAAGAGAGACGGTACCACACGCCTGTGTGTGGATTATCGCAAGCTGAATGACGTGACCATTAAAAATAAGTACCCTCTTCCCAAGATCGAGGATCTGTTCGATCAAATGAACGGAGCCCGAGTCTTTTCAAAGATCGATCTTCGGACAGGTTACCATCAGTTGAAGATCGAGAGACAGATATTCCCAAGACCGCCTTCACCACTCGTTACGGTTGTTTGAATACACCGTGATGTCTTTTGGTCTGACCAATGCCCCAGCCTATTTCATGAATCTCATGAACAAGATTTTCATGGAGTACCTCGACAAGTTCGTGGTAGTTTTCCTTGATGACATCCTTATTTATTCCAAGACCGAAGAAGAGCATGCTGAACACCTGCGTCTAGTTTTGGAGACCCTCCAAGAGCACCAGCTGTATGCCAACTTAGCAAGTGTGAGTTTTGGCTCAGTGAAGTGGCATTTCTGGACATATTGTGTCCGCGGAGGAATTTCTGTTGACCCTGAGAAGATACAAGCCATTCTTGACTGGTTATCCCCAACCAATGTTTTTGAAATCCGAAGCTTTCTCGGACTTGCCGGTTATTACCGCAAGTTCGTTGAAGGATTTTCCAGTATAGCCAAACCTCTGACCCAACTGTTGAAGAAGGACAAGAAATTTGAATGGACTCAGAAGTGTGAGGATAGTTTCCAAGAACTGAAGAAGAGACTAACCTCAGCCCCAATCCTGATCATGCCAGACGTCACCCAGAGTTTCGACGTGTATTGCGATGCATCACGCCTCGGACTTGGTTGCGTTCTGATGCAAGAAGGCAAAGTTGTGTCGTATCTGTCCCGGCAGTTGCGACCGCATGAAGAGAATTACCCAACCCATGACTTGGAGTTAGCTGCTGTAGTCTTTGCTCTTAAGAAGTGGCGTCCCTATCTTGCGGGACATCGCTGCGAGGTCTATACAGATCACAAAAGCTTGAAGTATATTTTCACCCAGAAAGATCTGAACCTGCGACAGAGGAGATGGATGGAATTAATCAAGGATTATGATATTGGAATCCATTATCACCCCGGAAAGGCTAATGTAGTTGCCGATGCCCTTAGTCGCAAACCTTGCACCCTGAATGCCCTGATCCAAGCCGAACAGCCAGCCTTGTTCAAAGACTTCCAAGATTTTGGACTAGAGCTTGTTAGCCATGGTTATCTCGCCAATCTAGAGTTAACCCCAACCCTGATGGATCAAATCAAAGAAGCCCAAAAGGTCATGAAAGCATAGAGGGAATTAGGAAGAAAATTTCCCTCGGCAAAGCACCCGGTTTTACCGAAGATGCTGAAGGAGTGCTGAAATTCAATGACCGTATCTGTGTGCCCAATGTCACGGAACTTAAGGAGTTAATCCTGAAGGAGGCCCATGAGACCCCTTATTCAATCCACCCCGGCGGAACCAAAATGTACCAAGACCTTCGAGAAAGATTTTGGTGGCATGGAATGAAGCGAGAGATTGGTTCATTCGTAGCCAAGTGTGATATCTGTCAGCGAGTCAAGGCTGAACATCAGCGACCCGCTGGATTGCTTCAACCTTTGAAAATTCCCGAGTGGAAGTGGGATGAGATTGGAATGGATTTTATTACCGGACTTCCAAGATCCAACCGAGGCCATGATTCAATCTGGGTCATCGTTGATCGACTGACCAAGGTTGCCCACTTTGTTCCTGTCAAGACCACTCATACCGGAGCTCAGTTAGCAGACCTGTATATTTCCAGAATAGTGAGCCTGCATGGTGTGCCTAAGAAGATTGTATCTGATAGAGGCACGCAATTCACCTCAAGATTCTGGAAATCCCTTCATGAAGCCCTCGGAACCAAGTTAGCCTTTAGCACAGCTTATCATCCCCAGACCGATGGCCAACTGAGCGAGTGAACCAGATATTGGAGGACATGCTTCGCGCATGTGTTCTATCCTATGGTTCCAAGTGGGAAGATTGTCTTCCGTTTGCAGAGTTCTCGTACAACAACAGTTATCAGTCTAGTCTGCAAATGGCCCCTTTTGAAGCCCTTTACGGCAAGAAGTGTCGTACACCCCTGAATTGGTCCGATACCGGAGAAGCAAATTGTTCGGACCAGATACCCTCCGTGAAGCTGAAGAGCAAGTTCAGCTTATTCGTGAACGCCTCAAAACTGCCCAATCCCGTCAGAAGAGTTACGCTGACACCAAGCGCCGTGACCTCACTTCAGTCGGAGATTATGTTTATCTCCGAGTGACACCCCTCAAGGGAATGCAGCGTTTCCATGTCAAAGGAAATTAGCGCCAAGGTATATTGGACCCTTCAAGGTCATTGCTCGTCGAGGAGAAGTATCCTATCAGCTGGAGTTACCCCAGGAGTTAGGAGATTATCATGATGTCTTCCACATTTCCTTGCTCCGGAAGTGTCTTGAAGTTCCTGACCAGCCTGATGTTTTCAAAAACATCGACCACCTCTCCATCGACCTGAACCAAGACCTGACTTATCGTGAGAGACCCCTCAAAATTCTCGAAGAAGATGTTCGTGTTACCCGAAGACGTGCGATCAAGTTTTACAAAGTCCAGTGGACTAACCACTCTGAAGAAGAAGCAACTTGGGAACGCGAAGATTATCTTCGAAGCGAATTCCCAGACCTCTTAACCCAGCCTAGCAAATCTCGGGACGAGATTTATTTTAAGGGGGGAAGGATTGTAACATCCCAAAATTATTATCAGGATTATATTCCAAAAATGAGAGCCAACAAAAACTTTTGTTGTTTATTGTATGTTAATTGCTTTTGTTACTTGAGATGTTGTTCTTGCTGTTTGTGTGAGTGTTTGCTCTAGTGAACACTAGTAAGAAAGAAAGAAACAAAATATAAAATCAAAGCAAGAAAAATAAAAGTGACAAGTTGTCACATGAAAATCTCAAGTGACAAACTCAATTATTTTCAAACCAAAGTCAGTGGAGTTGTAATGTAAACACTCCCCATTTTGTTCCTACCACTTTCCCCTCTCAAATATTATTTTTGAACTAGTTTTAAAATTCAAAAATAAAAACAAATTGAAATAAATTAAAATAACATAAACAAAGTACTATAAAAGAAAATGTTTCAAAACATTTTATTATTTTATGCCAATTTTTGTGGAGCTTCTACATGTTATGGGAAGGCCCCACAAATTTTTGCAAATTTTTCTAAAATGTTTAAGTGCCCTAATTAAATCCTAGAAAACCTTCTGGTTTTAAAAAGAAACAGAGAAGGACCTAGTTGTGATAAAGAAAAGAAGAAGCAGGGGGTTTTCTGCAAAACCGTCGTCGACTCCAGCCCCGACGACCATCGCCGTGTCGCCGCGACCGTGCTCGCCGTTTCCGCGCTCCCCAGGCCCCCCTGGCCGCGCACCCCCTCGCCCCCGTGCCTCTGCAGCCGCGGCGCCGCAGAGGAGAGCAGTTACGCCGCCCCTCGCCTCGATTTCCCTCCAGCGTCGCCGTGGCGAGCTCGCCGTCGTCGACCAAATTGGCCCAGCTCGCTGCTCCCCGACACGCCGCGCTTGGCCGAGATCTTCTAGAACACGTCCGGACCCCGGTGAACGCCTTGTCTCCACGTCCCTCGCACCGCCGCGTCGGATTGGGGAGAAATATCTCCGCCGTGTCGCCGTGGACGTCGCCGTGCACTCCGTCCACCGTACGCCGCATCCCGCGCTATAAAACCACCCCCGCACCCTCTGCGAACACCACACCACCCCACTCCCTCACTGACCCCTCTCAATTCGCCGTGCACCGCCAGGAGGGCGTGCTGTGCCGTAGCCACTGCCGCCGTCGAGGTCCGTCGTGGCCACGACGCCACACTGCCCCATTCTTCCCTCTTTGGCCTGCACTTGCTTCCCTCTGCTTCACCGCACTCACCGCACCCTTTTTCCCTTTGATCAGTGCCCAGACGCGGCCGTGGAACCTCGCCGGAGTTGCTGCCGTGGCCGTGGAAGAGCGAGAGCTCGCCGCCGACGAACCACCCACCCCAGCAAGTGTAACTCGGCCAGAAGCTTCCACCTCACCACCGCCGTCGATCTGCATCATCTCCGCGACCTCCCGAGCCCTCTAGGTGAGAGATTCATCCACCTCGCCGTCGCCGGCGCGGCAGCGCCGCTCGTTTTAGGTCGCCGACGTTTGCCGTCGACGTGGGCAAACGTGGGCCGTTGGATCTAAATCCAACGGTTGCGTACCGCTTCGTTTAGAAATGAAAGAGAGAGAGAGACTGACGGGTGGGCCCCGCTCGTCAGGTTTTAAATCATTTCCCCGCGCGCGATGCGCCGCTGCCATGTAGGCCCCACTAGTCAGAATTTTGAACATTATCCAGAGGAGGGAATTTTCGAATTTCAAACTTCTCTGAGAATTCAGTACTGGATCCAACTTTAAATTCAATATCTCGAGATTTAGGAATCCAAATAAATCAAACTCAACTGTTCTGGAAAGCTTATGAAATTTTTAACCAACACAATTGGTCTCATGTCATTTAATTAAATAAGTAAAAAGTATTATTGAAAATGCTACAGAAGGTTTAAATTCTAAACTTGTTTGTTTCTGATGCTCTGTTAGTCCAAATAATTCCAAACCAATTTTGCTAGCTTAGTAATGCCTTGTGTTAGCTCCCCTAATTTTGGTAGAATTAATTAAGTAGTATGAATTGTTGACTTTAAGATAAACCCTTCTGGACTAAAACAAACAAATATGTTTATTGGTTGATCCAAATGAGTTAGGACCAATTTTGTTAGCTCACATATAGCCATGTTTAGTTACCCTAAAAGGGTTTAATTTTTGGAACAATAGAATTTAATTGGTAGCTAAAACTTGATTATTAAGCTACTGGATTCAATCCAATGTGTAGGGAGTTTGGTAACTCCAAATGATCCAATTCAAATTGGGTTGTATTCTACACATCAGTAGCTTTCCATAGAATTTTAGTTTGTATTTTTGTGACCAACAGAACTCAAGTTGTGGAATTAAACATGAATAACTAGTTCTGCCATAATTTAGAAGTAATTAAATAGTGTTTAATTCAATTTTATTTGAAAATCAAATTGTGTGGTTTGATGTGTGCAGTAGCTAATTGTGATGTTGATGATGGTTATGTTGAGATGATTGCTTGTATAGCTTAGTGATTGTTTGCATTGTTTGTTTATTAATTAGACGAGAACGTTGTCGGATATATCGAGGAAGGAGAGTTTGCTGAATTTGAAGAACAAGAGCAAGATCACTTTGCCAAGCAAGGCAAGCTATTCTCTGAGCTTGCACTACCAACATATGCATCTACTTTCATAACATGTTTACTCTCAAAGCAAGATTTACAAAACCCATTTCAAAAATATATGGATATTATTTTGCCACCCTATGTAGTAGTTTATATAAAACTTTAGGATGGAAAACAATGTTGTTTATTCAAAACTCCTTTGTTTCTTGAGAGTTTATGGAATGCCGAGATGTCGGTGTTGATTGGAAAAGTGGAAAAATGGTGATGTTTATGAAAAATGCACAGTGTCCTAGTACTATGGAAACCAATCCTACCCTGTGCGACCACATTTACCACATATGGGAAAAGGCGTAGTCATGTAGTTTGCTCTTATTAGTATGGATACCTCATCGACGGAGATGACTCCGTTATGCATGAGGGGATGGTCCGAGGATCTACCCCCTGACCCGGGTCCTCACACAAGTTGGTGGGGAGGATAGAAGGTTCCACCATAAACCGCCGGACAAAACTATGAGTCCTCACACTTAGGGTTTCTGACGGGAAACCGGACTGGGTGTCGATGGAAAGTGTCATATGGGAAGGATCCTATACTAGCATGAGCAAATAAGAGGCTATGGCCGGCGGCTTACTTCGCATACACCTGGTATGGCGAGACGTGGCAGACACGATGAGTTGCCGGATGGATGTGGGTTTAAAAGCGTGCTACCTCTGCAGAGTGTTTAAAACTATTCGAATAGCCGAGTCCTCGGATATGGACAATTGGGAGACTGTCCTAAGACCATGTGCAAGTTTTAAAAAACTTTGAGTTTTAAAAGAAAAATGAAGTGGAGATTGTTTCCTACCCTATACCAACGGATCGGTATGAGGTGGTTGGATGAAAGTGGACCATGACGGGCTATGGTCGGAAAAAGGGGAGTTTTGGAAAAACAGATGAAAATGGTGACTTCTTTAAAGATAGTTAAAAACTCTTCTTACCTTTTTCAATAAAGATATAGAGATGTTTTAAATAAGAAAAGTTGTCAACTAAAATAAAACTAGTGCATACTCATGTTGGGGTAGTTTGCGAGTACATTCAAATGTACTCATATTGGTTTCGTCCCTGGCTATTGACCTAGCCAGACTACGAGGAGGAGCACTACGCCGAGCAAGAGTATGGCGACTTCTACGCCAACTAAGGATCTCCACAAGTCAGCTGCCTGTCGGGTCGTCATCGTTAGAATATGATGTCGATTACGCCGTAGCTTCCGCTGATATATTTGGTTTGGCCCATGAAGGCACCTATGTAAGAACTTGGTCTAAATGACCATTTATGTAAGACTTTTATTCGGTACTGTAATGGATGTAAACTTTGGTATCCAATTCGGATTATGTGCAACGACAGACTGATCACGGGATCGTTGTGTTAAGCATAATCGGGTATTTCGGACAGCTAGTCCGGGGTCCCCACATAACTCGTGTTCGATGACGACGTTGATGCCGAGGTTCGTCGTCCCCAAGCCAAAGGGTGGCTCCTCGCGTAGGCCTCCGCAGCCACCCCCGCCCCCCCCCTGTGAAGATAAAGACGGAGGCGGGATGGTCAGCGCCACCGCGCGTCGCGCAACCATCGCTGGCGCATCGGTCGCGGACGAACGAGGAGGCCGAGTCGCTGTACCAGCTCCACCTCGTCGAGGCCATCAAGCAGTCCTTCGACACCGTCCAGCCGGCGTTGAAGGAGTTTGTCGAGCGCTGGTCCGTCATGGAGAATGACATCATCCTCATCCCCGACGACGGCAAGGAGAAGGCCGCCGCGCCACCGCCGCCCCGAGCCGGCACCGCAGTCAAGGTGGAGGAGGAGGCACCGCAGCAGGACACGCGTTCGACATCGACGCCGCGGTGGCGGCGTATGACTAGGACTGGTACTACACCGGTCTGTAGGTTTGGGGCTAGGTTTAAGTTAAATTTCATCATATTTTTTTGTAAAAATCTATCAAATTTGAATGAGACCTAGAAACTTTGAATGATTCCGTGATTTCAAAAAATTTGAAAAACATCTATTGGGGGTACCAGTGGGGCGAGTCGCTCTCAATAGGTGGCAATGCGTGCCGATGCGACTAATAGCACTTGTCCGACACAGTTGCCGGATGCGCTGTATTGGGCGCGTCGGTGGAGATGATGCTCTAACTAAACCAAGTGAGAAAACAGCCGATTCAAATGTAATGCTACCAAGTGAGGGAACAGTTTACTGGCACGGTGATGGCTTGATAGGGTCGCACGGGAGTCAGGACAGGAGAAGGGGCTTGGGGCTTTTTTTTCTTAGCCTTTGAGGGTTCTTAGAGCATCTCCAGCCACATAGCTATTTTGGTCCTCTATGTGTCCACGGATGCATCCGGACGCGTCAACAGATAACGATAACTCACCCTTCATACGTTTCTGTATGCAGTCGCCCCCTCAAATCTCATCCCCCACGGTTTGCCCTTCCCTTGTCATCTCTGAGACAGTAGATCATGTCAAATACGGCGTAGGGGCCCGAGGCGGAGGTGTCGTCGGTCAAGAGGAGGAGGGGAGCCCGGTGAGACGTCTGGTGGTCCATTGCGGCACACCTGGACAACTCGATGGTCTCCTTCAAGGCCTTCACGTTCTTGCAGCGACGTCGACGAGTGTTCGTCTCCACGGTGGTAGGGACTGGCTCAAGACACAAACCCACTCTACCTCATCGACACCGTCAAGCATGTCGACGAGATGGGGTTAAACCCAGGATTCCACCATCTAAACGACGCCACTTCATCATCATAAAACCCTAACTTTAGAGACCTAACTATAACGTTCATCGTAGGTCCAAGGTGTGTCCATCCCCCTTCCGCTTGATCTGCAAAGCAGAGGATGTTGGGACCCGTCGCTCACCGATCAGGCCAGTGGCTGAACGAGACGTTAAAAGAGGAGAATACCTTATACCTACCAGTTCAGAACGACGTCACCATTTCTTATTATTTTTTTATTAGGAAGTTTAATACTACCTAAGCTATAAAAAGATATTTTGCAAGTTGACAGTAGGATAAAGAGAAAAGGTGCTGCAAACCAAATATCGTATGTGTTCTATCAATCAGTTGATCCGTGGTACTTGAGAGGTTGATCATGTGCAAAAATACCTATTTCAAGCTTTAGTACTGGAGTACGTAATTATTCTTAGATTCAAACCTTCAGAGGGTATATGTAGGATAGTACGCACTCTTGTCAGGAACTTAATCCTGTTACCATGGACCAAGCTCATTTTTTAAACGTGGTCTGCGAATCTGCATGTTAGCGTCGTGATATCAGCATTTCCGTTTTGTGCTTACCTTGCTAGGATAGCTCTGCTGAAATTCTTTCCGTTCGTGGCTAGCTTCGTGGGCATCCTATGCCATTTCCTTGAAATCAAGGGCAGCGCATCTTCTGCTATCACATCTCTCTACATTCGAAAAGGATGTTCACGATTAAAGCAATACCGAGTACTAGAAAACCAAAGATGGCCCATGGTGAATACGGTGAGCAGTCGCGCGAGGCGCTTTCAAAAAACCTAATTCACCCTCCCTTGTACATGATTATAAGACGATTGGTTTCGAAGATCTGCTCTCGCGATCGCAGGTGCACGCCGACGCGCGGGATGGAGTAGACTACGGTGGCGACGCAAGACACGAGAGTTGGCACCTAGATTGGTTCGGAGTATGACGGCGAACGCAGTGCAAGACTTAATATAGTGTGGCTTAGAAAAATCCTAACAGGTACGACGTGGCTAACCACGTCGCACGTTCAAGTCGGTTACAGCAGCCCACGATTCGATAGCGAGCCAAACTGGCTTAGCTGTGACGCGTACGCTAACGACTCAGTTTTTTCGAACAACAAAAATATAGACAAAACTTGACGCGACAAGATGAGCGAGCGGCGGCGGAGTAGTGCGCGAGAGGGCCTCCCATTCTCAGTTGCTGCAACTTTTTTCTACTCAACATTTCCATGTGGGTTAGCAACTCCAGCTCTTGCCATGAATATGGGCCATTTAAGAATTCAAAAATTACTTATTTGGTCTGCCCGTAAATGACGCCAAATTCTAACATGTATAATTGACTACTCCCTCCGTCTAAAAATAAGTGTCTCAAGTTTGACAAAAAATGAATGTATCTATACATGAAATATGTCTACATACCTCCACTTTTGGGCAAAGTTGAGACACTTATTTTTGGACGGAAGGAGTACATCCCAGATCATTTTCAAAATATTTTGAAACTTTCAAAATATTCTAGAATATATAACTGCCTTTAGCCCGAGGTGTCAAAGGAGTTTTCAAAAATTTCGAATTATAGGGCTACGTGTAGCCCAAGGTCTAAAAGGCTGCACTCCACCGAATACCAAGAACGTCCTAACCACACCTGTCCATTTACACTTATTTATACTTATTTGTCTCTACGCATAGACCATTGGTGCGAGATATTTCTAGATAAGAATAGGGGTAAAATTATTCCAATGTGTGACACCGGACGTGATCGGATCTCTGAAAAAGGAGAGGAAATTTCTAGATAAGAAGATGAGTAATATATTATTTTTTTGCTAGAAGAGGGGTAAGATGTTTACAGTGTACCGGATGTGATCCGATCATCCAATCTCTAAAAAACAAGAGAAAATTCGCGCTTGGATGATGAGTGCACTTCTGACTTCTAACCAGGTTCTGATATATTTATGACTGGATTAGTTCCCTTGTAGCTTAGTTAGGATGCACACGTATATTCTGAAACCAAACTAGAAATGTACTTTGCCAAAAAAAAGAAAGATGCTGAGGGTTATAACTGCATTTAAATACCAAGTTTATTTGTCGAAATGACCATTCAATTCTGCATTGTAAATTCATGCTTGCACATTTTTCCTTGAAAGGGGATTCTACTCTTGCACATGTGCTTTTGGATTCACCTCCAGATGTGTATAAATGGGCTACGTTCACAGCTTTCAGCCTTTCACTATAATAGTATGGCATTACGGGCCTGCACTGAACAATGACGCAACCAATTGGTACGAACCATGTTTGTTGTCATGGGTTAAAAGCCCACTTAGAACCCAGCTCCCCTGGCCGGAGAAAGAATGATGATATCACGGCTTCCCAGATTGCAACCTTTTGACCGACTCTAGGAAATCCTGCAAAAATACATACCGTAAAAGTGGTCACAGTTTACCGCAAATCTCTTTTACGCTATGGCTCGGATTACGTGATACGATAAAATTGGTACTGCAAAATGTTTCCTTCATACTCAGTTGGCTTGCTCGCGGCACGTAGACCCAAGAATTCTGCCTGTTGCCCTGTCGTGCTCCTTCGCCCCTGTCCCGACCGTTGCTCGCTGCGCGCCGATCCTCAGCCCGCGTCTCCGGTAGATAGCAACCTAAGAGCAAGAGCCGGCTATAAGCAAGTCTGCATCATCAAAATCCTTGGTGTGGCAGAGGGATGGGAGGACATAGTCAAGAAGCCTACATTGAAGCGTTTTCTATCTTGCCTGTGGCGATAAAAGAGCGATCTAGGGTTTGACGGCCGCCGCCGCCGGCGACGACTGAGTTCTCAGATGCCTTGCTAAGCAACACTAATTTTGTCCCCTTTAAGGGTTTCCTTCCTCCCCGGACTCCATCCAGAGGTGAGTTCTCGTAGCAGCATTCTGAATTTGGGGAAGATTTGAGTTTGTGGATCAGCCGTGGTTGTTTGTTGATTCTTTTTTTTTTAGAACACAGTACAACACAGATCCTTTCCAAGTTGATTCTGGTTGACGAAGTCACCACAGGCGCCCCTATGAATGCACGCACGCACACCCTACCCCTATGAGCACCTCTGAAGGACTGAGCCGGCAGATCTTGAGGTTGACGAAGTCACCACAAGCGCCTCGCTGTTGACGGGCACGTCACCTACCACTGAAAGAATAGCGCCGGATAATCCTGGAATAAATCCAGGTAAATGCAAACGCCCATGCCAAGTCTAGGACTTGAACCTGGGTGGGCTGGTTCCACCACAGGGAACCCAACCATCAGAGCCAAGCTCCGTTTGCAGTTGTTCGTTGATTCTGGTTGCATGCAAGCTTCAATCAGGGCAAAGGCTTGAGGTGATTGTGCAGTTAGCTGCTCTGCTAGTTTGGTGGTGGCCTGCGTGTAGGTTCCTAGTGCTAGTTCTTGAGCCGGATCCAATGAATTGCTTATGCTGGAATTGTCGTGGTTGCAGGAACGCCGAGACAGTTCGAGAGCTCTCTGTTCTGTTAAGAACACATAGTTCCCAGCTAGTCTTTTTGAGTGAAATAGGTTACAAAAGTGATCGAGTTGGTCATCTGTGTAACCGGCTAGGCCTCCGTGGTTTCTTTGGTATTGACAGCGACGGTATGAGCGGTGGACAAGCTCTTTTTGGCATGAGAATGTTTAGGCGGATATCAAAAATTCAGGCACAAGATTTATTGATACTCACGTCCGGCTTAGCAAGTCGGATCCTATGTTTCATGTGACTGTTGTTTATGGTGAACCTCGTGTGGAAAATCGTCACCGGATGTGGTCTCTTCTATCAATGCTTCGGCTACATCATCTCTACCGTGGCTTGTCCTAGGTGATTTTAACGAAGCGTTGTGGCAATATGAGCACTTCTCAGCGTGCTTATGTTCAGAATCTCAAATGGTAGCATTCAGAGATTGCTTGCAAGTTTGTGAACTGGAGGATTCTCTAATCTGCCATTCACATATGATAATAGAAAATTGGGTAATAGCAATGTGTGTACATCTAGACCGTGCTTTGGCAGATAATAGCTGGAGGGATATATATATATATATATATATATATATATATATATATATATATATCCGGACTCGAAGGTCCTTCATTTGATGAGTCCTTGTTCGGATCACTGTCCGATATTGATAACCACGGAGAAGGAAACCCGTGCTGCCATCCAAAGACGCTGCTTGAGATACGAGATTTTTTGGGAAAGAGATCCGGGAATGAAAGAAATAATGATGCTGCTTGGCGTGATCTCGGTCCCTGGAGGACTTAGCCTCGGTCTCACAGCAGGGTTACAAGTTGTGATGCAAAAGCTGCAAGGTTGGGGGAGCCGGAAATTTGGTAATGTTACGCGCGACTTGCACCGCCTTCGTGAAAATCTCCAGAGGCTCGCCCCGTGATGGCATTCGGGTGGTCACTGATTCGATGAACGAGTTACTCTATAAGAGAAACTATAGTGTTCACAACGTTCTCGGATTGATTGGTTGAAAGAAGGGACCGGAATACAAGATTCTTTCACCATAAGGCAGTTTGGCGTGCACGAAGGAATAAAATTGTCAAACTTCGTGATTCTGATGGTGTGATTCAAACAGTGCCCGCGAACATGCAACGTATGGAAAATGTGGAAAAAACTCACCAATCCAACTCTCTGTCCTTTAGGATGCAGGAGCTTGCTAAAACCGCTCCAATTATGAACAACTCTGACTTCGTTGGGCCCAGCCGTCTCAGCCCCCTCAAAGAGAATGATTGGGCTAGGGAAAGAGTTCTTAACTCGATCAGCAGTGATAACATGGGGATGAGAATAAGTGTGCAAGCCTTTTGAGGGAAATGGAACTCACTCATGAAGATGCTGTTGAAGAAAAGGAAGAAGAGGTTGTCTCAGCTGGTGAAGATCTTCAAGGAAAGGAACAGGTTGAAAATAATGCATCGGAGAAGCAAAAGAATGTTTGGGGGCCTATCTTTGGAACAAGACAGAGTCAGAGGGTTCCTCCTTCTGGGCTTTCCATCATGCAGATCGCTCAGCAAGCTAAAGCAAGGCAGAACCTAGAAGTAAAAGGAGCAGCCAAGACCAAGCTGTGAGGTATAACATCACAAAATCCTTTCCAAGTTCTTTCTTCCAGTAATTTAGTTGGTATGGCTAATACTGTGGGTATTGACATACTAGATAGAGTAGAACATAACAACTGTAATTATGATGTTGATAATGAGTTTTCTTTTACGCCTCCGAAAACCGTATCGCATCTGAAGGATGTTGAGACGGAATTAGATCTGGATGAGGCTATGTGGACTAAGGTTGGTAAAACTAGGGGGCAAGCACCCCAAGAAAGTAGTTTCCCAATGATTTATCTTTCTTGCAACATCAGAGGGATCCATGCTGCAGGCAGGAAAACCTTTATTATAGATTCAGTTAATAAATACCATCCGCATGTCCTTGGTTTCCAGGAGACTAAGCAGTCCTCCTAACTGATAGCTATCTCCAATCCATTGTTGGCAATAGGATGTTTGAGTGGAAATTCTTACCATCAAATGGCTCTGCAGGAGGTATTTTGATGGGTGTAGATTTAGATTTCTTTGATGTTATCAACTGGGATGTGAAATCCTTTTCTGTCTCGGCTGTGCTTAGAATTAAATCTCTGGACTTAGTAGTTAGATTTGTTAACATTTATGGGACTTCGTATGAATCAGAGAAAGATTATTTTCTCTCTGAGCTTCATAGTCTTTTTGTAGATTACCATGGTCACACCATCATTGGTGGTGACTTCAACTTGGTTAGATACCAGTCTGACAGAAGTAACGGGGTTATCAACCATAAATGGAGCGACAAATTTAACGCCTGGATTGAGATTTGGAGCCCCTTAGAAATTAGACTTAGCGGTAGGAGGTATACCTGGGCCAATAATCAAGCTGATAATTTGATAATGTCAGCAATTGATAGGTTCTTTTGTAACCCTGAGCTTGAAAGTGTTTTTCCTCTGGCTAGTATTCAGGCTCTCCCTAGGATGGTTAGTGATCACACCCCAATTCTGTGGGAATCTGGGATGGGAACGCAACCAAAACCATCTAGCTACAAGTTCGAAAAATGGTGGTTGATGAGGTCTGAGTTTAGTGAGCTAGTGAGAAATATTTGGGAAAAAGGTATTCCTTCGTCTAACCCAGTAGATGTCTAGCAAGCTATGCTTCGGCTTTTCAGAAGAAACACTAAAGGTTGGAGCAGGAATATTGAGGCCGAGTTAAGAAACCTCAAAGAAGATTTGATGGAAGAGTATGATACTCTAGATATCTGAAACAGAGGAGTTGAGTGAGATAGAGAAAGGTAGGCTTTGCTTTATCTACGCTGAGATGCATAATCGCTGGCTTAGGGAGGAAATTAAGGCGAAGCAAAGATCTATAGATAGGGACATCAAAGAGGGTGATAGGAATACATCATACTTCCACACAGTAGCTAACCAGAGAAGAAGGAAAATGCTTATTCATTCACTTGAAGGTGATGATGGCCCCGTCACTGATATAAAAGGAATGCTGGACATCGCCACTTCCTTTTATAAAGATCTGTTCAAGGCTGATAGTAGACCTGACTTTACGCTTCAGGACGACTTTTTCTCTGATCAGAAGATAATTTCGGCGGAGCAAAACGAATTTCTTGAGGCCCCCTTCACTGAGGAGGAGGTTAAACATGCGGTTTTCAGTTCTTACTCTGACGGGGTGCCAGGTCCTGACGGCATCCCGTTCATGTTCTACCAAAGGTTTTGGGATTTAGTAAAGAAGGACCTGATGAATATGTTCCATGCTTTTCATGCTGAGAAGCTAGATATCTTTAGATTGAACTTTGCGGTTCTCACCCTAATTCTGAAAGAACCTGACGCTGCTACCATGAAGAAGTTTAGGCCGATTAGTTTACTCAACTGCTCTTTCAATTTTTTTACGAAAGTTCTGACTAATAGATTAGGCACAATCATGGACAAGATTACTGCCGTTAATCAATCTGCCTTCATCAAGGGTAGATATATCTTGGAAAGTGTAGTTACGGCCCATGAAGTGATACATTCGATCAATCAGAGTAAATCGAAAGGCCTAGTTCTCAAGCTGGATTACGAGAAAGCTTTTGATAAAGTTAGCCTTGAGTTCTTAATAGATCTGCTAGAGAAACATGGTTTTGGAAAAAAAAAGGTTTCCCTAATCAAATCCATATTGTTTGGAGGCTCTGTAGGAGTAAAACTAAACAATGTGGAAGGGCACCCCTTTCTGACCTCTCGAGGAGTGAGACAAGGAGATCCTCTCTCCCCTCCTCTTTAATCTAGTGGTCGATGTTCACACTAGAATGTTGATCAAAGCTGCCCAAGACAACCTAATTAGTGGGTTGTGTTCGGACGCTTACCCAGGAGGTGTTGTCACATCCCAAATTTTGGAACTAAGAAAAACTTAGTTTTACAAGACCCAAAATTCAGAACCAACAAAAACTTTTTGAAATGCTTCACTAATGGTTGTGGTTTCCTTCCCATTGCTATGTTTTACCTCGTGTGACTTGTTGCTTGAGTTGTTTGGCCACTACATACCAACCTAAGAACTCAACCAAGATAAAAATATATTTAATCTTGGTGATCCTGTCATGGCAAGAAAATATTACATATATCTTTTCCACTCTTATTTTGGCCAAATTCCATTCCAGTGATGCTTTGGTTTGGCAACAACCAAACTACCCATTATTGAGAAAGTAAAAGTGTTTCCCAAAAAAATTGTGTGTTTCTAAAAATATGGGGATCTATATGCTATCTCCTATATATTCTTCAACCTTGATATTTTGCAACTCATATTTTCTAAACTCCTATTTTCACTCTTTTGGAAACAATAAAAGTGGGAAATATACTACCCGTGTATTTTAGCACCCCTTCTTGAAAAATATCAAAATTATTGATTCAAGCTTGTTTCAACATTATTCTTGTCATGATGATTTTTGATTACCATCCCACCACCTATCTGAATATTTGAAATTTGGTTGAAAACTTATATTGTATGCTTGTTTGACATATGTTTGTGTGGATTGTTTTACCTTATTAGATTGTTGCTTGTGTGAACAATGAACTCGTTTGTGCTTGATCTCTAAAATTAAAATCACACTTGACAACAATTTGGTATGTGACTTCAATAAAAACAAACTCCTAAAATTATTCAACCACTTGAATAATTAAGATCATGAGTTAAAAAGAAGTGATCTTAATAAATTATTCTCTCTACCTAACTCTCTATTTCTTTCAAACAAATACTTTCTTTATGAATTCCATGGGGGAGAAGAAAATATAATCATCTCATTTTCATACACCTCTCTTCTCAAAATTATATAGCTGCCATTTAATTTTATTTAAATTATGAAATCCTATTTTATTTCTTTTAACTCAAAGAATATTCAAAACCCTAAATTTTATAATCGTACTAAAAATCCAGTAAAATTCTACACCACCTATTAAATCACTCTAAAACTAACTACAAGGAAATTGCATCAAAATTTAAATAAAATTTCCATTCGGGCATTCTGTCGAACACATTGAGGGCAGGAAACCCTAGCTTCTCAAATCCATCTCGAATTCAATCAAATTTCTTCAAATCTCGGGCTCTCTTCTCTCTCTCACTCCTGCAAGGAGGAAGCCCTCGAGTGCCAGCATTTTGGATGCTTCCTGTTGGAGTTTTCCTGCTGGCACCATCTTCCCACTCTCCCCTCTCTCCCGTACGCATGTGGGCAAGGAGAAGGAAGCCATGCAGCAGCCCATGAGCGCGCCACTGTGCTCCTCTGCTTCCCCTATGCTGACTGATCACGGCCACGATCGCGTGATGCATCCCCTCTGTCCCGTTTCTTCTCCGTCCAACCCCAGCTCGCCATGTCCATGGACGCCGATGGCGTTCTTTGCCACCTCAGCGCCCCAGCAAGCACCACTCGACCCAGACGCTCCCTGGCCTCCCCGTGACCCCACAGACATGCTCGCGTCATCGCCCCTGCCCCACGCTGCCGCCAGCATTCCGTCGAGCACAGTGCATGCGCAACGGCCACCTACCACCCCGAGCTCCATTAGCTCGCCCCTCTGCTCTTCCCTCCCTCTAAACCCTAACGGCCACCTCCCCACGCCGTTTCTGCACAGCACCGCCACCAATGGCGTGCTCTCCCACTTTCTAAACCCCTCCTGCGCCGAGACCACCGTGCGCCGGAGCTCCGGTTATAAAGCGGACCCCATTGCTCTCCACACCGCACCACTGCTCTCTCCCTCACTCCACTCCCTCTCGTGCACCGCCAGGAGGGCGAGCACGCAGCCGCAGCCCTCGCTGCCGTGGTCGAGCATGGCCAAGTGCTGCCGGAGTCGAAGGTCGACGTCGACCACGGCCGTGCCGTGTTCCCCTCTCCTTTCTCTTCTCCCTGCCCTGCACCCTCTCCGCTTCACCACCCGAAGCTCACCACTCGCTTCCCATTCTTTTTCTGTGCACAGGACCGCCGCAGGAGCTCGCCGTCGACGGGTCCGTGACCGGGGCAGCCGCCAAGTTCGCCGTCGCCGATTTAGATGCCCCGAGCCACGCCGTTCACGCCATCGTCTTCCGCACGCTCCCCGCACTCGAGCTCCACCTTCTTCGCCGTCCCCAGAAGCCCCTAGGTGAGCACCGCGTCCTCGCCACTGTTCCCGGCCATGGCGGCGCCGCCTGTTTCTGGTCGCCGCCGGCGCGCCCTTCCTCGACCGTTGGATCGCGATCCAACGGTGCCGTACCGCTTCGGTTAGATGAGCCGCTGACGGGCTGGCCCCACCTATCAGCAATTTAATCTTTTCCAGTGCGGGAGAATTAAATCACTGAGCCACTGATGGGTAGGCCCGACCCGTCAGGGATTTCAACATTATCCAGTCCACGATTTAATTCAGTTTTCTGTTTAAAATTAAAACACTGAAAATCCAGTACTGGACTCAATTTTAAAATTCAATATCTCAAGATTTATAAGTCTAAATAAATCGAATCAAAATTTTCTGGATAGCTTATGAAATTGTTAATCCAACCTCGTTGGTTTCATCATGTTTAGATTAATAACAATTGTGTAGTATTTAAAGGGCCACATAAGGTTTAAAACACAAACTTGTTCGTTTCTTATGCTCTGCTAACCCAAATATTGTAGATCCAATTTTGTTAGCTTAGTACTATGATCACTTAGCTTCCATAATTTTTGTAGAATTAATTAAGCAACATTAATTGTTTAGTATTAGATTAAAGTTAGCAAACCCTTCTGTAGTGTAACAATTATAGATGATTGATACTTAACCCAAATGAGTTAGGACCAATTTTGTCAGATCACATTTAATCAGTACTAGTTACCCCTAAAAGGATTTAATTTTATGATCAACAGAACTTAGGCAGTAGCTAAAACTTGATTAACAAGCTTCTGGAATAAAACAATTGTGTAGGAAATTTGGTAACTCAAATTGAATCAAATCCAATTGTCTTGTCTTCTCGATATCAGTTGCTATCAGTACAATTTTAGTTTGTATTTTTGTGATCAACATAAATTAATTAGTGCATTAAAACTTGTGTAGCTAGTTTCTGCCATATTTAAATCATATGTAAATAATGATTAATTCAATTAAATTGAACCCAATTGCTTTGCCTTGTGTGTTACAGTAGCTCTTGGTAGAAATTAAGATTGTAATGTTGTGATGCCTGGTTAAATAGTGTAGTGATTGTTTGTATTTGCTTGTTTAACGATTAGACGAGAACGTTGCCGGGATTATCGAGGAGGGGGAATTTGTTGAACCAGAAGAACAAGACCAGGGTCACTTTGCTGAGCAAGGCAAGCTACTCTCTGATCATGCACATAAAAATATACATCTACTTTGTCCACATGATTTATTCATAAGTAGCAATGGTTTTGAAAACCTTTTCAAAAAGTGTATGAAAAACTATTTTGCCACCCTATGTAGAAGTATAAGCTAGTTATATCAAATTATAGGATGGGAAAAATATTGTTTATTCAAAACTCCTTTGAAAATAATCGAATGGATTATGGTATGCCGAGATGTCGGTGTTAAAGTGGAGAAATGGAGAATGATTGTCTTGATAAAAAGCACATTGTGTCTTAGTACTTACGTCAACCAACCTTACCCTGTGCGACCACATTTACCTCCATATGGGAACGGGCGTAGTCATATAATTTGCTCATATTAGTGTGGGATACCTCAACAACGGAGATGACTCCGTTTCATGAGGGGATGGTTCGGTGACCTACCCCTGACCTGGGTCCTCTAAATCGAGAAAGAGGATAGAAGATGCCACCTTTGGGTCACCGGGCAAAACTATGAGTCCTCACACTTAGGTTCCGAAGGGCTGGACTGAGTGTCGATGGAAAGTGTCATACGGGCAGGGCCCTATACTAGCATGAGCAAATGAGAGGCTATGGTTGGTGACTCAACTTCGCATACACCTTGTATGGCGGGACGTGGCTGACACGATGAGTTGCCGGATGGATGTGGGAAAAGCGTGCTACCTCTGCAGAGTGTAAAACTATTCGAATAGCCGAGTCCTCGGTCATGGACAGTTGGAAGGCCCTACTTCGACCTATGTGCAAGTTTTGCAAAATTTTGAGATTTGAAAAGAAAATGAAGATGTTTTATATATGCAACTATGCCAAAGGGTCGGCATGAGGTTGCTGGAAAAGAGGAGGACCGTGAAGGGCTATGGTCGAGTTGTGCAAAGTTTTGTGTTTCAAAAATGAAGTGGAAATGTTTATCAACTCTTCCGAAGGGCTGGTATGAGTTTGTTGGAAAATAAATGTCCATGAAGGGCTATGGTCGAAAATGGAGGAGTTTTGGAGAAATAAACATGATGGTGATTTTCTGGGAAAAAGTTTTAAAAGAGACTTCTTACCTTTTTAAACAAAGATCTATTTTCGGGAGAAAGTTTAAAAGAGACTTACCTTTTTTAACAAAGATCTATTTTCGGGAGAAAGTTTAAAAGAGACTTCTTACCTTTTTTAACAAAGATTTATTTTCGGGAGAAAGTTTTAAAAGAGACTTCTTACCTTTTTTAACAAAGATCTATTTTCGGGAGAAAGTTTTAAAAGAGACTTCTTACAAAGACAGATTTCTGGGAAGAAGTTCTAAAAACCTTCTTTCCTTTTTCAACAAAGATATAGAGATATTTTTCTAAAATTATAAGCCTTATAAAATAAAAGCAAAACTAGTGCATGTTCATGTTGGGGTAGTTTGCGAGTACAATTCAAATTGTACTCATATTGGTTTCGTCCCTGGCTATTGTCTTAGCCAGGTTTCGAGGAGCACCTCGATCAGGAGGACTATTGCGCCGATGTCGCGAACTAAGGATTCTTCATTAGTCAGTTGCCTGTAGGAACTAAGGAACGCTAGTAGGCCATCGACGTGGTATGCTTCCGCTGAATGCTGGTATTTTGCCCAGGAAGGCACCTATGTAAGACTCGGTCTGTATGACCAAATTATTGTAAGATTTGTATCCGGTGTTGTAATGGATGTAAACCGTGATGCCAAGTCGAGTTATGTGCAACAACACACTGATCATGGGATTGTTGCTGGAAACATAACGAGTATCTCGGATAGCTAATCCGGGGTCCTCACAGACTTGGTATCAGAGCCATCCTGACTATAGGAGACCTTAGTTAGTATGGGCGTCAGTTAGAAAAGAAAATATTTTGGTAAAACCTATCACTATAAAAGCTATTTTTGTTAAGCCAAGTATGGCATCTACTCTTCTCTTCCTTAAAAAAAGGTTTATGTTTTAAAAAGGCTTTTTCAAATGTTTCTTCTATCTCATCCCTGATCAAAACAACCTATGCACTTGACGATGAACCCAAGTGAGACCTAATTGGCTAGTGCCCAGAAGGAAAACGAGTTTCCATCTCAAATACTCAACATTCAACATCAAGGTGATTGATCTGCAAGTGCCAAGATCGTCGATATCAACAAAGCAAGAGACCTCCGACGACCTCAGCTCAACAACAACAACTCTACTCCAGTTGCAACTTCGACAATCTCAATTTCTCCAGCTGACGCCTAAGGCGACAAAATGAAGACTTCACCAACCATGTTTAACCAAGACCCATAGGATAAAAATGATAGGGACCTTGGTTGTATTACCCGACTACCACGAGTATTAGACGTCCTTTGGTACTAAATGTGTCTTGTGTTGTTTGTTTGTGAGTTCTTTGTTTGTGTGTTGTTTTTCTTGTGTGTCCACAATCACGCCTTAACGGCAACACAAAGTAACCTCAAATTTCTATACAACTCCTTTTGCCACCTTACAAAAATGCTTTTTGCCTCTTGGCCACACTTGCACCTTGTTGTAGATGTAAACCCGCCTAGGAAAAACTTTCTAAAATGTTTTTCCTCTCATCTAAACCATCTCCCGATAAGAGCAGACAGTTGCACAAGATACAGAAGACCCCGATCTTTACCCTAATAGCCTGAGATTTTGCAACCTAACCAGCAAGTCAGACAATGGTCTTCATGCACTATTTGGAGCAAGTGCGTCAAGATCCCGAAAGAAGCGGCAATTTTTATGCCAACCTCTTGAAGGCACGAGTTTTTACCTCGTATAACTAACTTGTGGAATTACAAGAATACCACACTAACTTATCGTATCTAACTTTAGATTAACATTTGACCCAAGTCCACGATAGTACCAACTAATCTTCTAGGACTGCAAGCCTTCACAAGAAAAGAGGACATAAGGAGACTCATTTAGGATTGGTAACTAGAGGAACTCAAGGAGTGCATAAGAGTTGCTAACCTATGAAGATTCGAGCTCAGAGGACGACGGTAATGATGGGTTTCGAAGGGATCATGTACCTGCTCGCTTGACGAGCAGTTCGTGGCACTTTAACCCCTTGAGCTAACCATTCTAGGATTGACTTACCCAGACTTGTTTCGTGAGGTAAACCCAGAAAAACCTCGACTAACTTATACCCATCGTCAAAAAATTGGGAAACCTAATGACAACCCCAACCTGCCGCTGGTTTTCTGAACGTTATATGGAGCCTCAAGCACAAAACTCATCCAAAGGAGATCGCCACCAACAAAAAGCGAAGACATTCAACATTGAGGGTCATCGATGTGGAGTTACACCAGGGAACAAGCGGCATGAACGTCACCCATCGAGCAACCATCTTAGCTCAACTGAATTCAACTAAAGCCAGAAAAGGCAGTAACAGCGGTCATGCAACTTCTTCACTAACATTTTCGTAAACTAACCGAGATCATGACCCTTGCACCTTCATCGAGTGGCACCCTGAACCACCTACCTCTAGAGCACTTTTAGACTCTTTTGGAAGCCCGATACCCTAGACTCTACCGCGAGAATCTTCGAGAAGCCCAAGGATGAAGGAAGTTAACAATGATGTTCCTCCTTTACTCAACCGAAGAAGTGAAAGGACAATGATGTCGCCTAGAGGGGGGTGAATAGGCGATTAAAACTTTTCCGGTTTAGGCTTGCTAATTGCGGAATAAAACTAGGTGTTTAAATTAACAAGCCAACAACCTAAATAAACTAGGTTCACCTATGTGCACCAACAACTTATGCTAAGCAAGACAAGCAAGAAGATGATAGCAATATAGAATACTTCAAGCACGAAGGCTATCACAATGTAAGTTGCATAAGTAAAGAGCTCGGGTATAGAAATAACCGAGGCGCGCGGAGACGAGGATGTATTCCCGAGTTCCTCCTTGAAAGGGAGTACGTCTCGTTGGAGAGGTGTGAACCGACACAACGGTTCAACAACCACAAAGGTTTCACCCTCTTCTCCGATGAACCGCACCACAAAGGTTTGGTTCACCTTCCACTATCGGTATTCCTTCGAGGCGGAATCCGGAGCCTTTCAACAACAATCCGAGGCACAACCCACAATGGGTTGGGGGCTCCCGAACGGCTCTCAACAACAATTCGAGGCACAACCCACAATGGATTGGGGCTCCCGAATGGCTTCAATTGACCACACAAGGGTCCAACCACCACAAAGGCGTCTAGGGCCCGAAGACCCAAGAGTAACAAGTTCACAAGCTTTCAACTTCCACGAATCCTCGTGGAGAGCACACCGATGCACCAAATGCAAAAGGCAAGAGCACAAGTGCTCAAGTCCTCCACTCTCAAATTCCAACAAAGCAACAAATGCTTATGGGGGAATAAGAGAGGAAGAACAAAGAGGAGAACCACTCAAGAACTCCAAGAACTAGATCCACTATGTTCCCCTCACTTAGAGGAGATATTGATTGGTGGAAATGTAGATCTAGGTCTTCTCCTTCAATCCCCCAAAGATCAAAGAGTTTGGGTGGAGGGATTGGGAGATATCAAGGAAATGAGCTTGCAACAATGGAGGAGAGAGAAAGCAAAGGTTGCTGGGCTCAGCTGGCTGGCTGGAGGTAGGTGGAGGGTATTTATACCCCTCCTAGAAAAGAGCCGTTGCAGCCAGATATCACACCGGAGTTTCCGGCCCTAGTGACCGGAAACTCCGGTCCGGGGCGGAAACTCTGGCCCCCACCAGGGGGTGAACCATTTCCAGACGAGAAAAGCACAGGCAGAAACTCCGGCCCATGGGACCGGAAACTCCGGCCTGGGGCGGATACTCTGGCCCCTTGGGCCGGAAACTCCGGCCGCCACCAGGGGCTGAACAAGAAAAACACTCTCGAGGAAAACCAAGGACCGGAGACTCCGGTCCAGAAGACCGGAGACTCTGGCCTGAAAGCAGTGAAACTGTAAAACCTGAAATGCAATAACTTTCTCGTATGAACTCCAAAAAAGGTGAATCCAATTGCGTTGGAAAGGTAACGACGAGTGTTATCACACAGAAAGTGGAAATATTAAGGGTCACAAATATAGAGGGGATACCACACATGGGAAGGTGTGGACCCTAACTCGAAGGTGGACCGGTAATATTTCCAACACGAAAACGCAACAAGTTTTCCAAATGAAATATGTTTTCGAAGAACTTGGGCTTGTCATGAAGATCACGACAAGCACCAAAACCCAACAAGGAGAAAAACCAAATAAGAACCAAGAAAGATGATATGCTAAATATGCAAAGGTTTGAGCTCTCCACAAAGATGCGATCAAGTTACTCACTTGAGAGCCCCTCTTGATAGTACGCCGTCTATCCTAAAACCCGGTCTCCCACTAACAACATGAGACCGGTAAAATAGAAAACCTATCAAGATCATACCTTTGCCTTGCGCATTCCACTTGAGCTCGATGATGACGATCTTGACTCTCTCAAGTTGGAACACCTTTCTTGATTTTGCTTGCTAGCACATGCTTGATGAAGACTTCTCCAAATGCTCCCCCATACTCCATTATGGGAAAGCCTCGCTAAGCTCCGTCTTCATGTCTCCTTTGCACTTCATCATCTACACATGACCATTCTTCATATAAACCCTTAAATAGAGCATTGGTCATCATGCCATCTTCAAGAGTCCAACACATGAACTCCAGTGGACAAGATCTATAAGAATATCTCAATGTAAACATTAGTCCATAAGGAGTGTCATTAATTACCAAAACCACACATGGGGGCAACCATGCACTTTCAAGAAGTACAAGGGCGAAGACAACCTACCCAGATGCATCTGAGGAAAACCATAAATCTGGAAGGCACCTGCTGTGGACAACAATCAACCACCAAACAAGCTCCGACGCAACTAGAAATTTTAACATCCCTCTTCTAACTAGAAACTGGAGAGAGTCGAGTACACAGGCTTGACGCATCCTGAAAACAACGCGTCCCCACTTGCGACCCTCGTAAGGCGACAATATCAGGACGTGATTCTGCAACAAACCCAAGCACCGAGGAGTGACACCCACGACGAAGATCGTCAAGCTAACCAAGAAGAACGATGCCTCCATGTCAACTCCAGCTGCAACCTTCAGTATGACCATTCAAGATCCCTTTTAAGGGGGAAGACGTGCGCTACGTATACCAGAATGTGTTAATAATTAGTTCCTTGCGCCTTAGCCTTGTAGTATCTGGAAACAGCCAACCAGGACTCTCCATCAGCGTCGATCGTTCAGTCAACCCTATCATCAAGGATCTGAACTCATCAAAGAAGATTATCAACAAGGAAAGGCCTCGCAACATCAATTTATCAAGATCTCAAATGACGACCTCACTGAAGAAGCAATGACCTCGGAAGTATAGCCAGCCCAAAACCCGTGCCCTCGTACTCCCCTGTTACCCCACCTAGCAAATCTCGAGGACAAGATTTATTTTAAGGGGGAAGGATCTGTCACATCCCAAATTTTGGAACTAAGAAAAACTTAGTTTTACAAGACCCAAAATTCAGAACCAACAAAAACTTTTTGAAATGCTTCACTAATGGTTGTGGTTTCCTTCCCATTGCTATGTTTTACCTTGTGTGACTTGTTGCTTGAGTTGTTTGGCCACTACATACCAACCTAAGAACTCAACCAAGATGAAAATATATTTAATCTTGGTGATCCTGTCATGGCAAGAAAATATTCCATATATCTTTTCCACTCTTATTTTGGCCAAATTCCATTCCAGTGATGCTTTGGTTTGGCAACAACCAAACTACCCATTATTGAGAAAGTAAAAGTGTTTCCCAAAAAAATTGTGTGTTTCTAAAAATATGGGGATCTATATGCTATCTTCTATATATTCTTCAACCTTGATATTTTGCAACTCCTATTTTATAAACTCCTATTTTCACTCTTTTGGAAACAATAAAAATGGGAAATATACTACCCGTGTATTTTAGCACCCCTTCTTGAAAAATATCAAAATTATTGATTCAAGCTTGTTTCAACATTATTCTTGTCATGATGATTTTTGATTACCATCCCACCACCTATCTGAATATTTGAAATTTGGTTGAAAACTTATATTGTATGCTTGTTTGACATATGTTTGTGTGGATTGTTTTACCTTATTAGATTGTTGCTTGTGTGAACAATGAACTCGTTTGTTCTTGATCTCTAAAAATAAAATCACACTTGACAACAATTTGGCATGTGACTTAAACAAAAACAAACTCCTAAAATTATTCAACCACTTGAATAATTAAGATCATGAGTTAAAAAGAAGTGATCTTAATAAATTATTCTCTCTACCTAACTCTCTATTTATTTCAAACAAATACATTCTTTATGAATTCCATGGGGGAGATGAAAATATAATCATCTCATTTTCATACACCTCTCTTCTCAAAATTATATAGCTGACATTTAATTTTATTTAAATTATGAAATCCTATTTTATTTCTTTTAACTCAAAGAATATTCAAACACCCTAAATTTTATAATCGTACTAAAAATCCAGTAAAATTCTACACCACCTATTAAATCATTCTAAAACTAACTACAAGGAAATTGCATCAAAATTTAAATAAAATTTCCATTCGGGCATTCTGTCGAACACATTGAGGGCAGGAAACCCTAGCTTCTCAAATCCATCTCGAATTCAATCAAATTTCTTCAAATCTTGGGGCTCTCTTCTCTCTCTCACTCCTGCAAGGAGGAAGCCCTCGAGTGCCACCATTTTGGACGCTTCCTGTTGGAGTTTTCCTGCTGGCACCATCTTCCCACTCCCCTCTCTCCCGTACGCATGTGGGCAAGGAGAAGGAGGCCGTGCAGCAGCCCATGAGCGCGCCACTATGCTCCTCTGCTTCCCCTCTGCTGACTGATCACGGCCACGATGGCGTGATGCATCCCCTCTGTCCCATTTCTTCTCCGTCCAACCCCAGCTCGCCATGTCCATGGACGCCGACGGCGTTATTCGCCACCTCAGCGCCCCAGCAAGCACTACTCGACCCGGACGCTACCCCCGGCCTCCCCGTGACCCCGCAGACACGCTCGTGCCATCGGCCCTGCCCCACGCTGCCGCCAGCATTCGTCAAGCACAGTGCATGCGCAACGGCCACCTACCACCCCGAGCTATATTAGCTCGCCCCTCTACTCTTCCCTCCCCCTAAACCCTAACGGCCACCTCCCCACGCCGTTTCTGCATAGCACCACCACCAATGGCGTGCGCTCTCACTTTCTAAACCCCTCCTGCGCCGAGACCACCGTGCGCCAGAGCTCCGGTTATAAAGACCGCCCCCGAACCCCATTGCTCTCCACACCGCACCACTGCTCTCTCCCTCACTCCACTCCCTCTCGTGCACCGCCAGGAGGGCGAGCACGTAGCCGCAACCGTCGCTGCTGTGGTCGAGCACGGCCAAGTGCTGCCGGAGTCGAAGGTCGACGTCGACCATAGCCGTGCCATGTTCCCCTCTCCTTTCTCTTCTCTCTGCCCAGCACCCTCTCCGCTTCACAACCCGAAGCTCACCACTCGCTTCCCCTTCTTTTTCTGTGCACAGGACCGCCGCAGGAGCTCGCCGTCGACGGGTCCATGACCGGGGCAGCCGCCAAGTTCGCCGTCGCCGATTTAGATGCCCCCGAGCCACGCCGTTCACGCCATCGTCTTCCCCACGCTCCCCGCACTCGAGCTCCACCTTCTTCGCCGTCCCCAGAAGCCCCTAGGTGAGTCGGCGCGCCCTTCCTCGACCGTTTGATCGCGATCCAACGGTGCCGTACCGCTTCGGTTAGATGAGCCGCTGACGGGCTGGCCCCACCCGTCAGCAATTTAATCTTTTCTAGCGCGGGAGAATTAAATCACTGAGACTTATATTGTATGCTTGTTTGACTTATGTTTGTGTGGATTGTTTTAGCTTATTAGATTGTTGCTTGTGTGAACAATGAACTCGTTTGTTCTTGATCTCTAAAATAAAATCACACTTGACAACAATTTGGCATGTGACTTAAACAAAAACAAACTCCTAAAACTATTCAACCACTTGAATAATTAAGATCATGAGTTAAAAAGAAGTGATCTTAATAAATTATTCTCTCTACCTAACTCTCTATTTATTTCAAACAAATACATTCTTTATGAATTCCATGGGGAGATGAAAATATAATCATCTCATTTTCATACACCTCTCTTCTCAAAATTATATAGCTGACATTTAATTTTATTTAAATTATGAAATCCTATTTTATATCTTTTAACTCAAAGAATATTCAAACACCCTAAATTTTATAATCGTACTAAAAATCCAGTAAAATTCTACACCACCTATTAAATCATTCTAAAACTAACTACAAGGAAATTGCATCAAAATTTAAATAAAATTTCCATTTGGGCATTCTGTCGAACACATTGAGGGCAGGAAACCCTAGCTTCTCAAATCCATCTCGAATTCAATCAAATTTCTTCAAATCTCGGGGCTCTCTTCTCTCTCTCACTCCTGCAAGGAGGAAGCCCTCGAGTGCCACCATTTTGGACGCTTCCTGTTGGAGTTTTCCTGCTGGCACCATCTTCCCACTCTCCCCCTCTCCCGTACGCATGTGGGCAAGGAGAAGGAGGCCGTGCAGCAGCCCATGAGCGTGCCACTGTGCTCCTCTGCTTCCCCTCTGCTGACTGATCACGGACACGATCGCGTGATGCATCCCCTCTGTACCATTTCTTCTTCGTCTAACCCCAGCTCGCCATGTCCATGGACGCCGACGGCGTTATTCGCCACCTCAGCGCCCCAGCAAGCACTACTCGACCCGGACGCTACCCGGCCTCCCCGTGACCCCGCAGACACGTTCGTGCCATCGGCCCTGCCCCACGCTGCCGCCAGCATTCTGTCAAGCACAGTGCATGCGCAACGGCCACCTACCACCCCGAGCTATATTAGCTCGCCCCTCTGCTCTTCCCTCCCCCCTAAACCCTAGCGGCCACCTCCCCACGCCGTTTCTGCACAGCACCACCACCAATGGCGTGCTCTCTCACTTTCTAAACCCCTCCTGCGCCGAGACCACCGTGCGCCGGAGCTCCGGTTATAAAGACCGCCCCCGAACCCCATTGCTCTCCACACCGCACCACTGCTCTCTTCCTCACTCCACTCCCTCTCGTGCACCGCCAGGAGGGCGAGCACGCAGCCGCAACCCTCGCTGCCGTGGTCGAGCACGGCCAAGTGCTGCCGGAGTCGAAGGTCGATGTCGACCATAGCCGTGCCGTGTTCCCCTCTCCTTTCTCTTCTCTCTGCCCAGCACCCTCTCCGCTTCACAACCCGAAGCTCACCACTCGCTTCCCCTTCTTTTTCTGTGCACAGGACCGCCGCAGGAGCTCGCCGTCGACGGGTCCATGACCGGGGCAGCCGCCAAGTTCGCCGTCGCCGATTTAGATGCCCCCGAGCCACGCCGTTCACGCCATCATCTTCCCCACGCTCCCCGCACTCGAGCTCCACCTTCTTCGCCGTCCCCAGAAGCCCCTAGGTGAGTCGGCGCGCCCTTCCTCGACCGTTGGATCGCGATCCAACGGTGCCGTACCGCTTCGGTTAGATGAGCCGCTGACGGGCTGGCCCCACCCGTCAGCAATTTAATCTTTTCTAGCGCGGGAGAATTAAATCACTGAGACACTGACGGGTAGGCCCGACCCGTCAGGGATTTCAACATTCTCCAGTCCACGATTTAATTCAGTTTTCTGTTTAAAATTAAAACACTGAAAATCCAGTACTGGACTCAATTTTAAAATTCAATATCTCAAGATTTATAGGTCCAAATAAATCGAATCAAAATTTTCTGGATAGCTTATGAAATTGTTAATCCAACCTCGTTGGTTTCATCATGTTTAGATTAATAACAATTGTGTAGTATTTAAAGGGCCACATAAGGTTTAAAACACAAACTTGTTCGTTTCTGATGCTCTGCTAACCCAAATATTGTAGATCCAATTTTGTTAACTTAGTACTGTGATCACTTAGCTTCCATAATTTTTGTAGAATTAATTAAGCAACATTAATTGTTTAGTATTAGATTAAAGTTAGCAAACCCTTATGTAGTGTAACAATTATAGATGATTAATACTTGACCCAAATGAGTTAGGATCAATTTTGTCAGATCACATTTAATCAGTCCTAGTTACCCATAAAAGGATTTAATTTTATGATCAACAGAACTTAGGCAGTAGCTAAAACTTGATTAACAAGCTTCTGGAATAAAACAATTGTGTAGGAAATTTGGTAACTCAAATTGAATCAAATCCAATTGTCTTGTCTTCTCGATATCAGTAGCTATCAGTACAATTTTAGTTTGTATTTTTGTGATCAACATAAATTAATTAGTGCATTAAAACTTGTGTAGCTAGTTTCTGCCATATTTAAATCATATGTAAATAATGATTAATTCAATTAAATTGAACCCAATTGCTTTGCCTTGTGTGTTACAGTAGCTCTTGGTAGAAATTAAGATTGTAATGTTGTGATGCCTGGTTAAATAGTGTAGTGATTGTTTGTATTTGCTTGTTTAACGATTAGATGAGAACGTTGCCGGGATTATCGAGGAGGGGGAATTTGTTGAACCAAAAGAACAAGACCAGGGTCACTTTGCTGAGTAAGGCAAGCTACTCTCTGATCATGCACATAAAATATACATCTACTTTGTCCACATGATTTATTCATAAGTAGCAATGGTTTTGAAAACCTTTTCAAAAAGTGTATGAAAAACTATTTTGCCACCCTATGTAGAAGTATAAGCTAGGTATATCAAAGTATAGGATGGGAAAATATTGTTTATTCAAAACTCCTTTGAAAATCCTCGAATGGATTATGGTATGCCGAGATGTCGGTGTTAAAGTGGAGAAATGGAGAATGATTGTATTGATAAAAAGCACATTGTGTCTTAGTACTTACGTCAACCAACCTTACCCTGTGCGACCACATTTACCTCCATATGGGAACAGGCGTAGTCATATAATTTGCTCATATTAGTGTGGGATATCTCGACAACGGAGATGACTCCGTTTCATGAGGGATGGTTCGGTGACCTACCCCTGACCTGGGTCCTCTAAATCGAGAAAGAGGATAGATGACGCCACCTTTGGGTCACCGGGAAAAACTATGAGTCCTCACACTTAGGTTCCGAAGGGCTGGACTGGGTGTCGATGGAAAGTGTCATACGGGCAGGGCCCTGTACTAGCATGAGCAAATGACAGGCTATGGTCGGTGACTCAACTTCGCATACACCTTGTATGGCGGACGTGGCTGACACGATGAGTTGCCGGATGGATGTGGGAAAAGCGTGCTACCTCTGCAGAGTGTAAAACTATTCGAATAGCCAAGTCCTCGGTCATGGACAGTTGGAAGGCCCTACTTCGACCTATGTGCAAGTTTTGCAAAAATTTGAGATTTGAAAAGAAAATGGAGATGTTTTATATATGCAACTATGCCAAAGGTTCGGCATGAGGTTGCTGGAAAAGAGGAGGATCATGAAGGGCTATGGTTGAGTTGTGCAAAGTTTTATGTTTCAAAAATGAAGTGGAAATGTTTATGGAACTCTTCCGAAGGGCTGGTATGAGTTTGTTGGAAAATAAATGGCCATGAAGGGCTGTGGCACCCCGATCCAGATGATCAAGTTATCCCATATACCAGTCCCAGAAACAATGGATATATGACAAGTTGATACACAAAGACATAACCAAATAATATTATGGTTCCAAAGGGTACAACATTATAACAAGGGTGAGGCTTCGATGGTCGCGCAACAGGCGCACACAACAGTATGTACATTATTCTTCTAAGGATGAGCCTCGATCAGAGAATGACAGCGGATATGTAGAGATGGCAGCGGATACGTAGACAGTAGCGTGGCAACGGCGGGCTTTATTCCACAGGGTTCTGCCTGGAATACGGTTCCTAGTTCTCGTACAGCGGGTACTCAGCGACGGGTGTAGCAGGGTCTGGCCAAATGAAAAGCCAGGTAAGTACATGGAATGTGCTCGCAAGTCATTAGCCCAAAAACAAAAAGGTCTACCTATATGGCATGGCATAAGTTTGGAAAGTAGCATGGCATAAGTTCGAGTTTAAAAGTGCGAGTCCAAGCTTAACGGTTGGACATAACTTACCTACTTACCTTTGTAGGGGAGTTTCATGTTTCTAGAATGAGATCACGTTTCTCATTCAACAGTTTGTAACCACATCTAGGCTTTCAAGCCTCTCAGCCAACTCTGGCTTATTTCTAGCCAACTCTGGCTTATCTCTAGCCAACTCTGGCTTTAAGGTTGGGTTTCAATTCCATTATTTCTCCATATTCGACTGGACTGACTCATAGTGTGACTTGACCCAAACTTCATCCCATAACCCAGGGACAAGGCTAGACATCCACATTTACACTCTCGAGTGGTTGCAACTTTTATCCACATGCTGAAGTCTAAGCTTGTACCACCGGTACCGAAGTACTAAACCAACCATGGCGGACAGTACAAACCCATACTTCCACAGTCGTTTACTCTACCAAGACACTCCCTGTATAGCCACCGACATAACTCTATGCCTTATGCAGAAGTGAATCCGGCACATCCCCAACCCATGAGCGACGCCTAGCTCCGGAACCTTCGCAAGACTAGCCCCGACCAACTCTGGTAACCGACTAGACTTGCCAAAAAGGGTGGCATCAAAGGAGACTGATAAAATACCCGGCCATGGTCCGCCCATATGAACGACGCATGGTTGTGCTGGTGTGTTTGGTGAGTGGCACTATGTGACTCAATCTAGTCGAGGGAGGTGATTATCTTCTTAGTCATTTTGTTTGATCACAGACATCAACATAACAAAGTAACACAAGGTAACCACATAATAATATCAGCAGTAAATAAGCATATCCACCTGCATGTACCAAAGTCCAAGCATAGCAAAATAAAACGTCAACCGGAAGACTACGGCGGCGAACCCGCCGACCAGCGCCTTCTCGTTCGACAAAATAAAAGAAATGTCAACCGGATGACTGTGGCAGCGATTCCGCTGGCAAGCGCCTTCTCATTCGACAAAATAAAAGAAACGTCAACCGGATGACTGTGGCAGCGATTCCGCTGGCAAGCGCCTTCTCATTCGACAAAATAAAAGAAACGTCAACCGGATGACTGTGGCAGCGATTCCGCTGGCAAGCGCCTTCTCGTTTGACAAAATAAAATAAACGTCAACCGGATGACCGTGGCAGCGATTCCGCTGGCAAGCGCCTTCTCGTTTGACAAAATAAAAGGGTGTTGTGATGATCCACAGATATATATAGTGCGGCAATATTAAAATGCAACATGGCATATGAGATGCAACAGATATCGATTCAGACAGTCAAGCAAATTTTCTAAAGTTCGACCGAGCTTCAGATCGGGTTAACGGCTTGCCTTCAGCAGTGGGGTAGGGTTCGGATTCAACTTCAACTTCGTTGGAGAAGTTTGAATCTATTTAAAGAATGAAAATGCATTAAAAACCCTTCCTACGTATCGAATAAACGATCAAGCAAACAAATCCAAATGAAATTATTTTGATGCATTAGACAGACATTTGAAAACAAGCCATCAAAAAAAGATCCATATTTTTTTTTGATAATTTTTGAGAGAGATATGGATTTTTAAAGTTCTGCCTTTTAATTAAACAGAAAATGGAAAACCTTTAAGTTTAAAATTGACAGTGGGTCCCACAGGTACTGTGCTGAATCGTTATTTCACTGGAAAATGGAAAAACGTACTGTGCAGCTCCGGCGAGCTCTCGGCGAGGTTTCCCGGCGGCTAGGGGGCAGGGGAGGCGAGGGAGAAGGTGCGGGGAGTCTCGGGGAGGCATTCTGCAGCTCGTCTGCACACTTGCGGATGCTGGGGAGGTCAGCGTGGGCGGAGCTTCCTCGACAGCGGCGACGGCGATCTGTCGATGATGGCCACGGAGATTCTAGCCACCAATTACTCCGGCGAGGGCGGCTGGGGGTTCGCCATGCCCTAGGTAGGTGGTGGGTGGAAGGAATTGGACAGGGGAGCTACTGCGGCAAAGGAATCGAGCGAGACCGTGCGGCGGAGGTGAGCTCGAATCCGGCGATGTGGTGCTCTACTGGCTTCGATACTGCGGTGGGAGGTGTTTGAGGGCTAGAGGGAGGTGGTGTGGTGCTCAGCGGTGCTGGGGTGGCCTATTTATAGCGAATTGAAGATCGCTAATAATCGGAGCACGGTGGTGGAGGTTACTGCTCGCCGTGGCTGTGCTGTGCGGTGCGTTGCGGAGCTGGTGGCATCTGCGGGCGTCCTAGAGCATTTACGAGCACACATGAGGGAGGGGCAGGCACGGGAGGGCTCGGTGGTGACTAGCAGCAAGGCTGTGGCGGCACTGCTCCGGGCGGCGCGTCGTGGAGCTTCTCCGACACTTGTGGAGGAGGCTTGGGAGCGACGCGTGCTGGCAGGAGGTTGAGGAGGCAGTGGAGAGCTAGTGGGGGCACGTGAAGCAGTGGGGAGCGGCTCGACGGAGATCGACATCTGGCGGTCACTGTGCGGAGCGGCGCATCGTCGAGTGCTTGGAGTGTTGCGGCGGAGAGCTTGCCGGCGTCGTGGGGGAGGTGGAGTGGCCTGGGGGAGGTGGAGGTGGCCAGGGAGGCTCGGGGGAGCTGCTGGGGGGCCATGCGCCGGCGTCGAACACCTGGCGGCGCCACTGGCTCGCCGATGCCAGTGGTGAGCACGCCAGGGGCATGCCGACAGCGGCATCGCGCCATATCTCTCGAACCAGTGAACCAAATGGAGTGAGGTTTTCTTCTCTGTGCGCCAAATTGGAAGAGCTCCAACTTTGCCGACTAGGGTTTTGCCTAATTTGAAAGTTGGTCTGTGTAAAAGTTTGGAAAAACCATACTGGCCAAAAGAAAGAAAATTGTTTTAGGGAAGTAAAAGAAGTGTAAAAGGGTTCACATTTTTCCCTGAGGTGTGTGCTTCCATTGGCTTGTATCTAGGGCCTTTCCTCACAATAAAGAAATTCTTTGACTTGCTTTTGAAAATAAAGAAGAAAAAGGGCAGAAACTAAAGTGGGGAAATACTTCTTAATTTTGTAAACAAGGTATCAAATATTTTTGTATATTAGGCTATATATTGCCTAGGGATCATTCCCTAATTTTTGCAGAATTTTTGGAAAGACCTTTGAGGTACTTCCTTTGTAAAGCCAGAACAATAGGATTTGGTTATTAAAATAAAAGAAAATACTGAAATAATATTTTTGGGTAGAAGAGGCTAGAAACATGTTCACCAAGTGGGAGGGAATCCAAAACATAAGATCCCAAACTTGGACAAGGTTTTGCAAATGGTTGAGAATTTAAAAGAGCAGCCGAAATCCAAAGGAATTTAAATTCCAAAATCCAATAATAAATTTTTAAGGAAATTTTTTGAAAGGCCAAATTTCAGGATGTTACAGACCTTCCCCCCCTTAAGTGGAATCTCGTCCTCGAGATTTTGGTGGCTCGTTGAACAGGTACGGATACTCAGCCCTTAATAGATCCTCTCGTTCCCAAGTAGCTTCTTCCTCGGTATGCTTATCTCACTGTACTCTGTAGAACCTAGTGACCTTGTTGCGGGTGCGGCATTTTGACTCATCCAAAATTCTGACTGGGTGTTCCTCGTAAGTCAGTTCGCTGCTCAACTTCAAATCCTTAAAATCAGCCTGCTTGGTTGGCGGTGAGATACACTTCCGTAGCTGAGATACGTGGAAAACATCATGTACCCCAACTAGTTCCTCTGGCAGTTCGAGCTGGTAGGCTACTGTCCCTTTCCTGGCTAGGATCTTGAAAGGTCCAATGAATCTTGGGGCCAGCTTCCCTTTCGTGTGGAATCTTTGCAGGCCCTTGAGGGGTGTCACACGAAGATAGACATAGTCATTTTCTTCGAACTGGATTTGACGGTGTCTGCGGTCGTAGTAACTCTTTTGGCGAGACTGAGCTGCCTTGAGCCGGTCACGAATCAGATGCACTTGCTTCTCCGCTTCCAACAAAATATTGGGTCCAAAGATCTTGCTATCCCCGGTTTCAGACCAATTGAGTGGGGTCCGACACTTTCTTCCATACAGTGCTTCAAGAGGTGACATTTTCAAACTTCCTTGGTAGCTGTTGTTGTAGGAGAATTCTTCATAGGGTAAACTGTCTTCCCAACCAGCACCATAGGCAAGTACACATGAGCGGAGCATGTCTTCCAAAATCTGGTTGACTCGTTCTGTCTGTCCGTCAGTCTGTGGATGATATGCGGTGCTGAATGATAGCGTTGTTCCCATTGCCTGTTGCAGGTTTGTCCAAAATTTGGAGGTAAATTGGGTACCTCTGTCTGACACAATGGTCTTCGGGACTCCATGGAGTTTGACAATCTTGTTCACATAAAGCTGCGCTAGCTGGTCTAAACGGTATGTCGTCTTGACAGGAATAAAGTGAGATACCTTTATCAGACGGTCGACAATGACCCAGATGGAGTCATTTCCTCACCTGGACCTGGGAAGTCCGACGATGAAATCCATACATATGTTGTCCCATTTCCACTCAGGCACTTTAAGGGGTTGAAGAAATCCTGCGGGTTTCTGGTGTTTGGCCTTCACTAGGTTGCATACGTTGCAGCATGCGACGTAGTAGGCAATTTCTTTCTTCATACCGGCCCACCAAAATACTTGCCTCAAGTCTTGGTACATCTTGGTGCTTCCTGGGTGGATCAAATAGGCAGATTCATGGGCTTCTTTGAGGATCTGCTGTTTCAGCGTGGCCTTGTCAGGTACACAAAGGCGATTACCGTAGCGGAGTACTCCTTGGCTATCCACGGAAAATTCCTTGGCTTTTCCCAGTGGTATTCTGAGTTTGATCTCTTTTAAGCGGGGGTCGTTGGCTTGCTCGGTGATTATCTCTTCCTCCAGGTTTGGTTTCACTTCCAAGGTGCTTAAATAGGCCTTACTTCCTACGCACAAGTTTAGCTTTGCGAACTCTTCCGCCGAACTTGCCTGTACTGGTGTGGGCTTCCTGCTTAGGGCATCTGCCACTACATTGGCCTTTCCTGGATGGTAATGAATTCCAAGGTCGTAGTCCTTGATCACTTCCAACCATCTTCTATGTCTTAGGTTGAGGTCGGGTTGGGTGAAAATGTACTTCATGCTCTTATGATCAGTGTATATCTCACATCTTCGACCAATAAGGTGATGTCGCCAAGCTTTTAAAGCGAGTATAACAGCGGCTAACTCCAAGTCATGCGTGGGGTAATTCTGCTCATGGGGCTTGAGTTGCTTGGATACATAGGCGATGACTTTTCCTTCTTGCATGAGTACGGCTCCTAGTCCGTTCTTGCAGGCATCACAATATACCGTAAAATCTTTGGCATCATCGGGCAATACCAATATTGGGGTTGTGGTTAACCGGGTTTTTAACTCGTTGAAGCTTTCTTCACATGCGCCTGTCCAGGTGTACTTGTGATTCTTCTTCAATAAGTCCGTCATGGGCTTGGCTATCTTGGAGAAGTTTTCAATGAACCTTCGGTAGTAACCAGCCAATCCTAGGAAGCTTCTGACTTCCGACACATTGGTGGGTGTCTTCCAGTTCAGTACATTAGAGATTTTGTTGGGGTTGATGGCCACACCGGCTCCGGACAATACATGTCCTAGGAATTCCACTTCCTTTAACCAAAACTGGCATTTGTTGTATTTGGCATAGAGTTGTTGCTCACGTAGTCTTCCGAGAACCAGCCTGAGGTGTTCGGCGTGCTCTTCCTCAGTGTTGGTGTCTTCGGGGGCGTAGCGAGCAAGATTGTTGAACTTAGTGAGATACTCGCTAATAGACTTGCTGCCTTGAGTAAGTGCTAGGAATTCTTATTGCTTCATCTTGATCAGGCTCGAGGGTATGTATGCCTTGCGGAAAGCTTCCTGAAATTCTGTCCAAGTGACCGCGGGTCCATCGCCCCTGGCGTCCTTCTGATTGTCCCACCAAACGCTAGCGGGGCCCTCAAGGTAGTGGGTGGAGAAGGGCACCTAGTCCTGCTCGTCCACGCGAGCGAGCTCCAGTTTCTTTCCCATAGTACGGAGCCAATCGTCAGCCTCAAGTGGGTCGTCAGCATATGAGAACTTTGGGGGTTGAGTACGCTGGAAGTCTTGCAGCTTTGAACGGCCTGCGTGCGGGGCACCTTGGGCTTGCATGTACGTGCCAAACTCTCTCATGATCTGAGTCAAATGCTGGTTGTGACGTTCATCCATCATCATCATGAACTGACTTGGGCTTGGTTCCTGAGCTGGTGGAGGAGGAGGGGATTGAGGTGGTGCAGGATCCTCGCCAGCTTGTCGTGGGGAATGACGAACTGGATTTCCTTGGCTGCCACTTGCACCATTATTGGGCCTCATCCTGGATGGTTGAATGCGGTGATGTGTACCATGAGCATCCATACGGGGAAGTGCAACATCAAGAAACCAAAAACCAAATGGGAACAAGGTTTGGCAAAGACAACAAGCATGGTGTTATACAACGGTTGGGGTTACACGATTCTAGCTACTCGCTAAGTCACACTAGATGCAAGATAAAAGATACAAGCTACTCGATACAAAGTACATAATACAAGATGCAGGATACAACTCTACCACTACATTATTCGATCGCGCGATATAGCGGAAAGGTAAAATACACTAAGCGGTGGTCTCGGCGAACAACTCTGCCATCTGTACCAGGGATAGAAGCCAAAAAGGTGAGCGTTAAAGTTAAAAGCACAAACAACTAGAGAAATAGTTAAGAAGCAGGCAACGCAACAAGTTCTATCCTAAGTCGTCCGAGGAACTAGGGTATCCTACAGGCAGCCTGGCTCTGATACCAAGCTCTGTGGCACCCTGATCCAGATGATCGAGTTACCCCATATACCAGTCCCAGAAATACTAGATATATGATAACTTGATACACAAAGACATAACCAAATAATATTATGGTTCCAAAGGGTACAACATTACAACAAGGGTGAGGTTTCGATGGTCGCGCAATAGGCGCACACAACAGTATGTACATTATTCTTCTAAGGATGAGCCTTGATCAGAGAATGGCAGCGGATACGTAGAGATGGCAGCGGATACGTAGACAGTAGCGTGGCAACGGCGGGCTTTATTCCACAGGGTTCTGCCTGGAATACGGTTCCTAGTTCTCGTACAGCGGGTACTCAGCGACGGGTGCAGCAGGGTCTGGTCACATGAAAATCCAGGTAAGTACATGGAATGTACTCGCAAGTCATTAGCCCAAAAACAAACAAGGTCTACCTGCTATATGGCATGGCATAAGTTCGGAAAGTAGCATGGCATAAGTTCGAGTTTAAAAGTGCGAGTCCAAGCTTAACGGTTGGATATAACTTACCTACTTACCTTTGTAGGGGAGTTTCATGTTTCTAGAATGAGATCACGTTTCTCATTCAACAGTTTGTAACCACATCTAGGCTTTCAAGCCTCTCAGCCAACTCTGGCTTATCTCTAGCCAACTTTGGCTTTAAGGTTGGGTTTCAATTCCATTATTTCTCCATATTTGACTGGACTGACTCATAGCGTGACTTGACCCAAACTTCGTCCCATAACCCAGGGACAAGGCTAGACATCCAGATTTACACTCTCGAGAGGTTGCAACTTTTATCCACACGCTGAAGTCTAAGCTTGTACCACCGGTACCGAAGTACTAGAACCAACCATGGCGGACAGTACAAACCCATACTTCCACAGTCGTTTACTCTACCAAGACACTCCCTATATAGCCACCGACATAACTCTATGCCTTATGCAGAAGTGAATCCGGCACGTCCCTAACCCATGAGCGACGCCTAGCTCCGGAACCTTCGCAAGACTAGCCCCGACCAACTCTGGTAACCGACTAGACTTGCCAAAAAGGGTGGCATCAAAGGAGGCTAAATAAATACCTGGCCATGGTCCGCCCATATGAACGACGCATGGTTGTGTTTGGTGAGTGGCACTATGTGACTCAATCTAGTCGAGGGAGGTGATTATCTTCTTAGTCATTTTGTTTGATCACAGACATCAACATTAACAAAGTAACACAAGGTAACCACATAATAATATCAGCAGTAAATACGCATACCCACCTGCATGTACCAAAGTCCAAGCATAGCAAAATAAAACGTCAACCGAAGACTACGGCGGCGAACCCGCCGACCAGCGCCTTCTCGTTCGACAAAATAAAAGAAACGTCAACCAGATGACTGTGGCAGCGATTCCGCTGGCAAGCGTCTTCTCGTTCGACAAAATAAAAGAAATGTCAACCGGATGACTGTGGCAGCGATTCCGCTGGCAAGCACCTTCTCGTTCGACAAAATAAAAGAAACGTCAACCGGATGACTGTGGCAGCGATTCCGCTGGCAAGCGCCTTCTCGTTTGACAAAATAAAAGGTGTTGTGATGATCCACAGATATATATATAGGTGTGGCAATATTAAAATGCAACATGGCATATGAGATGCAACAGATATCGATTCGGACAGTCAAGCAAATTTTCTAAAGTTCGACCGAGCTTGAGATCGGGTTAACGGCTTGCCTTCAGCAGTGGGGTAGGGTTCGGGTTCAACTCCAACTTCAACTTCGTTGGAGAAGTTTGAATCTATTTAAAGAATGAAAATGCATTAAAAACCCTTTCTACGGTATCAAATAAACGATCAAGCAAACAAACTCCAAATGAAATTCTTTTGATGCCATTCGACAGACATCTTGAAAACAAAGCCATCAAAAAAGATTCATATATTATTTTTTTTGATGATTTTTGAGAGAGATATGGACTTTTAAAGTTTTGCGTTTTAATTAAACAGAAAATGGAAAACCTTTAAGTTTAAAAATCTAACAGTGGGTCCCACAAGGTACTGTGCTCGAATCGTTATTTCACTGGAAAATGGAAAAACGTACTGTGCAGCTCCGGAGAGCTCTCCGGGGAGGTTTCCCGGCAGCTAGGGGGCAGGGAGGCGAGGGAGAAGCTGCGGGGAGGCTCGGGGAGGCATTCCGCAGCTTGTCCGTGCACTTGCGGATGCTGGGGAGGTCAGGCGTGGGCGGAGCTTCCTCGACAGCGGCGACGGCGATCTATGGATGATGGCCACAGCGATTCTGGCCACCAATTACTCCGGCGAGGGCGGATGGGGGTTCGCCATGGCCTAGGTTGGTGGTGGGTGGAAGGAATTGGACAGGGGAAGCTACTACGGCGAAGGAATCGAGCGGAGACCGTGCGGCGGAGGTGAGCTCGAATCCGGCGATGTGGTGCTCTACTGGCTTCGATACTGCGGTGGGAGGTGTTTGAGGGCTAGAGGGAGGTGGTGTGGTGCTCAACGGTGCTGGGGTGGCCTATTTATAGCGAATTGAAGATCACCAATAATCGGAGCACGACGGTGGAGGTTACTGCTCGCCGTGGCTATGCTGGGCGGTGCATCGCGGAGCTGGTGGCGTCTGTGGGCGTCCTAGAGCATTTACGAGCACACAGGAGGGAGGAGTAGGCAAGGGAGGGCTCGGTGGTGACTGGCAGCGAGGCTGTGGCGGCACTGCTCCGGGCGACGCGTCGTGGAGCTTCTCCGACGCTTGTGGAGGAGGCTTGGGGAGCGACGCGTGCTGGCAGGAGGTTGAGGAGGCAGTGGAGAGCAAGGGGGCACGGGAAGCAGCGGGGTGCGGCTCGACGGAGATCGACATCTGGCGGTCACTGTGCGGAGCGGCGCGTCGTCGAGTGCTTGGAGTGTTGCGGCGGAGAGCTTGCCGGCGTCGTGGGGGAGGTGGAGTGGCCTGGGGGAGGTGGAGGTGGCCAGGGAGGCTCGGGGGAGCGGCTGGGGGGGCCGTGCGCCGGTGTCGAATACCTGGCGGCGCCACTGGCTCACCGATGCCAGTTGTGAGCACGCCAGGGGCATGCCGACAGCGGCATCACGCCATATCTCGCGAACCAGTGAACCAAATGGAGTGAGGTTTTCTTCTCTATGTGCCAAATTGGAAGAGCTCCAACTTTGCCGACTAGGGTTTTGCCTAATTCGAAAGTTGGTCTGTGTAAAAGTTTGGAAAAACCATACTGGCCAAAAGAAAGAAAATTGTTTTAGGGAAGTAAAAGAAGTGTAAAAGGGTTCACATTTTTCCCTGAGGTGTGTGCTTCCATTGGGCTTGTATCTAGGGCCTTGCCTCACAAGAAAGAAATTCTTTGACTTGCTTTTGAAAATAAAGAAGAAAAAGGGCAGAAACTAAAGTGGGGAAATACTTCTTAATTTTGTAAACAAGATATCAAATATTTTTGTATATTTAGGCTATATATTGCCTAGGGATCATTCCCTAATTTTTGCAGAATTTTTGGAAAGACCTTTGAGGTACTTCCTTTGTAAAGCCAGAACAATAGGATTTTGGTTATTAAAATAAAAGAAAATACTGAAATAATATTTTTGGGTAGAAGAGGCTAGAAACATGTTCACCAAGTGGGAGGGAATCCAAAACATAAGATCCCAAACTTGGACAAGGTTTTGCAAATGGTTGAGAATTTAAAAGAGCAGCCGAAATCCAAAGGAATTTAAATTCCAAAATCCAATAATAATTTTTTAAGGAAATTTTTTGCAAGGCCTAATTTTAGGATGTTACAAGGGCTATGGTCAAAAAAGGAGGAGTTTTGGAGAAATAAACATGATGGTGATTTTCTGGGAAAAAGTTTTAAAAGAGACTTCTTACCTTTTAAAACAAAGATCTATTTTCGGGAGAAAGTTTAAAAGAAACTTCTTACCTTTTTTAACAAAGATGTATTTTCGGGAGAAAGTTTAAAAGAGACTTCTTACCTTTTTTAACAAAGATCTATTTTCGGGAGAAAGTTTTAAAAGAGACTTCTTGCCTTTTTTAACAAAGATCTATTTTCGGGAGAAAGTTTTAAAAGAGACTTCTTACAAAGACAGATTTCTGGGAAGAAGTTCTAAAAACATTCTTTCCTTTTTCAACAAAGATATAGAGATGTTTTTCTAAAAATATAAGCCTTATAAAATAAAAGCAAAACTAGTGCATGTTCATGTTGGGGTAGTTTGCGAGTACAATTCAAATTGTACTCATAATTGTTTCGTCCCTGGCTATTGTCTTAGCCAGGTTTCGAGGAGCACCTCGATCAGGAGGACTATGGCGCGGATGTCGCGAACTAAGGATTCTTCATTAGTCAGTTGCCTGTGGGAACTAAGGAACGCTAGTAGGCCATCGACGTGGTATGCTTCCGCTGAATGATGGTATTTTGCCAAGGAAGGCACCTATGTAAGACTCGGTCTGCATGACCACATTATTGTAAGATTTGTATCCGGTGTTGTAATGGATGTAAACCGTGATGCCAAGTCGAGTTATGTGCAACAACACACTGATCATGGGATTGTTGCTGGAAACATAACGAGTATCTCGGATAGCTAATCCGGGGTCCTCACATGTGTCGTCTGTCTGCAATACGCAGATGACACTATCCTTTTCTCGGAGAGTGATGAGAGGAAATCTATCAACTTAAAATGGGTCCTCACTTGGTTTGAGCAAGTTTCTGGGATGAGGATTAATTTTAATAAAAGTGAGCTCATTCCCATGGGACTGAACCAGAGGAAATTGAAACGTTTGCTAATATTTTTGGTTGCCCCGTTGGTCAATTTCCCATCAAATACCTTGGTGTTCCCCTCCACCATGAAAAGCTGTCTAGAGCTGATCTCCAACCTCTTATTGACAAAATCCTTAAGAAAATTGCTGGGTGGAGAGGAAAGCTGTTATCTTATGCAGCTAGAGTCATTCTCATCCGGACGTGTCTAGCTAGCATCTCGATCTACCTTTTGTCCTTCTTTAAATTCCCTAAGTGGGCGCTGGAGTTAATTAACTCTCAGATGGCTAATTGCTTGTGGAATGATTTTGAAGGAAATAGGAAGATTCATCTTGCAAACTGGGGTTTGGTTTGTAAGAAGAAAGATTATGGAGGTTTAGGTATCCCAAACCTTGAGGAAGGTAATCTTTGCCTTATCAGTTCGTGGGTTAAAAGATACCTCAAAGATGATGGTAAAATCTGGAAAGCTTTGGTAGACAGTAAGTATGAAACTCATAGCCCTAACATCTTCTGTAGTAAAGACACGGCCACTTCCCAGTTTTGGAAAGGGGTAATGTGGGCGGTCAAATCCATTAAATTTGGTTATAGGTGGAAGGTAGGGAATGGGGTTAAGTTTCGCTTCTGGGAAGACACCTGGTTTGGTTCTTCTCCGCTGGCGGTTCAGTTCTTTCCGATTTATGCAATTTGCAATGAGCAGGGCGTGACTGTTGCAGAAGTCTAGGACGGTACCAACATCAAAATGACTTTCAGAAGAAACTTTTCTGGTCAGCTCATGCAGCTTTGGACGAGCTTAGAGAGGTTACTCATAGTATTGTCTTCTCTTCAGAAGAAGATACCATGATCTGGCAATATGAGAATAAAGGAATTTATTCATGTTCTTCTCATTATGCTGTAGTCAACTTTGGTGGGATTCGTGTAGAACACATCCCGGCTGTTTGGAAACTCAACATTTCCCCTACGGTCCATATCTTCTTATGGCTCTTAGCACACAACAGACTAATGACTAGGGACAACTTAAAGAAAAGGAAAATGAAGAAACCTGAAGATTGTGACTTCTGTTCGGAAACTGAATCTATTCAGCACCTTTTCTTTAATTGCATTGTTGCTAAACTAATCTGGCAGAAGGTTTCCCGTTTTTTTTGGTGAAAATTTGGGACTTAGCTATATCTCTGTTGCTAAATTGTGGGTAGCAAACAAAAAGCATGCTGTCCTTAATGCAGTTAGTGCGTGTGTGTTATGGAGTATATGGAAGACTAGAAATGGACTAATCTTTGATGGGAAACTTGGCTCGGTCTTTCTCAGGTTTGGAGGCTTATCCTGAACTCACTGAGGAGCTGGGACCTGCTCTTTAAGGTTCATATGAAGGAGAAGGCTGGCTTGTTTTGCCAGAAGGTGAACCACATTCTGAAGGAGTTTCCGATGCTCGAAGGTGGCTAGATATGGCGAGTCTAGCAGCGCGCTCCGTTGCGTTCCCATGGCCTTCTGAAGGAGATGAGCCCTGGTCTCCTGACTCGAAGAAGCTCGCGGGCGAAGGGACCTGGAAGACCCCTAGCTCGACTTTGGGTGTTGCGCTGGATTCTCCAAAATTCGATTGTGTGGTGATGTCTGGCCCGGAGTCTCGCGTGGAGTAGTTGTAGGTTTGATGTCGGTTATGTAGCTCTTTGTTTTGAGCTCTATGTTTTGGCTGTGAACCTGTAGACTGTTTTAGTTTCAAACCCTTAGTCTAGCGCAGCTATTGTCTCTTCTTTCTAATTCGGTAACTAGTCCTCGTGATGTCTGTAACCAGTCAAACCAGATGGTTTCATTAATAATTGGAGCCGGGGGAGGCCCCCAGTTTGTCTAAAAACATGCAACGTATGGCTGTTTCCTACTTCAAGTCGTTATATACTCGTGATCCATCCTTTGATCCGTCGCCCATTACCTCATTAACTCCAGAGCTTGTCTCAACGGAGATGAATGAAAGTCTTTGCAATGAATTCAAGTATGAAGAGATATCGGATGCGCTAGTTCAGATTGGTCTTATCAAGGCACTCGGTCCGGATGGATTCCGTGCCCGATTCTATCAGAGGAACTTTGAGCTTTTGAGAAGTAATGCGATTAAGGCGGTGAGACATTTCTTTGCTACCGGGTGCATGTCGAAAGGAACTAATGATACTTCAGTTGTGCTTATCCCAAAAATTAACAATCCGGTTGAGCTTAAGGATTTCGTCCAATTAGTTTGTGCAATGTTCTTTATAAGGTGGTATCAAAATGTATGGTAAATAAATTGTGTCATATATTGGGAGAGTTAATTTCTAAAAATCAAAGTACCTTTGTCCCAGGAAGAATGATTACTGATAATGAACTATTGGCTTTTGAATCCTTGCACTATATGGAGCATGGTACGTCTTCAAATCCTTCTTTTTGTGCTTATAAGTTGGATTTATCTATGGCTTATGACAGAGTAGATTGGCCCTTTTTTGAGTCTACTATGCATAAGATGGGGTCCTCTTGGGGTGGGGCCCGCAGCCACCCTCTAACCCGTGGGTGGGACTCGCGTGGGGGCTGTGGGGCCATCTTGGGGTCAATCTTTCTGGCTCCATGGCTTATTTCTCCCAAAAGAATTTAGGTATTTTTATATTTTTCCAAGAAACTTTATTGTTTGCCTTTTTCTACAATGCACAGACAAATAAACAAAAACTGACACTGGGTATTGGATTAATTGATTAGTCCAATAAAATGCTATAAAACCATAGTAAAACATGTAGCAATGATATAAAAGTAGCATAAAACAATTTAAAAATATAGATACGTTTTGAACGTATCACTCCTTCCCTGCCCGCTTGTCTTCATTTTTCTCGCCTCCCACACTCTCCCCCCCCCCCCCCAATCCATTCCATCTTCGACCACACATGCGCACCACCACCGACATGGATGTGAACAACAAGTGGCTCTCCTACCACGAGTCCAAAGAGTTCGCCGAACATGGCATTTTCGCACCGCCAAAAGGCACCCTTGACGAAAGGTTTTGCCATCAGTTTGGCAGGGGTGTCTGTGGCATCAATCCCAAAATTCTGCTTCGACTTAAAGTGCACGATCTACGACTGTCAAAGGAAGCTCCGACTGTCTAAGTACCCGTGGATCAATTCAGAGAGCCCCCACTAGCACACGATCTTTCAGGAGGAGGGAGAGGGGGCACTCAACCGCTTCACCAGAGAGCAACCACCGCTAGATAACAATGTCGCTAAGCGGACGCAGTTCTGGCTAGAGCCCTGCCGCACCGTTCAGAGCGAAATCGAGGCGCCCCGGGCATAAGCAACCCGTCGTTCAAGTTGTGTTTGATGCCCTCGAGGCCGGCTTCGGCGATGTTCCATCTGATGCCGCATCCGAGCACTATTGTATCTTGTGTGCGTGTGTTACAAAGGGAACGTGATGGCGTGTTAATGGTAGAGTGTTTTATTACTTCCCAGCAACAGCACCAGAAGATCTGCTTGTTGACCGTGACAACACACGTTCGTTGGGAGACCCCAAGAGGAAGGTATGATGTAGTGCAGCAGCAGTTTTCCCTTGAAATATGACCAAGGTTTATCGAACCAGGAGGACACGGAGGTTCTTCAGAAGGTTGTCAGCGGTGCAACTGACGTGGAACCTGCACACAACACAAGCAAACTACTTTGCCCCAACGAAACAGAGAGGTTGTCAATCTCTCCGGCTTGCTAAAAATAAAGGATTAAACGTATTGTGTGGAAAACAGTAATGAGTGCAGAAAGTAACAAAGAACAAATGATTGCAGTTGGTGGTTTTATCAGTATGAGGAAATAGACCAGGGTCCACAGTTCACTAGTGGTATCTCTCCATAAAAGATAACTAACATGTTGGGTAAACAAATTACAGCTGGGCAATTGACAAATAATGAGCGCATGACAATGCAATATATGATTAAATGATTATTATGATATTTAATTGGGCATTACAACAAAGTACATAGACTTGCTATCCGACGCATCTATGCCTAAATAATCCACCTTCCGGTTAGCATCCGCACCCCTTCTGGTATTCAGTTGCAAACAACAGATTATTGCATGAAGTAAAGTGTGTAATGTAAACAATGCAAATGACACGTAGACAATGCATCATTGTTTTATCCCTACTGGCAACAACACATCCGCAACCTTAGTCGTTTCTGTCATGTCGAGCCCAGATTACTGGAGGCATGAACCCACTATCTAGTATAAATAATCCCTCTTGGAGTTACAAGCATCTACTTGGTCAAAGCATCTACTAGCAACGGAGAGCATGCAAGATCATAAACAACATAAATAGATAGATTGATAAACAACTTGCTCATAGTATCAATATTCATCGGATCCCAGCAAACACAACATGTAGCATTACAATAAGATGATCTTGATCATGTTAGGCAGCTCACAAGATCTAAACATGGAGGTACAAGGTGGAGAGACAACCATCTAGCTACTGCTATGGACCCGTAGTCCAAGGATGAACTACTCAGATCACGCATCACTCCGGAGGCAGGCATGGCGGTGTAGAGGCCTCCGGTGGGGATCTCCCTCCGGCAGGGTGCCGGGAAGAGCTTCAGAACCCTCTCGATCTAGGGTTGACGACGGCGGCGACGACGAAACTTTTCGTGGAATATGGTCGGTGTTTTTAGGGTTTTCCGGACATCGGGAATATATAGGCGAAAGGGCGGCGTCGGGAGGCAACCGAGGCGGCCATGCCAGGGGTGGGCACCACCCCCTCCTAGGCTGCGCCCTAGGGTGGCGTGGCTGCCTCGTGGCCCCACTCCGTCTCCCCTTCTGGCTTCTGGAGTCTTCCGATGAGATATTTGCACACGTTGATTTTTGTCCAATTCCGAGAATATTTTGCGACATGTCTTTCTGAAGGAGAAAAACAGCAGAAAATAGGAACTGACACTTCAGCATCTTGTTAATATGTTAGTCCCAGAAAATGCATAAAAATGCTATGAAGTGTAAATAAAACATGTAGCAATTGGTATAATAACAGCATGGAACATCAAAAATTATAGATACGTTTGAGACGTATCAAGCATCCCCAAGCTTAGTTCCTGCTCTTTCTCGAGTAGGTAAACGATAAAAACAACATAATTTTTGAAGTGACATGCTACCAACATAATCTTGATCAAATAGTAATGCAAAGCACATGAACTGAATGAAGTGAGCCAAGTCAATGGTCTATAGTTTGCTAACAAGTAAATAAGGAGTAAACAAAATGAATCATACAAGTGCAAACTTTCATGAATAATACTTTGGAGACAATGGAGCTATAAGAGTTTGCATAAAAGTTAGCTCACAAAGCAATAGATTCTAAATGAAAGTGTTTGACTAACACAAAGGAAGATTTAGTTTCAGCACTGGCTTCAACTTTAACATATTTATCTCATGGATATTGTCAAGGCAAAGTAATGAAATAAGTCAAACATATCATTATATAACAACTGTTGTACCAAAGTTGACACTAGTGTTTCCTTGTGGAGATAGAAAGAAGTAGGAAAACTTACTCAACAGTAAAGTAAAATAAAGGCCCTTCGCAGAGGGAAGCAGGGATTAAATCATGTGCTAGAGCTTTTTAAGTTTTTGAAAGCATATAGAGAGTATAAAAATATATTTTGAGAGGTGTGTGTTAGTGGTCAACGAATCAGTAAATAGACAATACTTTAAGTCACAAGTTAACCAGACCTTACAAGAGCGGCTCCCATGAAGGACGTTATTTCTACCAGCGGGTAGATCATCCCTCGTTCTCTTTTGTTTACACACTTATGAACATTGCTTGACTGATTTCTCAGGGGCAAAAAGATGTGAAGAGAATTAATGGTTAAAGTTATAATTAATTGGGACTAGGCACCCCGTTGCCAGCTCTTTTTGCAAAATTATTGGATAAGCGGATGTATATGCCACTAGTCCAGGTGTAAAGTCTGATCAACAAGTGAAATAAAGACCATCTACCACATCCTCATGAGCTTGTAAACAGTGACACAAAAAGGAGTAGTAACAGTTTTAAATATTTTAGAGGTAACACATGAAAATTTTACTTGGAATGGCAGGAAAATACCACATAATAGGTAGTTATGGTGGACATAGATGGCATGGATTTTGGCTCAAGGGTTTTGGATGCACAAGCAGCATTCCCGCTTAGTACAGAGTTTAGACTAGCAAGGTTATTTAAGCAAACTGTCAGCCCAGTAGGAACCAGGGTGTACTGGGCCAGGCCTCTATAACCCTCAACACTCGGCGAGTGAATCTCGCTAAGGACCAGGCCTGCAAGCCTGGGATGCCCGCGGGGCAGAATCGCCTCGCGGAGGCCTGAGGAGGCAGCTAGGGCCTGTGGAGCCTCTACTCCGCTGCCTCCTCTCCAAGGAAGTTTTCCCTGAAGGGAAGTCAATGCAGAATCCTCCACAGGGCGTTCCCGCCCACGCGAGGGTTCCTTCACTGTAAAGCAAGCTCTGCGGAGCGCACATGGCTTCCGCAGTGGCCGCAGAGTGACCGCGCCTCTGCGCAGAGTGACGACGGAGCTACAGTCCCACTTTGGTGATAAAGGAGTCAACAAAGCAGGGGCAACGGCGCAGACCACCAAGCCTCTTTGGTGATAAGGGAGCAGGCCGGCGCTACGCGCCGAACGCGACGTCACCGTGGATGGACGGCGGCCTCTCTGCTGCGGCCTCAGCTTTTGTGCCCATGGACCGCGCTCATGGACGCCCAAGCAGCGGTACACCGAGCTCCCGACCGTTGTCGCCATGTGGTAGCCCCTCCGCTGCACAAGGACAGGGAGGAGGCCCGGGGCGCCTATAAAAGGAGCTGGTGCACCACCCTAATGGAGGGATCGAACACATTTTACTCCTAGTCTAGCTACTTGCGTGCAAGGGAGAAGAAGACAGTAGTTTCCCTCCCCTTGTACGCGCCATTGCCACAACTGTGCCCTCGGCAAGCACGCTGTACTGTAACCTCTACAAGCAGCAATACAGACAGGCAGGACGTAGCGGTTTTACCTCCACAAGAGGGCCGTGAACCTGGGTACACGCCGTGTCTCTCTCTGCCGTGATGTCCCTCCTCTGGAACGACGAGCAGCGTCGCCGCGCCGGATGAGGGTTGATTGACGTCGTGTTCAGCCCCTTACACGAACTCTCTTCGCGAGTGTGACTGCCCCTGTTTCGTGGGAGTCATTCTCCGACAATTGGCGCGCCAGGTAGGGGGCTGAGGCGCGCATTCAACCTCCATCGACCTCAACGCCATGGCGGACACTCGCGCTGCTCGCGCCAACCGGCGCGCGTCAGGCCGAGCTGAGACCGAGCCCGTCGTCCACGCCGCCAGGCCACGCGGCCGTCCGCGCACCAACCGCGCTTCGGGGCGCACTACTGCGGAGCCACGCGTGGAGCACCCCGAGGATGAGGACGACCGCTACGACGAAGACGTCGACCACGAGCACAGCGAGGACGCTGAGTCCTCGCATCCGTCTCGGCGCCAAAGCGCGTCCACGCTTGGACGCCCGTCGCCCAGCCCAAACACTGCGCTGCTCATGGCAGCAGAGCTCTTCCGCTACCGCCCCACCGCCGAGGCGCACGACAACTGGCTTGGCCGTCTCCAGCACCTCGTCGACATCGCGGCTGCGCCGCGCGCGGTTCCAGCACCTTCGCGCTCCCTGGTGCACCACAACTCCGGGCGCGCAGGCACCGCCGCGCATGGAGCGCCTCCGCCTCCGCCTCCGCCAGGACCACCTCCGGCTGCGGCAAACAAAGCCGCCTCTCACGCGTCCTCGCCGCATGATTGTCAAATCGTGCAGCGGACGCCGCCGGACGCGCGGGTGGAGATGGAGCGCCAGCGGGACCTCCAGAAGCGCATCGTCGAGGAAATTGGCCAGGCCGGGCGCCAAAACCGCAGAGCTCTCCAGGGCGGTGTGGCCACGTACGCCACTGGCTGCACGGCCTTCACCCGCAACCTGCGCCGCGTCGTCTGGCCGCAGAAGTTCAGGCCAGACCACCCCAAGGGCTACGATGGCACGAACAACCCCATCGAGTTCCTGCAGCTCTACACCACCTCCATCCAGGCTGCGGGAGGAGACGACAAGGTCATGGCGAACTGGTTCTCGCACGCCCTCAGGGACTCTGCCCTATCGTGGCTCCTGAACCTCCCTGAGGACTCCATCGACTCCTGGGAGGACCTCTGCAAGCAGTTCGTTGCGAACTTCAAGGGCACGTGCGAGCGCGCCCTCACCTACAACGACCTGCGCGCCGTACGCCAGAAGTCTGGCGAGACTCTCCGCAAGTACATCCAGCGCTTCAGCCAAGTCCGCAACAAAATCCCCAACATCCCTGACTCGCACGTCATTGCTGCCTTCAGAGAGGGCGTCACCAACCGCAGGATGCTTGAGAAGCTCGGCATTCATGATACCCTCTCCTCTGTCGTGAAGCTCTTCGACATCGCAGACAAGTGTGCCAAGGCTGAAGAGGGTCTCCTCTTCACCAAGGTGGCCTCTGCAGATGACCCCCCAGAGGGATCCAAGGCCCACAAGAAGCGTGACGAGACCAAGCGCAAGCCTACTGCTGTGCTGGCTGCTGAGCCCGGCGCTAAGCACGCTCGGGAGGACTCTGCAGAGGATGGCGAGAAGAAGGTCGACAACCGTCCCTTCTGCATCTACCACAACAGGCGCGGCCACGCGACGGAGAACTGTTACGACCTCAAGCAACTGAGCAAGAAGCGCGAGCAGGAAGAAGGCAGCGGTGGTCGCGGCAGAGGCCGTAACTACCGCAAGGGCGAACGCAAAGGTGGCTACCAGAAGCCTCAAGGGACTCAGGCCAACGCCGCTGAGAAGAACAACAATCTCCCTGACGAGGAGCCTGGGGGCTACCAGGCCCCTAGAGGCGCCATGGCGTGCATCCTCGGCGGGGCTCAGGCGCCCAAGTCCAACAATCAGTTCAAGCAGTTCGCCCGCGAGCTCAACGCAGCGCTGCCCGGGGTGGAGACATCGCGTCCCCTCAAGTGGTCTCAGTACACCATCGCTTTCGACGCCAAGGACCACCCCAAGTCCACCAAGACTGTAGGCACCCTCCCGCTGGTGTGCACCCCCACCATCAACAATATCGCCGTCGGCAAAACGCTCATTGATGGGGGTGCAGGCCTGAACGTCATCTCTGTCGAGACCTTTGAGACGCCCAAGTCCAACGCTGCGTCACCCTCCAAAACCCTTGTCGAGCATCCAGTTTACTATGTCAGTACTGTGCTAAGAGATGCTCGCGAGCGGTACCCTACGCAGCAGAAGCTCCTTCTCGCCCTGCTCATCGCCTCCAGAAAGCTGCGCCACTACTTCCAGGGCCACCCTGTCACGGTGGTCACATCATTCCCTCTGGAGCAAATCCTGCGCAACCCCAACGCCACTGATCGCGTAGCAGGGTGGAACATCGAGCTGCAGCCTTTCAACTTGCGTTTTGACACCACAAGGGTCATCAAAGGAAGAGCACTGGCAGACTTTGTCGCCGAATGGACAGACCCAACTCCTGAAGAGCCTCCTGAAGCAGAAACTATACCGCCTGGAGATACGACGCCAAGCCACTGGACCATGCACTTCGATGGAGCTTTCTCCTGCCGCAACGGAGGCGCTGGCGTTGTCCTGACCTCGCCTAAAGGCGACAAGCTCCACTATGCCGTCCAGTTGTGCTTCACGATGGACAAGATCTCCAACAACATCGCTGAATATGAAGGCCTCCTCGCCGGGCTCAGAGCTGCCATTGCCCTCGGTGTCAAGCACCTACTCATCAAAGGCGACTCCCAGCTCCTGGTCAACTTCTCCAACAAGAGCTACACCCCTAAAGACAGCCATATGGCTGCCTACCTTGAAGAGGTCCGCAAGCTCGAGAAGCACTTCAGGGGCATGGAGCTCATGCACATCCCGCGCAAGGAGAACCAGGAAGCAGATGACATCGCCAAGCGCGCATCACGAAGGGAGGCCCAGCCCGCAGGTGTCTTTGAAGAGAGGCTCTCCAAGGCATCCATAAAGCAGCCGCTGCAAGCACCAGCTACAAGCACAGACGAAGTACTCCCACCACCTCCCACAGGTGGCGCACCCAACTGTGGCCCACCTCAGGGGAGCGTCTGATGCTAACCATGGTGCACCAAGAAACAGGCTGGGTTGACGAGCTCAAGGACTACTTGCTAAAAGGAGTCCTTCCCGAGGAAGACGCAGAGGCAGAACGAGTCGCTCGACAAGCGAAATCCTATTACATCCTGGAGGGAGACCTATACCGCAAGCGCCCAAATGGCATTGCCCTCAAGTGTGTGCCTCCTGAGGAAGGACGCATGCTCCTCAGGGACATACACAGTGGAGAGTGCGGCCACCATTCCTGCGCGCGCACCCTCGCCGGCAAGGTCTTCAGGAGCGGTTTCTACTGGCCTCAAGTGCTTCAAGATGCCGTCACCATCGTTCAGTCTTGCGATGCATGCCAGTTCCACGCCAAGCAAGTCCATCAGCCTGCACTGGGACTCCAGACCATCCCGCTCTCCTGGCCGTTCGCGGTCTGGGGGCTGGACATCTTGGGACCCTTCCCGAGATCGCAAGGGGGCTACCGTTTCCTCTTCGTGGCTGTTGACAAGTTCACCAAATGGGCAGAGGTTGAAGCGGTGCGCACCATCCCTGCCAGGGCAGCCGTGAAGTTCATCAGAGGCCTGGTCTGCCGCTTTGGTGTGCCAAACCGCATCATCACCGACAATGGCTCACAGTTCACCAGCGGCATCTTCAGGGCTTACTGCGAGAGCCTCGGCACCAAGCTCTGTTTCGCCTCGGTAGCTCACCCACAGAGCAATGGTCAAGCCGAGCGAGCAAATGCTGAGGTCCTCAAGGGCCTCAAGACGAGAAGTTTCAACCGCCTCAAGGGCTACGGCAAGGGCTGGATCGATGAGCTCCCCTCCGTGCTCTGGTCCATCCGCACGAACCCTACAAAACCCACTGGTGAGACGCCATTCGCCCTGGTGTATGGAGCCGAAGCAGTCCTCCCCACAGAGATCAAGCACGGGTCCGCAAGGGTCCTTGCCTTCAATGAGGACAATCAAGAAGACCTCCACAACGACGACCTGCTGTTCCTCGACGGGTTGCGCCGCCGAGCCGCCCTCAGAGCGGCAAAATACCAACAAGACCTGCGACGCTACCACAGCCGCCACATACGTCCGCGCACTCTCGAGACAGGCGACCTTGTCCTCAGGAGGATCCTCTCCAGGGAAGGTCTCCACAAGCTCTCGCCCATGTGGGAAGGCCCCTACAGGGTCGCGCATGTCGCCAGACCTGGCGGTGCGCCTCGAGACGGAGGACGGCATCCCGGTCAAGAACCCTTGGAACATCGCGCATCTACGCAAGTTCTACCCGTGATCTCTATCACACCAGGCATTTTTTGTCTCTAGAGGAAAGCGCACAGCTTCACCTCCAAGCTTCACAAAAGCTTCTCTCTCTGAGGGCCAGTCCCTCTGAGCTCTTCCTGTAACGTGCCGCCGCAGGCCGTGAAGAGTCTCAGCCACTGAATGTGGTCCCCATGCCTCGACATGGAAACTTTATCTTGGCAAGCCCAAGTGTAACGAACCAATTCGTTTCCTAGTGAAACATTGCGCTGCGGCGCCGCTATGTAATATTTTGGGGGTGAGTTTTAGTTCTCATTACTCTGTGTTTTCATTCGCGCTCATATCTTTCCCCTTGCGCACCTCGCGAGCGGGGGCTGAGTACGGTGACTGTGCCTCGGGAGCATCCCAGCAGCACCGCAAAACCCAAAAGGATCCGAGCTCTAACACGTGAGCACGCTCTCACGCCTGTTACCTCACCAAAGAGCTCTGGCCCAGGGGCTTGCTCCCAAACCTGCCACCTCACCTAAGGACCTTTGGTACTTACTCTCCTCGCGAGGCACCCATGAGGAAACCTATAAGCGCGCATGAGTTTCTCTACCATGTTTGCTTTGGTTCCACCTCTAACCTACACAGGGAACAAGAGTCCCCCCAAGGCTCGTGGAGTCACGCTCCAGACCCAAAGAGGGAAGCACATCTTCAGGGAAATCAACGCCCTCCACGAGGGCAGAACCTCGCTAAGCTAAGTCCTGCGCTTACACCTCAGGCGTTGTGTTTTTCCTCTCACGAGCAACTTCCGTCCCTCGGGCGGGTATTTTCTCCTCGCATTTCATGGACTGCTTGAGCGTCAAAGGGGAGCCCTCGAGCATCGCGACTCGAGAGCTCTTACCTCTCTAAGCCTTAAACACCCCCCGGCCTTGCTGAGTCATTGCTCTGGCATACCGTAGTGGCGGAGTCATAGCGCTAAGAGACGGGTCCTGACGACGTAAAGCGAAAAAGGCATGGAATAGGGATAAAATGCCCGTCGAGGGGCACACGCACATTGCAGCACAATAAAGTGTTTTACAGACCATCACAAATGAAACAAAGTCTTTAAACAAAGATAACTTGCGCCTCAGGCGCGACTTGTGGCAGGAGCAGCTTAAGCAGAAGTCTTGGCGGCCTCATCCTCCTCAGCGTCATCTTCCCCGCGCCTTCCTCCTCGACGTCTTCCTCCTCGCCAGAGGCCGGCTCTTCAGCGACCCTCTTGAAGCGGTTGACATAGTCGTTGATCTCCTCCCGCAGCGAGTTGAAGAGGCGCGTCTCGGTCTGAGCATCCCCCATGGGCTCGGTCACGGACTCGAAGTCGAAGCATGGATATAGGCGCTTGAGGTTGACGAAGACGCGCTCGACCGCCACCAGCAGGAGCTTGCGGCACTCCTCGTCGACAACATCGTCGAGTTCCGCCACAGGGCCCTCAAGGACGGAGAAGAGCTGGTCGAAGTAGGTCAGATACGTGGCAACGTCGGCGTTCCCGTGGACGGGGACGGCAGGAGCATCCACCCCCAGCTTCGCAGCAAGAGCGTTCCCGCGCGTCACCAAAGATCGGAACATACGCTCCCGCTGCTGCGTCAAGACCCGTGCCGCCACCGCGCTCTGCTCAGCCTCCTCGACCCTCTCCACAACAGGGGCCACCTGCGCATTCAGCTCCTGCATGTCTGCCATCAGGGCTGTGAGGTCCTGCTCCGAGCGCTCGAGGGCCTGCTCCGTGCGGAGATTAGCGTCCTTGGCGCGCTTCAGCGAGGATTTCAAGTTGGCGTTCCACTCCTCCAGCTGGCGAATGCGCTTGCCGAGCTCTCTGCGCTTTTTCTGGAAGCCGTCCTCCTGCTTCTTGAACTTCCCAGCATACTCCCGGGAGACGGCCTGTGTGACAGCAGTGCGGTACTCTTTTTGCTTGGTGAGGGCCTCCGCCTCTGCCTCCTTTTTCTTCTCGGCAAGCTTTTGGTTGGCTTTCTCCACAAGCTCCCGGTGCCGCTCCACCTCCTTGTCGTGCTTGCCCATGGCCTCAGCCAAGCTGCTCTCGCGGGACTCCAAGGCCTCACGCTCTCTGTTCATGTCAGTTTCCGCCTGCTCCAGTTTCTCCTCACGCTTGAGCACCTCAGCTTCGCGTGTCGTCATGGCCTGCTCGCGAGCCTCCAGCGACAGACGATGCTGCTCCAGAGACTTCCTCACCACCTCAGCTTCAGAAATTATCTTCTCCTCGCGGCTGGCCAGCTCCTTGCGCTGGTCGGCGAGGGAGGTCTCGATAGCCGCTCGGTCGGAGGCTGCAGCCTGGCGCTCCGCCACAGCCGCCTCCCGATCCTCTGCAGCCGCCTTGCGCTCCGCCTGGACCGGCGCCAAGGCCTCTTGCGCCTCGCGCTCCGCGTTCTCGCGGATCTCCTGGGCCTGCCGCGTCGCCTCGTCGCGCTGCGCCTGAAGAGCTTGGTCGTCAGGGCCACTCCGCCGCCTGACTTCGAAGAAGCGGGCCCAGTCAGCAGCAAGGGCGTCATACCTCCTGCCAAGCTCCGCCTCCTCAAGGGCAAGTTGGGTCTCTAGCCCGTCTAGGGTGCCCCTCACCAAACGGAGGGCAGCTTGGCGGCTCGCGCCGCTCCGGCTCCGGTCGCTCAAGACCAAGGCCCAAGAGCCCTCACGTGGCGCAACGTCCTCCGCCCCAGCGCCAGCCTCTGGTGCAGAAAGCACAGTGCTTGGACCAGGGTCAGCACGGGGCCACAGGAGCGGGCCCCCACCGTCTTGTGCGTCGTTGTTCTCCACGACGACCTCCTCGTGGGCCGCGGGGGCTGGCGAGGGAGGCCTAGCCACCAGAGGCTCAACCGCAGCCTCGCCTGCTGCGGCCTCAGAAGAAGTGGCCTCCCCCTCAGGCTCGGAATTTGGAGGGGGCGGCGGAGGAGTTCCCTCCTCCATCTCGACGTCGACGCCTCCCGGCGTCTGTGTGCTGGTCCCCGCCGTTTCCACGGCGGGTGTCTCTGGGGGCTCCAGAGGAGCATCAGGGCGCGGCGGCGACGGAGTCTTCGCCGCCTCCTCAAACTGACTCTCGGCAGGAGGTGGCGAGGCAGTTGCTTCTTCAAGGGGCGTCTCCCCTACAGGCCTCATGGCCTCGTCAACAGCCGGGCCCGTGGTGACTGTCACCACGGGCTCCTCAGTCTCCTCTCCAAGGGGCGCTGTAGGCCCCTCAACAACGGTCGTAGCGTCGCGCCGCACGTCCGCAGCCTTGCGGAGTCGGCGACGCTTCGCATGAACCAGACCCCTGATAATCAAGACAGTGAGATCCTCGAGAAAGGCAAGAACTCTCGATAAGCAAGAACGAGTCAAGAAGAAGCAGTACTCACCCAGATGACTTGGCGCGGGTGTCCACCCACACCTTGTTGGCGGAGCGCCGCAGGCCTGTTGAGGCTCCAGCGCTGGGCTCCTCAGGGGCCGCCCCAGCTTTCCTCTTGAGAGGAGTGCTCTCCAGGCTTCTGGCGGCCCGGTCGTGGATGGCCTTGGTGCGGGGCTCGCACCGCTTTGCCGCGGCCTCCGGGCCGCTATCGTCCCCGTCTTCGTCTTCTTCTTCTGTGGCCCGTCGTGACGGGGCCACCACAAAATCCTCGTCCACATCGGACGATACCTCCAGGATCTCCTCCTCAGGGGCCGCCTGCTTTGAAGAGCTCGCCTCCCCTAACGAGGGGTTGACTCTCCGGCGCGGCGTCAGCTTCGGCGTCTGAAGCAGCAGAGGACTCGCCAAACAAGTCTTCCTCCACCACAGGCGCCGCAGCCCCCTTCGCCTCTTCTCCCTCCAAGCCCTCTGGCGTGAACGTCGGCATCATCTCCAGAACTGCGAGGCGCTTCTTTGGAGTGAGCTGGTGGAGGGGCCTCAGGTGCTCAGTGCCCGGAACAGGGATCTCCGGGGCGATGAAGAGCGTGCCTAAGATGGAGGCGACATCGTCTGGCGCGTGGGCGCTGAGGTGCAAGCGCATTGGATCTGCCGGGCCGGAGTACATCCACACCGGCTTCGTGTGCGCCTGGAGGGGAGCGATGCGCCGCCTCACGAAGTCCTCAGCGACCATCTGCCCCGTGAGGCCAGCCTCGCGGACGAGCTTCATGCGCGAGACCAAGTGGGCAATCTTCTGGTGCTGGAGCTTCTCGCTGGACCAATTTGAGTTCTTCAGCGGCGGCGCCTCAGGCTCATCGAAGAAGGCATTCCGCTCCTTGGCGTCGACGAGGACCCACTTCTGGCGGAAGTCCTCCACCTTCTTCGTCACCCTCGTAACGGCCTTGTCGCCATCCCACGACATGGGGATGTAGACGGCGCCCATCCCGTCTGCGATGCGGAAAGACACGCACCCAGACCGCTCGCCGGGCGCCGTGTTGCGGAGCGCGTAGAAGCTCCGGAAGAAGGCCACGGAGGGCATCACTCCCAGATACGCCTCGCAGAGATAGGCGAAGATGGCGAGAATCAGGATGGAGTTCGGGTGGAGGTGCAGGAGCTGGATCTGATAGAAAGCCAGCACCTCCGCAAGGAAGGGAGAGAACGGCGGCACCAAGCCAGCGAACAGCGTGTGGACGAAAATGGGGTACCACCCCGCCGCCAGCTTGCCGAAGCGCGCCGCCTTGACGCCGCTGGCGCCATGCTCGTTATTCCTCCCGGCGACGAGGACCTTCAGCCTATCCAGCGCCTCCGCTGTGGAGACGCGAGTGCCGATGAGAGCCGGCGCAAGCTCCTCCTCCCGCTGCGCTTCAGCGGAGGCCTCCACCATCGCCGCCTTGCCTTTCTTGGGGCCCATGGCTCGCGAAGGAAGGGCGGCGGAAGAGCTCGGAGAAGAACGGAAATCGCCGGAGTAGTGGAGCACCGGAGGTGTATGCGAGAAGGAAAAGGCGTAAATGCGGCGGAACTGCTGCCGGCACAGCCGCGGCAGCCTTTATATCACCTCAGAGCGGTTTCCGAGGCGTCGTGGGTCCCACCACGACGCCCACCTCCTCCGGAGAAGCCGAGACGCACCAACCGCTCGCCACGTGTCTCGGGCCGGCCGGACACTTTGGGCCCATGACGCTTCGCCTGCGCCCCCTGGACCGCGTCGTGCCCGTCATGGGCCCGGGGGCTACTGTCAGCCCAGTAAGAACCAGGGTGTACTGGGCCAGGCCTCTATAACCCTCAACACTCGGCGAGTGAATCTCGCTAAGGACCAGGCCTGCAAGCCTGGGATGCCCGCGGGGCAGAATCGCCTCGCGGAGGCCTGAGGAGGCAGCTAGGGCCTGTGGAGCCTCTACTCCGCTGCCTCCTCTCCAAGGAAGTTTTCCCTGAAGGGAAGTCAACGCAGAATCCTCCACAGGGCGTTCCCGCCCACGCGAGGGTTCCTTCACTGTAAAGCAAGCTCTGCGGAGCGCACATGGCTTCCGCAGTGGCCGCAGAGTGACCGCGCCTCTGCGCAGAGTGACGACGGAGCTACAGTCCCACTTTGGTGATAAAGGAGTCAACAAAGCAGGGGCAACGGCGCAGACCACCAAGCCTCTTTGGTGATAAGGGAGCAGGCCGGCGCTACGCGCCGAACGCGACGTCACCGTGGATGGACGGCGGCCTCTCTGCTGCGGCCTCAGCTTTTGTGCCCATGGACCGCGCTCATGGACGCCCAAGCAGCCGTACACCGAGCTCCCGACCGTTGTCGCCATGTGGTAGCCCCTCCGCTGCACAAGGACAGGGAGGAGGCCCGGGCGCCTATAAAAGGAGCTGGTGCACCACCCTAATGGAGGGATCGAACACATTTTACTCCTAGTCTAGCTACTTGCGTGCAAGGGAGAAGAAGACAGTAGTTTCCCTCCCCTTGTACGCGCCATTGCCACAACTGTGCCCTCGGCAAGCACGCTGTACTGTAACCTCTACAAGCAGCAATACAGACAGGCAGGACGTAGCGGTTTTACCTCCACAAGAGGGCCGTGAACCTGGGTACACGCCGTGTCTCTCTCTGCCGTGATGTCCCTCCTCTGGAACGACGAGCAGCGTCGCCGCGCCGGATGAGGGTTGATTGACGTCGTGTTCAGCCCCTTACACGAACTCTCTTCGCGAGTGTGACTGCCCCTGTTTCGTGGGAGTCATTCTCCGACACAAACACAGACTGTCAACCGGTACAGCAAGAACTCATATAAAAAACATGCTTGAAAAATTACAAGACTCCACATTGTCTTCCTTGTTAACCAAAACCTTTCACTAGAAAATATCTAGACTTTGGAACTACCAATGATACAAATCAAATATCAACAAGCTTTACAGTAGTTCTTCACTAATAGCCTTTACTTACATGATGCACAAGTCTAAACATTACTTACTTGGTAAATCAAACCAATTGACAAGTATCAAATTACTCAAGACAGTGATCTACAAGACTTATGTAAGCATTTTATACCACTACCACATGCATAGCATTTTCTGTTCCAACCAAACACCAATCAACTTATTTGAACAACTCTCCAAACAAATATAAGTGAAGCAAGAGAGTACTTTCTTCAAAAGAAACTAATAGCTCTGACAAGAGATATATGAAAACAGAGAGCTAGAAGCTTTAGCAGTAGCTAGACAAGAATACTCAACAAATATAAGTGAAGAACAAGACTATTCCAATGAAAAAGAGGAGCGTGTCTCTCTCCCAAACAAGAATGTTAGGATCCAACAAGTATAGAGCAGCAAACAAAACAAAAACAAACTGAAAACAAAATCACACTGATGCTCCAAAAAAGTACATATAATGTGAAGAAATAAAAATATAGTCTCACTAGAGATGACCTGATAGTTTGTTGATGAAGAAGGGGATGCCTTGGGCATCCCCAAGCTTAGACGCTTGAGTCTTCTTGAATATATTGGGGAGATCCATGGGAGCTTCCCCAAGCTTAAGCTTTTCACTCTTCTTGATCTTATAATATCATCCTCCTCTCTTAACACTTGAAAACTTCCTTCACACAAAAACTCAACATTTTTCTCATTAGCGGGCTAGTGCATCAAAACAAATAATCTCACTTGGTTCTGTAAGGACACAAATTCATAAGCAATCATTTTCAAACATTAGCTACTGTTACTATGCTTAAGTGATGCTCTTTCACCTTAAAAGAAACCACTCAACACTTGTAAAAGATAGAATGCAAAACAAAGACAGAATCTGTCAAAACCAGAACAGTCCGTAAAGATGATTTTTTCGGGACACTTACGTCACTCAAATCGAAAAACTTTAGTCGTACGAAAGTTGCGTACATATCTCAAGAACACGCAAAACAATTTGCAGATTTTTTCATTTTTTTTATGATTTTCTACGGAGAGAAACGGTGACGTTCCAGAAATCTGTTCCTGTGCAGTAATCCAAATATAGGTACCATCTTGTCATAAGAGACTTTTCTTGGCACAACAAAACAGCAAATAAAAGATACAAAGGAGTTGTTACAGAAGTAAACAAGCTCCTTGACACAAAAAACAAAAATAACAGAAAGTAAAAACAATGGGTTGCCTCCCATAAGCGCTTCTCTTTAATACTTTTAGCTAGGCATGAAACATGAATCAAGTATTGTCAAGACTAGAAACATCAACATCATCAAAAACACAGCTTGTATTTTTAAGTTTAGGGAATTCTTGAGAAGAAAATTTAAACAAACCATTGCATGATTCATTAACTAATCCACGAAATTATTCCTCGGTTTCAAACAAATCAGCAAATGTTGGTTTAGGTTTAGGCACTTTGGGCACATATATGAATTTCTTCCCCTTGTCTAATAGATGCTCTTGCTTTTTAGTTTTAAGTGAGGAAAAAGTAGAACTCAAAGTATCAATAACCTCCTCTAATTCTCCAATCCTAGAATTTTGATTATCATGGATAGCACTAGTTTCTAAAACAGTAACCCTTCTGTTAATTTTTCCAAAAGATTCACCAAGTTTACTAGTACTATCATGGAGCTTTTCTATCTCATTGATCTTATCAATACTTGGAAGGCTTTTCTCTATAGATTCTAGTTTTTTCATGACATCCTCAAGAGAAATTTCAATTTTAAATTCATTAACAGGTGGTATCCCAACTAGACTTTCAATGATGTAACTAGCTTCTAAAGCAGGGGTACCTAGGAAGTTCCCTCCTGTTAAAGTGTCCAAAACATACCTATACCAATTGGTGATGCCAACATAAAAATTCCTAAGAAAGATTGTAGTGGAATGTTTCTTAGCACACTTATGATGAGCATTACTAATTCTATACCAAGCATCTTTCAAACTTTATCCCCCTTGTTGCTTAAAAGTACGAACCTCAACCTCAGGAGATGAAGCATAATACGCAGAACCAGACATGATGAATAACAAAAAGATAACAACTCAAAATTAACTAAGTGTAGGATTTTTTTTGTTTGTGTTTTTGGGTTTTATCAGCAAACAAGATAAAATAAAATAAACTAAGCACGACAAAAACAAAAAGTAATGAGATTGGAAGTGTGAGACTCCCCTATCTGGAGATTCCAGTATCCCCGGCAACAGCGCCAGAAAAATGTCTTGATGGCGTGTTAACAGTAGAGTGTTTTATTACTTCCCAGCAACAGCACCAGAAGGTATGATGTAGTGCAGCAGCAGTTTTCTCTTGAAATATGACCAAGTTTTATCGAACCAGGAGGACACGGAGGTTCTTCAGAAGGTTGTCAGCGGCGCAACTGACATGGAACCTGCACACAACACAAGCAAACTACTTTACCCCAACGAAACAGAGAGGTTGTCAATCTCTCCGGCTTGCTGAAAACAAAGGATTAAACGTATTATGTGGAAAACAGTAATGAGTGCAGGAAGTAAAGAGAACAAATGATTGCAGTTGGTGGTTTTATCAGTATGAGGAAATGGACCGGGGTCCACAGTTTCACTAGTAGTGTCTCTCCATAAAAGATAACTAACATGTTGGGTAAACAAATTACAGTTGGGCAATTGACAAATAATGAGCGCATGACAATGCAATATATGACAAGATGATTATTATGAGATTTAATTGGGCATTACAACAAAGTACATAGACTTGCTATTCAACGCATCTATGCCTAAATAATCCACCTTCCGGTTAGCATCCGCACCCCTTCCGGTATTGAGTTGCAAACAACAGATTATTGCATGAAGTAAAGTGTGTAATGTAAACAATGCAAATGACACGTAGACAATGCATCATTGTTTTATCACTAGTGGCAACAACACATCCACAACCTTAGTTGTTTCTGTCATCTCGAGCCCAGATTACTGGAGGCATGAACCCACTATCTAGCATAAATACTCCCTCTTGGAGTTACAAGCATCTACTTGGCCAAAGCATCTACTAGCAACGGAGAGCATGCAAGATCATAAACAACATAAATAGATTGATTGATAAACAACTTGCTCATAGTATCAATATTCATCGGATCACAGCAAACACAACATGTAGCATTACAATAAGATAATCTTGATCATGTTAGACATCTCACAAGATCTAAACATGGAGGTACAAGGTGGAGAGACAACCATCTAGCTACTGATATGGACCCGTATTCCAATGATGAACTACTCACGCATCACTCCGGAGGCAGGCATGGCGGTGTAGAGGCCTCCGGTGGGGATCTCCCCTCCGGCAGGGTGCCGGGAAGAGCTTCAGAACCCTCCCGATCTAGGGTTGACGACGGCGGCGGCGACGGAACTTTTCATGGAATATGATCGGTGTTTTTAGGGTTTTCGGGACATCGGGAATATATAGGTGAAAGGGCGGCGTTGGGAGGCAACCGAGGCGGCCACGCCAGGGGTGGCGCCACCCCCTCCTAGGCCACGCCCTAGGGTGGCTTGGCTGCCTCGTGGGTGTAACAGCCCACTTTTGGTAATGCAAATTATGGACCAAATTTTCACTTTTTGCATTCCATACATGCATCATTGCATCCACTTGAAATTGTTAAACAACCCACTAACTTGGTTTGGTAACATTGGAAAACAAAATGCCAAACTTGTTTGAACCAAATCTCACCACAACGAGTGCACTCAAACTCGCAAAATACAAAACTTCTTGACATCTTATAATTGTCAAGGAGGTTCCAAGAGTGCACAAGGACATGTTGAACTTGCTCGACAAATCTCTAAAGGGTTATAAGTTTTGAAAGTTAGCAAGTTGCCTCAATCTAACTCAACGAACAAATGTGGACCAAACTAATTTATTTTGAGACACCAAAATTTGTGGAGTTCCTCCAGGTTAAGGGGAGCATCCCCAAAATTTTCCATAATTTTTGGAGCAGTGCAAGTGCCCTAATTAAAACCATTAAAGAAACAGGTTTTAGAGTTAAAAACAGAAAAAGGAAAACCGGATTATCTGGTCCGAACGACCACCGGATAATCCGGTCGAGGTCATCTTCTTCCTGTAGCGACCACGCGCGTCGTTCCCGCCGGACCAGCTCGACTCCGAGCTCGCCATGGGGCCCCCGCGCCCCCTGCCGCACGTGAGGAGAAGAGGAGCACCTCGAGGCCCCTGGCTACCCTATCCCCTCACCCACCACTTGCTCCTCTCTCTCTCCTTGCTCCCCACCGAGCCGCTATGGACGCCGAGCTCCACCACCGCCACGCCGTCGATTGAGGTCACCCTGAGCAAATCGCCGCCAACCAAAAGCTCCGCCGTGCTGCCCTCCTCCTCTCCTCTGAAGGAATCGAGCCGGGAAGCTGCACATTGCCCGGGATTCGAGTTCTTCTCCGACGAACTCCGCCGCACGCCGAGCTCGATTACCGCTGCTCCCGTCCATCCCCGGCCTAGCTGAGCACCCCCACGAGTTCGTGGTGAGCACTATACCCTTGCTGACCCCTTTCCCTCTCCCCTTTTGCTCTAGTTCGAGTTTTGGCAGTAGCCCATGAATTTTCAGCTGGAACTCGCAGATCCAGGCCGGATATTCCGGCCACTGCGCGCACAATTTCTCCTTAGCCAAATTTCCTGACTAGTGGAGGAAGCAACCGGATATTCCGGCCCCGTACCAAATGTCCGGCTTGAATTTTCCGGCTGAGTCCAGTGGCTCGCGCCTTGAGTCCTTAGCCGTTTTCACGTGTGGCCAAGCCTTGAGACCGGATATTCCGGTCTGGCACGACCCGGATTATCCGGCCTCTGGGAGCTTTTCGCCTAGTTGGCTAAGTTGCACATGGTCTCCTCACAACTTAAATCTTGCATCTTCTCATGAGCATGACATTCATATGCAAGTTAACCCTAGGGTTCATCGATCTTGATCAACTAGTAAAGTTGTTGTAACCCTTAAACCCCACGGTATAGTCGCGATGCACCGTGATGCATCCAACCTCCGTTTAAATTGTTTAGTTGAATCATCCTCGTCTCGGGGATTTAAAATGTCATGTCATCATATGTTTGCGCATTGCATTTGTTAGGCATATGTGTGGTGATTGATTGTTCTCTCCCGATGTTTGTTTTTCGTTAGATCAAGCAACCGGGGTTCCACCTCAATACCCCGAAGACCCGTACTACCAGCACGTTGAGAAGGCAAGCGTAATCCCCCCTCTGATCATGTCTTATCCTATTTTCCGCAAATATTTTCTCCACTATAATATTGCATGCGGTTCCAAATGTCAATTTGCTTGGATTAGAGTATCCTATAGTTGCATTAAGATTCCGATGCCAATTACCTGTTTCCCCTCCTATTATCCATAGGATTGTACTGTTGGCCTGAAATAATTAACTATGTAGTGTTGTTGCTTAGCCATGCTTAGTTAAAATGCTTAGCAGTCCGGTGGATGTTTCATGGTTGGAAACAGGTGATGAGATGTACAGATGATGGTGGAGAATTTGTGGTGACAGGTAATAAGATGCTTAAAGGTGGGGATGAGAGGCCACTTGGTATGGTGGTGTTTTGTCTCACTCTCGCCGCCTAGGTGCGAGTTCTTTACCTCTTGAACCAAGAATGAGCGCGCTTCCTTTCGGTGGGGTATATGGAGCCCTCGTCGACCGACTAACTTGAGCGGGACTAGCCAGGGTCCTCTAGTTTGAGCTTCCATTTGCGCGTGCGTGATGATGGTGGTAGAACGGGATGAGGATGTGGTGTCTAGGAAATGAGTGGCCACGGGGCAGGGTGTTGACGATCGCTGCTCCGTCCTCACTGATGATCCTGGGTTAGTCTTTAACAAGGTAAAGGTTGTAACCGTTCCCACTCAGCCGGCTTTCCCCGGAAGAGAGCTACGTGTAGGCAATGAGCCGGGCGGTACCGAAGGTAAACACAGTGCACCCCTGCAGGGTTAAATCTTTTCGAAAAGCCGTGTCCACGGTTACGGACAACTTGGGAAAGGACGATAAGACCATAGAATAACTTTAACGGAATGATTAAAAACTGGGTACTAGAGGTACCACTCAAGATTGTAAGGTGAGCTTCCTCGAGGGTGATTCGGGGAGGTGCCTTTGATGAACAGGTACAATGTTGATGATGGTGAGAAATGTGATCAAGAGAAAAGAGTCACTTCTTACCTCTTTTAAAATACTCTGAATAGTCGATGCCATTGAGTTATGTTTTCATAAATAAAATCAGCTTTATGCAAAACAGCCATATAACTTTGAAAGCCTCATCGAGCTAAAGCTCTATATATAATCTTGCGAGTTCGTCGAACTCAACGTCGTTTGTTTTGTTTCAGAGGAGGACTTCACCGACCTCGAAGGTGGGTTCTTTGTGGACGTCGACGAGTAGTCTGGGGTTCCCAGGTGGCAGCTTGGGACATCCCGGAACAGCTGGCGCTGTGATGTTTATCTGTAGGCCTCTTAGGCCATATTTGGATCTTGTTGTTTAGAACAACCTAATTTGCTTCCGCTTGATGTAATGTTGGGTCTGTGACCTCTGGTTGTCATTTGCTATCTTTCTCTATTATAAGAGTTGAACTATATGATTTGTGTCGTAGAGTCTGTGATGTGCCAGTTGTTCCACAAGTCTTGATCTCTCTATTATACATTGAGGGTTGTGCCTGTGTTAAGGCATCAATCGGGGTGTTGCGTTGCCGATGATCCATTCCGAGCAACGCCTGCCAAAGGTTTTGGCCGGGGATTGGTAAACCCGTAACCTCCGGTTGTATCGCTTAACCGGTGACACACAGCATCACTGTATAGCAGTCGGGTCGGGGCGCCACAAGTTGGTATCAGAGCAGTACTGCCTGTAGGAAACCCTTCTACTGGTCGATGTTGAGTCTAGTGTTTGTGAAAATATTTTTAACCTAAAAATGAGTTGTGAAAACCATCTTAGGATTCTTTTTACTCCTTATCTGGTTACCCTCTAATCTCGGAGCAATCTTACCTCGATTTGAGTTTAAAGGTTTTACTCCTCGTCTGTTACTTCAAAATGATTAGAAACGTGGGTGGGTTCGACCTTTAGTGTTATGTGTCAGTTGCTCCCGCTGCGTTGCAATCCCAAATCAACTCAGATGTTTCTACCAATCAATCATTTGATCCTTTCTTTGGGTTTTAACCCAAGGACTTGAACATAAGGTCCCGGATTGTGTCAACTAGAGTGTGTTAAGTTGTGATTTCTTAACTCTCACTAGTAGCACATGATGCTGATCTTTGACCCAAGTTCTATCTTGTTGTTTTCCTTCTCGCAAAGTATTATCGTCCCTAGTCTGTGTACTTGTGTAGACGCTAATGCTATTGTTCGACCATTCGGAGAAAGATACTAACCGTGTCATTGTCAAATCTCCAGAATGGCTCGAGGAGGCCGTGGAGGCCGTGGTGGTCGCGGTAACCACAATGATGATGAGGATGATCTGCCGCCACCACCCTCGATGGCTGAGGTCTTGATGGCCATTGAGGAGAACCGTGGGCGCAATGAGCGCTTGCTGGAACAGTTGGTGCAGCAGAATGCACGGAGGAACGAGTGCAACACTCTCACCGAGTTCCTGCGTTCCAGCCACCCACCTTTGCTGATGCTAAGGAGCCACTGGAAGCTGATGATTGGCTTCGTGCTTTGGAGCGCAAGTTCTCCGCGCTTCATGTCCCAGTGGCTGAGCAAGTCAACTTTGCCACCTATCTCTTGGTTGGTGCTGCTGGCTGTTGGTGGGAAAGCCATGTGGCTTTGTTTCCAGCCAACCATGTCTTCACCTGGGCTGATTTCGCACTGCCTTCCGTGCGGAGTACATTCCCCAGCCGATCATGGACTTGAAGAGGAGGGAGTTCCTGGATTTGCAACAGGGACGGATGGACCTCCGCACTTATGGTCGTGAGTTCAACCATCTCTCTCGTTACGCCCCAAGGGACGTGACCAATGATGCTGACAAGCAAGAGCTGTTCCGCAAGGGTCTGACTCCGCAGCTCCGCTATGAGCTATTGCCCTTCAGGTTCCAGACCTATCAGGAGCTGTTCAACCAGGCTTTCACTCTTGAGCAAGGAAGAAAGGAACTTGAAGCTTCCAAGAGGCCCGCACATGGGGACCACCAGAGTTCCTCGGGTTCTGAGAGCAAGAAGCGCAGGGTGTTTGTTCCCTACAGCGCTGTACCGCGTGCTCCATTCATGCCAGAGCCGCAGGGTACAGGCCACCTCCTCCGCCCCCACTACTTCGACACTTGGGATAGGCGGAAGTGGGTACCGTCCTATGCTACCTGCTCCACCTGGACTCACTTGCTACACCTGTGGCCAGGCTGGTCACTACTCCAGGGAGTGCCCCCAGAAGGCACCTCTCGCGATAACTCCTGCACGAGCCCCTGCCACTCCAACTGGCAAGGCTGGACCTATTGTGCGTGGTCGCCTGAACCACGTCTCTATTGAAGAAGCTGAAGATGACCCCGGCGTTCTTATGGGTGAGTTACGAATCAACGGCAATACAGCTACAGTTTTGTTTGACTCTGGAGCATCGCATTCATTCATATCCATAGCTTTTGCAAAAGACCACAATACCGTTCGAGAAAATGAGACGTCCTTGGAGATCTCCACTCCTGGCTCCAAATGGCAAACCGATGGGTTACTCCTGAGGTCCAGATTAATATAGGTTCCTTGTCTTTTCCTTATGCCTTGGTAGCTCTGAAGTCCAAAGGCATTGATGTCATATTGGGCATGAACTGGCTAGCCAAATACCGGCTAATCTCGACTGTGCCGCCAAGACCATTACTGTGACCGCTCCTTCCGGTGACATTGTGAAGTATTGGCCTGCAACATCAAGACCTCCGTCCGCCATCGTACCCAACTCACCTGAGATTCTCCTTTGCTTTATGGAAGGCGAATCCCCTCCTGAAATCCAGGACATACACGTGGTGTGTGACTTCCCGGATGTGTTCCCGGAAGAATTGCCTGGCATGCCTCCTGACCGAAGTGTGGAGTTTGTCATAGAGCTACTTCCCGGTACCGCTCCAATTTCCAAGAAGCCCTACCGTATGCCGGTGGAAGAGTTGGCTCTGTTGAAAGAGCAAATTGATCAGCTGTTAGCAAAGGAGTTCATCCAGCCTAGCAGTTCACCTTGGGGTTGTCCGGTACTCTTTGTCAAGAAGAGGGATTCTACCGTGCCTCGTCTAGTCTCTGACTATCGACCGTTGAATGCGGTGACAATCAAGAACAAGTATCCTATTCCTCGCATCAATGATCTGTTGGATCAGTTAGCTGGTGCAACGTATTCTCCAAGATGGATCTGAGGTCAGGCTACCATCAGATAAAAATCAGAAAGGAGGATATTCCAAAGACGGCATTTGTTACTCGTTATGGCTCATATGAGTATACCGTCATGTCCTTTGGTCTCACAATGCTCCGCTACTTTCATGAGGCTCATGAACTCCATCTTCATGGATTATCTTGACAAGTTTGTCGTCATTTACATTGATGACATCCTCATCTATTCCAAAACCAATGAAGAGCATGAGGAACATCTTCGTTTGGTTCTGACAAGACTTCGAGAACACCGCCTCTATGCCAAGTTCTCCAAGTGTGAGTTTTGGTTGGATAATCTCGTCTTCCTTGGTCATGTGATATCCGCTAATGGTGTGGCTGTCATTCCTGACAAGATTCAGTCCATTCTGGATTGGAAAACTCCAATGTCAGTCAAGGACATTCGTAGCTTTCTCGGATTGGCGGGTTACTACCGCCGATTCATCGAAGGTTTCTCCAAGATAGCCAAGGCCCTGACTGACCTTCTCAAGAAGGATAAAAAGTTTGTATGGTCGGCCGAAGCTGAAGAGAGTTTCCAAACACTGAAAGCCAAGCTCACGTCCGCTCCTGTGCTTGTCCTGCCGGACACAAGCAAGGATTTCGTCGTCTTCTGTGACGCCTCTCTACAAGGCTTGGGTTGTGTATTAATGCAAGATGGCCATGTGGTGGCATATGCTTCTCGCCAATTGAAGCCGCATGAGCACAACTACCCAACTCATGATCTAGAACTTGCCGCGGTGGTCTATGCTTTGAAGCAATGGAGACCATACCTGTTTGGTAACCGTTGCGAGATCTTCTCGGATCACAAGAGTCTGAAGTACCTCTTCACCCAGCCGGATTTAAATCTCAGGCAAAGGCGTTGGTTGGAGTTAATCACGGACTACAATGTGAGTCTGAACTATCAACCCGGCAAAGCAAACGTCGTGGCTGACGCGCTAAGTCGGAAGTCCTATTGCAACAATCTGATGATTGAGAAGGCCAACCTGCCTTCATGAAGAGTTTGCCCGTTTGAACCTGGAAATTGTTCCTCTGGCTACCTTGCAAATCTGGAGATCAAAGCTACTCTTGTAGACCAGATTAAGGATGCTCAGAAGCTGGATGAGGGTATTCTGAATATCAAGAAGAACATTGCTATGGCAAGGCCAAATGTTTCTCGAAGATGAATCCGGAGTTGTTTATTTTGGTGACCGCTTGGTAGTGCCAAAGAACCGAATTTGAGGGAGCTCATCTCCAAGAAGCTCATGAATCACCTCTCTCTATTCATCCCGGTAGTACCAAGATGTACCAAGACCTTCGACCACAATTCTGGTGGACTCGTATGAAACGAGAAATTGCCAAGTATGTTGCTGAATGCGACACATCGACGGGTAAAGGCTGAACATCAAAGACCTGCCGGTACTCTTCGCCCTATTGCAGTCCCGAGTGGAAATGGGATGAAATTGGTATGGACTTCATCACCGGGTTTCCCCGATCTCAAAAGGGCAACAATGCAATATGGGTAATCATTGATCGTCTTTCCAAGGTTGCTCACTTCCTACCAGTCCGTGATGATATACGGGCAAGTCAACTTGCTGACTATATTTGGCTCGTATTGTTCCATTGCATGGGGTCCCTCTGAGGATCATATCGGACCGTGGAAGTATCTTTGTCTCCAAGTTTTGGCAGAGTTTCCAAACTGCTATGGGGTCCCGTCTCAACTTCAGTACCGCCTACCATCCCAAACTGATGGTCAGACTGAAAGAGTGAACCAAGTGTTGGAAGACATGCTTAGGGCATGTGTCATCTCTTTTGGCCAAGGTTGGGAAAAGTATCTCCCTTTCGCGGAGTTCTCCTACAACAATAGCTATCAAGCTAGTCTGGGCATGGCTCCATTTGAGGCTCTTTATGGAAGAAAATGCCGCACTCCTCTAAATTGGTCCGGATGTGATCAATGAAGCTGAGGAGAAGGTTCGAATCATAAGGGAGAATCTGAAGATTGCTCAGTCTAGGCAGAAGAGCTACTATGATAAGCACCATCAGGAAATTCACTATGAAATTGGTGATAAAGCTTATCTCCGCGTCTCTCCCCTTCGTGGCGTTCGCCGCTTCGGAATCAAAGGGAAATTGGCACCTCGCTATGTTGGCCCTTTCACCGTTCTGGCCAAGCGAGGAGATCTTTCTTATCAATTGGAGTTACCGGTCAAATTCCCAAATGTACATGATGTGTTTCATGTCTCCCAACTCCGCCGGTGTTTTAAAGATCCTATCCATGGGGTCAATCATGAGGAGTTGGATCTTCAGGAAGATCTCACTATCGCGAGCATCCTATCCGTGTTCTGGATGAAGCCGAAAGAAAGACCCGCAACAAGACTACCAAGTTCCTCAAGGTCCAATGGTCGCACCATTCCGAGGAAGAAGCAACTTGGGAAGAGAGTCTAGTCTTCGTGAGGAGTATCCCGACTTCTTTCGCAAACCTAGAATCTCGGGACGAGATTCCTGTAAGGAGGGTAGAGTTGTAACAGCCCACTTTTGGTAATGCAAATTATGGACCAAATTTTCACTTTTTGCATTCCATACATGCATCATTGCATCCACTTGAAATTGTTAAACAACCCACTAACTTGGCTTGGTAACATTGGAAAACAAAATGCCAAACTTGTTTGAACCAAATCTCACCACAACGAGTGCACTCAAACTCGCAAAATACAAAACTTCTTGACATCTTATAATTGTCAAGGAGGTTCCAAGAGTGCACAAGGACATGTTGAACTTGCTCGACAAATCTCTAAAGGGTTATAAGTTTTGAAAGTTAGCAAGTTGCCTCAATCTAACTCAACGAACAAATGTGGACCAAACTAATTTATTTTGAGACACCAAAATTTGTGGAGTTCCTCCAGGTTAAGGGGAGCATCCCCAAATTTTTCCATAATTTTTGGAGCAGTGCAAGTGCCCTAATTAAAACCATTAAAGAAACAGGTTTTAGAGTTAAAAACATAAAAAGGAAAACCGGATTATCCGGTCCGAACGACCACCGGATAATCCGGTCGAGATCATCTTCTTCCTGTAGCGACCACGCGCGTCGTTCCCGCCGGACCAGCTCGACTCCGAGCTCGCCATGGGGCCCCCGCGCCCCCTGCCGCACGTGAGGAGAAGGGAGCACCTCGAGGCCCCTGGCTACCCTATCCCCTCACCCACCACTTGCTCCTCTCTCTCTCCTTGCTCCCCACCGAGCCGCTATGGACGCCGAGCTCCACCACCGCCACGCCGTCGATTGAGGTCACCCTGAGCAAATCGCCGCCAACCAAAAGCTCCGCCGTGCTGCCCTCCTCCTCTCCTCTGAAGGAATCGAGCCGGGAAGCTGCACATTGCCCGGGATTCGAGTTCTTCTCCGACGAACTCCGCCGCACGCCGAGCTCGATTACCGCTGCTCCCGTCCATCCCCGGCCTAGCTGAGCACCCCACGAGTTCGTGGTGAGCACTATACCCTTGCTGACCCCTTTCCCTCTCCCCTTTTGCTCTAGTTCGAGTTTTGGCAGTAGCCCATGAATTTTCAGCTGGAACTCGCAGATCCAGGCCGGATATTCCGGCCACTGCGTGCACAATTTCTCCTTAGCCAAATTTCCTGACTAGTGGAGGAAGCAACCGGATATTCCGGCCCCGTACCAAATGTCCGGCTTGAATTTTCCGGCTGAGTCCAGTGGCTCGCGCCTTGAGTCCTTAGCCGTTTTCACGTGTGGCCAAGCCTTGAGACCGGATATTCCGGTCTGGCACGACCCGGATTATCCGGCCTCTGGGAGCTTTTCGCCTAGTTGGCTAAGTTGCACATGGTCTCCTCACAACTTAAATCTTGCATCTTCTCATGAGCATGACATTCATATGCAAGTTAACCCTAGGGTTCATCGATCTTGATCAACTAGTAAAGTTGTTGTAACCCTTAAACCCCACGGTATAGTCGCGATGCACCGTGATGCATCCAACCTCCGTTTAAATTGTTTAGTTGAATCATCCTCGTCTCGGGGATTTAAAATGTCATGTCATCATATGTTTGCGCATTGCATTTGTTAGGCATATGTGTGGTGATTGATTGTTCTCTCCCGATGTTTGTTTTTCGTTAGATCAAGCAACCGGGGTTCCACCTCAATACCCCGAAGACCCGTACTACCAGCACGTTGAGAAAGGCAAGCGTAATCCCCCCTCTGATCATGTCTTTTCCTATTTTCCGCAAATATTTTCTCCACTATAATATTGCATGCGGTTCCAAATGTCAATTTGCTTGGATTAGAGTATCCTATAGCTGCATTAAGATTCCGATGCCAATTACCTGTTTCCCCTCCTATTATCCATAGGATTGTACTGTTGGCCTGAAATAATTAACTATGCAGTGTTGTTGCTTAGCCATGCTTAGTTAAAATGCTTAGCAGTCCGGTGGATGTTTCATGGTTGGAAACAGGTGATGAGATGTACAGATGATGGTGGAGAATTTGTGGTGACAGGTAATAAGATGCTTAAAGGTGGGGATGAGAGGCCACTTGGTATGGTGGTGTTTTGTCTCACTCTCGCCGCCTAGGTGCGAGTTCTTTACCTCTTGAACCAAGAATGAGCGCGCTTCCTTTCGGTGGGGTATATGGAGCCCTCGTCGACCGACTAACTTGAGCGGGACTAGCCAGGGTCCTCTAGTTTGAGCTTCCATTTGCGCGTGCGTGATGATGGTGGTATGAACGGGGATGAGGATGTGGTGTCTAGGAGAATGAGTGGCCACGGGGCAGGGTGTTGACGATCGCTGCTCCGTCCTCACTGATGATCCTGGGTTAGTCTTTAACAAGGTAAATGTTGTAACCATTCCCACTCAGCCGGCTTTCCCCGGAAGAGAGCTACGTGTAGGCAATGAGCCGGGCGGTACCGAAGGTAAACACAATGCACCCCTGCAGGGTTAAATCTTTTCGAAAAGCCGTGTCCATGGTTACGGACAACTTGGGAAAGGACGATAAGACCATAGAATAACTTTAACGAAATGATTAAAAACGGGGTACTAGAGGTACCACTTCAAGATTGTAAGGTGAGCTTCCTCGAGGGTGATTCGGGGAGGTGCCTTTGATGAACAGGTACAATGTTGATGATGGTGATGAATGGTGAGAAATGTGATTCAAGAGAAAAGAGTCACTTCTTCCCTCTTTTTAAAATACTCTGAATAGTCGATGCCATTGAGTTATGTTTTTCATAAATAAAATCAGCTTTATGCAAAACAGCCATATACCTTTGAAAGCCTCATCGAGCTAAAGCTCTATATATAATCTTGCGAGTTCATCGAACTCAACGTCGTTTGTTTTGTTTCAGAGGAGGACTTCACCGACCTCGAAGGTGGGTTCTTTGTGGACCTCGACGAGTAGTCTGGGGTTCCCAGGTGGCAGCTTGGGACATCCCGGAACAGCTGGCGCTGTGATGTTTACCTGTAGGCCTCTTAGACCATATGCTGGATCTTGTTGTTTAGAACAACCTAATTTGCTTCCGCTTGATGTAATGTTGGGTCTGTGACCTCTGGATGTCATTTGCTATCTTTCTCTATTATAAGAGTTGAACTATAATGATTTGTGTCGTAGAGTCTGTGATGTGCCAGTTGTTCCACAAGTCTTGATCTCTCTATTATACATTGAGGGTTGTGCCTGTGTTAAGGCATCAATCGGGGAGTTGCGTTGCCGATGATCCATTCCGAGCAACGCCTGCCAAAGGTTTTGGTCGGGGATTGGTAAACCCGTAACCTCCGGTTGTATCGCTTAACCGGTGACACACAGCATCACTGTATAGCAGTCGGATCGGGGCGCCACAGTGGGCCCACTCCGTCTCCCCTTCTGGCTTCTGGAGTATTCCGATGAGATATTTGCACATGTTGATTTTCGTCCAATTCCGAGAATATTTTGCGACTAGCCTTTCTGAAGGAGAAAAACAGCAGAAAACAGGAACTGACACTTCGGCATCTTGTTAATAGGTTAGTCCCAGAAAATGCATAAAAATGCTATGAAGTGTAAATAAAACATGTAGCAATTGGTATAATAACAACATGGAACATCAAAAATTATAGATACGTTTGAGACGTATTAGAACGTAATAGAGATATGTTTGTGTGATGTACTACCCATGCAAATAGCTTGTTTTGTTTTGGTTCGGGGGTGTCATTGTGGCGAACACTCCACATTGTGACGGACAAGCGTATGACACCCAAAAGCGGACACAATTTGGCGTCGGACAAAATTCCGGGGTGTCGAAAAAACATTTTAGAAAAAGCTATAATATCACGAAATTTTTCTTTTATATCAAAACGAAAAGGAAGGAAATATCTTGTAAGTATTGTTCTTCCGCAACGTCTTCAGCCAGATGTAATGAGTTTTCTCTAACCGCTCGAGGAAAAAGGCGATCTGGGAGACAGCGGTTTCCTTGCTGAACGCTGGTGAAGGCACGGCCTCCACCCCCTCTACTCGCCGCTCCGACGGTGGGTGGAGGGGTGGGATCCCGTTTCACTTCCGTGGTGTTCATATAGGTTCGTTTGGTGGCGCCTGGATGGTGAGGACGGCGTTGCGTCAAATAAATCTGCTTCAACTTCTTCCTCACCATGACAACGACCTCCATGGCGGCGTCGAGAAGTCGGTAGCCTCGTTTTCTTGCCGGCTATTCGAGACGGTGAGATATGTTGTTCTTTGTGTCGTTGGTGACTACCGCCTCTCGTGGTGGCATCATTCGTCGGTACAAGATTATGGTCCAGGAGCGGGTTCTATGGTCCGACGTCGGCGGTTCCGACGTTCTCCTCCGACTTCATCGGCGGGAAGCGATGGATCAGGGTCTAGGCCAGCATGGGGATGTTTCCCGGCCGACATGCCACAACGACAAGTACCTTACTGCGTGCAGTGGGTCTGTTCATCGGCTCTGAAAGCCAATTTGGCGATGATACTGCCCTGGATTTTGATAAGTTGGAGGCTGTGCTTCTCTTCGAGTGAGCGCTTCGGCGATGCTGGTGTTTGGCGACAGTTGATGGCTTGGTTGTATGCATGATCTCTTGGAAACTCTTGGGATCCTTTCTACTCCCTCCGTTCCAAATTAATTGACTTGGTCTTATCCAAATATGGATGTATTTATACTTATTTGGTGTCTAGATACATCCATGTGTAACCAAATGTGTGTCAATTAAATCCGAACGGAGGGAGTATGTAGTTTTTGGGACATATTTCTTTGTCCAGTTTGTCTAGCAATTTCCACGAATGTCTGTACTGATCGTACTATCTCTATTTAATACGATGTGTGGTTATTCTCAAAAAGAAAAAGAAAAACCAGACGCAATGACGGATGCAGGCTGAAGGAGGATCCACCTGTGACGTGCCCCACGCGCATCTTTTCCCCATCCTCCCCACTGCTGTGCTGCTGCCGCATCTACCCCGAGGTCAACAGCACGCCTCCACCCAGAAAGCTCCCGAAACCAGACGGTCTGAAACCTGCAAGTCCCCGTCTCCCCTGCAACTCATGCCCTTCCGCCACGGCTTGCTTGACCAGCGAGCGAGGTAGGTAACTGCCCTGGATTCCTTTCCTTTCCACCTTCCCTGCTCAGACGCAGACCTTCCCGGACACGCAGGCACCCACTACCAATTAGGAAGGGAAGTTACTCCACCACCACCCAGCAGCAACAGCAGCGGTGCCTGCCGATGAGACCAGGAAGAGAGAGATGGATGGCGAGACGGACTACTTGTTGCAGCGCAGCCCACCGCAAAGCTCCAAATTACAACAAGGAGCCCAACCACCACTTATACGCCACCGCCCGCCACCATTACGCCCTGCACTCCCTCCCCCTGCCTTTCCCCTTCCGATCTCCCCCCAAACCCTAACCCCTCCTCCCGGATCCGCCCTGCCGGCGGGCTGGGGGGATGGACGCCGCCCTGCCGCCTCTGCCGGAGGACCTCCGCTGCAAGCGCTCCGACGGCAAGCAGTGGCGCTGCAGCGCGCCATCCATGCCCGACAAGACCGTCTGCGAGAAGCACTACGTCCAGGCCAAGAAGCGCGCCGCCTCCTCCGCGCTGCGCGCCACGCTACGCAGGTCCTCCACCGGCCACGCATCCCCTTCCCACTACGCCGCCACCTCATCCTCCTACGCCGCGCCCCGCGAAGACGACGACGCCGCCACAGACTCCGACGCCGACCTGCCCTCTTCCCTGCCCATGGCCGTCGCCAGGCCGCTCTACGGCAGAGTCGCCGGGGAGCCCGTCTACCTGGCCGAGCCCGTCTATGTGGCGGAGCCCACGCCGCGGAACGCTGTGTACGGCGGGCTGCCCCTCAGCGATGCTGTAGGCACACGCACCGCCGCGGTCAGTTGGTTTACCGTCTTTTTTGTTTTCGTTTCACCAATTGGGTGCACGTGTTGATCCGCGTTTGATGACGCAGGAGCTTGTTGGGAGAGCCCCGGTAGGGGCAGGGCAGCAGCCTTGCAGCACTGCCACGGTGAAGACGAGTTGCCACCAATGCCGCAGGACTGTGAATGCCGTATGGTGTACCAGCTGCGACAGGAGAGGGTATTGCGGCGACTGCATCTCCAGATGGTATGTTGCGGTAGGCGCTGTACTGTTTTACTCTTGATTGACTGCAATTCTTGATTGAAAAACAATGACATCCTACCTAGAGTAAAGCACTTGTTACTCTAGGGAATTATTGTGGGAACATGCGGCTGGGCTGAAGGACATGTTCCTAGTTAGTTTCAGAAGCATAGCCTCTGCTTTGACCTTTTAAATACAAAATTAATCATTATCTCGGTTTATATCAATACAAAGTTATTGTTCACAACCTATAGAAAATGTTTTTTTTTCTATGGTCTCTTCCCATTTTCTCAAGAACAAGCTCAGCATGACCTAATCGAAAAGAGAATCAATGCCCGGTTACACCCAAGTACATTTACAAAGTATCAACTACAAACAATAAATATTGGTACACTGCTCATTTGCTGGAGAGACCACTATCAAAGAACTGGGATGGCGATCAAAGTTGACGTTAATGATGTGGACAACATAATTTGGAATTCAGCAGTTAGTGTATGGGAAGCGATCAGTGGGGGGCATTGGAGCATGCTCTGATGGCTAGGTGCACATTGAAAAAAGTTGCTAAGGGTAATGTGAGCAGAGCTGGGAGGATGAGTAGGTGTTCTAGCTAATGTTTCCTGCTCTTCGAGCTGGTTAAACGCGGGGGGGGGGGGGGGGGTATGCTCTTGTGTAGATGTTAAAGGCTCTATGTTTGCTCTTGACAGGTACACTGTGTAGTCTAACAAAAGTGTCCATGGGAACTGTTATGTCGAGCCATCTGCATTTTGCATTCCAGGGCTCTATGTCTGCTCTTGACATGTACTCCACCAAAAAGTATAACCATGAGAACTGTTCTGTCGAGCCATCTGACTTTTGATCGATAAAATCTTGTGGCTATTTTGATTGATCATATGCCAATGATACATGTGCACTCAACTTTGAAAATACTTTTACAATGTAAAGTTTGTTAGGTTTACAAATATATATGGTTGTTAAGACAGCACCTTCTTTAGATATTTGGTTATACACATACTATTCTATTCATTACTAATAGAATATGTAATGTAGGTACTCTGACATTGCAATAGATGATATTCGAAAGGTTTGCCCAGCATGTCGTGGAATTTGTAACTGCAAAGTTTGCTTACAAGGAGACAACTTAATTAAGGTATGTAGGGCATGTTTGGTTGGGCGACGCAACTGTTAGCCAGCTTTTACTTTCTTAGTCCAGTGTTTGGTTCTTTGCCAAACTTGTATCATGCACTACCACTATTTTAACAATGCTTCACATGTCAATTGGCATTTTTTTTTGCCATACATAGCCTAAGGTGTGGCCATCAGTTTGTTGCTACAACAAGTTAGCCAACTTGGTGTGTCAATATGTGACTTCCAACCAAACATACCCTAGGCTCTGTTGACATATTTTCTTCCTTTTCTGTTTCAATGTATCTGACTTCCATGCTGTACTGAATTATCTCAATGTAACTTTTGTTTTTTAAGGCTAGGGTGCAAGAGATATCTGTTGTAGATAAGCTGAGATATCTTCATAGCATTTTGGTATATGTTCTTCCGGTGCTAAAGCAGATATACTCCGACCAATGCTTTGAAATAGGTGTTGAAACAAGAGCTTATGGTACTTCCTTTTCCCTCTTATCTTCCTTTGTGTAAGTTTGCTTCCTTCAAACACAACCATAACATATACTGTGCAATAGGACCCAAGATGGACATTGTCAGGGCAAAGATGAATTCTGATGATCAAATGTGCTGGTACTGCTTTTTTATTCTTCTATATGTTGCTTTCATCATTGGAATTTACTTATTCTTGCAATATAATTTTAAGCCTGTAGTAATAATGCAACACCATAAATTGCCCTTCTTTTGCAGTGACTTCTGCAAAGTGCCAGTTTTTGATTATCACCGACACTGTCCAAGATGTTTGTACGATTTATGCCTTGACTGTTGTCGAGACATTAGGGGATCTCATACTATTGTAGTCAAAGGAGAATATGCCGAAGGTAAAGGTCACACTGTAGATAGAAACGAAGATAGCAACAGAGCACGACTGGAACCATCTGCAGCTAATGTAAACGATAAGTTGTTCCCACAGCCAATAGAAGTGAATGATATTGGCATTAGGTCTTTATTCCCTACATGGAGAGTCAACAGTGATGGCAGTATCACTTGTGGGCCTCATGAGGCTGGTGGCTGCGGCTCCTCAAAGTTGGTATTAAGGCGAATATTCAAAATAAACTGGATTGGTAAGCTTGTAAAGAGTTCTCAAGAAATGGTGAATGGTTGCAAAGCACATGATCTAGAGAATGGATGCTCATCCTGCAATGCTGGCAGAAGATTGAACTCAATTGGTCAGCGTAGCCTCGGTCTCTCAAAAAGTTCAAACGGTGATGGTATTGATGGGAACTCTGTGTACTCTCCTGTATTAGAGAATTTAAAATATGAAGGCATTGTCCATTTTCGCAAACACTGGATAAATGGGGAGCCTGTAATAATTAGGAATGCATTTGAGCCATCTTTATCATCAAGCTGGGACCCATTGAGTATTTGGCGAGGAATCCAGGAGATCATGGAAGAAAAAATGGATGAAAATGCCATAGTCAAAACTGTGGACTGCTCAAACCAATCAGAGGTAAGCAGGGAATGCTAGTTACGGAGTACTAGTTTATCAATTATGTAAAAGTTCTCTTTCTGATTTAAATGTTTATCATTGTGACTTCTGTTTATAGACTCCAAAGTGCACATGCTATTGCTTTTATTGCTATTGTTAGTCTGCTTTGAGTTAAAAATTATTGACTGGAGGAAGCATAACTTTTGCCATAAAAGAAATTTCGGTGGTGACAAATTACTTTTATCTGTACAAGGATTTCTCAACTGTCATTACCCCATCCTATAATTTTCAGTGGAGAAGTGGAAAAAGGAAAATAAAGTAGAAAAATGAAAGACTTTTTTGTGTACGTTGGCCATCCTAAAGTCTTTATTCTGCGTTGGAAAATTTGTTCAGGTGCATATCAAGCTCAACCAATTTATCAAAGGTTATTCAGATGGTCACAAGAGTGAAGATGGCAAGTTAATGATGCTGAAATTGAAAGAGTGGCCCCCAGCGAGCGTATTAGAGGAGTTTCTGTTATGCCAGCGACCAGAATTTATTGTCAATTTTCCGTTGGTTGATTTTATCCATTCAAAGTGGGGTTTCCTTAACCTTGCTGCTAAGTTACCCTCAGATACCCTACAGTCTGAAGTAGGTCTGAAGCTGGTTATTGCATATGGAAGGCAGCAAGAACCTGGTAAGGGCGATTCAGTGACAAATCTAATGATTAAGATGGGTGATGTGGTAAGTTGGTCTTCTGCTTACTTGCACTCTAATTTTCATTTCATTGGAAACAACACTTATTTTGCCAAAGAACGTCGGCTGATGTCGCGATCTGCTTATGCTATATGTTTCCACTAAAATACAACTAAAAAAACACTTAGCTAATGCTATATGTTTCCACATGTAGGTACATATGTTAATGCATACAGCTGAAGTGCTGAACCTATGTCCCAAGGAGGTACAACCTGAGCATTCTGAACGGATTGCCAATGGGATGACAGTACATGTAAATGCTCATGCACCTGTGCAAAACTTGAATCTGGATATGGGGGAACAATCACCTGAACACACCATCTCTAAGTCTTATGGTGGTCCTGAAGGCTCTTCTGCTGAGTTATCGAGCCTATCGCACTCGCAAAAACCAAAAACTAATGGTTCAGAAAGATCTCAGCCTGGTGCTCTTTGGGATGTCTTCCGCAGGCAGGATCTGCCGATGCTGAATAAATATTTAGCTTCTAACTGGCAAGAACTTGCGGTTAGCGGTCAGGCGATGCTCTCTGTAATTACTTCTCACTCCTCTTGTCAAATTTTGTTGACCTATCTTTGTCAAATCTGATACTATTCCTTTGGTTGCAGGCCAAGCATCCTATTTATGATCAAGCTGTCTATCTCAACGAGCATCACAAAAGGGTATTGAAGGACCAATATGGTAAGTACAAGAGATAAGGCTTATTCTCACTTCTAAGTTGGCAGATGTATTAGTTGCCTGGCTTTCTTTTACTGATGCACCATAGCATCTTGTTTCATGTACTTTGCCAACTTTTCAGACTTGGGCATCCTTAATACACTGTCGCAATACTAAAGCAAGCAGATGGGCTGTTCAATTTTTCACTGAATCGATAACCGAAAATCTACCAATTATTTGCTCGAAGAGAACAACCAAATGTCTGCTTGCTAGATCTTGCTTATTGGGAATTCCCAACCTGATACTACATGTTTGATGAAGCGTGCAGCAGTGTGCTACTTATCTTTGATAGGAGTCAGACTAATGAATTTAGCCGCATCTTGTTCATGTGGTTTTAACTTATGGGCACTTATATTTGGACGTTCTTACAGGAATTGAACCTTGGACATTTCAACAACATATTGGCGAGGCTATTTTTGTTCCAGCTGGCTGTCCTTTCCAAGTGAAAAATCTGCAGGTATGCTTCTAATGATTTTGCAACATCGCAGGGCCGCTATACTAAATCTGACTGCTTTGGATGATCTACTGTTTGAAATGGTTCATTGTGCACTATGGTTTACATTGTCTTCTGTTAAAAATGTTTCAGTCTACGGTTCAATTGGCTCTTGATTTCTTGTCACCTGAGAGTTTGCGGGAGTCAGCTCGAATGGGCCAAGAGATACGTTGTCTGCCAAACCATCATGATGCAAAACTGAAGATGCTCGAGGTACCTGACAACTGAGCTGGTGATCACTGATCAGTTGCTTTGTGCCTATCACACATACAATTTGGATAAAAAGAACCTTACGAGTTTTGTCATCTCACATACAGGTTGGAAAGATCTCTTTATATGCAGCAAGTTCTGCTGTCAGAGAAATTCAGAAAATAACCCTCGATCCCAAGTAGGTGCACTTATCCATGTTCTTAGTCTTATAGCAACGAACTATCGAGCATTATCACCTTATTATTCTTTAAAAAAATCACATGCCTGATCTATGAAGCTTATAACCAGTGTCATGTGCCTTTGTCAGGTTTAATCTAGATGTCAGATTTGAGGATCAGAACCTAACCCGGGCAGTTTCAGAGAACTTGGCTAGAGTTACCAAACAACGGAAGGTATCTTGCGGTTGAGATTTTACAAGCTCTGGAAAATTCTGATACGGGGTTCAAGATTGAAACCCATGTTGAAGTAGATACAGCAAATTGTACATGTATCATATGGTGTCTTTTGAAAGGAACACATCACCCCTTCTAGTTTCTGTGAGATAGAATTGACGTCACCTGTATATTGTGGGTTTAGTACTAACGGATGGGTCTTATGTAAACAAAATAAAACTATGTGTAGCAATTTAAGTAATACAACGAGGTTAACTGGACCAGCGTTTTATCCGAGCCAGACAAGTGAGATAACGGCCCACACCTCTTCCGCTATTTTGAAGAAAATGTTGGGACTTTGTTGTTAATGATTTCAAATGAATTTTGATCTGGATATAATCTAGAGTTTGGCACTGTTTTGCTCTACTTAAAGGGCAATTCCCCGGCAATCAGGTTGCAACTTTAAACTTCAGCTTCATATTCTCCAGAAAATCAGGCCAGCTGATAACTCAAAATCAGCTTAGATTCAATAATCTCAAACGAGCTTGTTGTAGCTCTACTATCACTATGGATCTACAATTGCCATAGCAAAATTTGTGATCCAAGAAATCGTCAGAGAAAGAAAAAAGTATCCACTATCCAGGTGGCAAGTTGCTGGCGAAACTGATCGGCAGCATGTGTGCTGTCCCTGCTGACGCCACCCCCGAAGGATCCGGAAAACCAGAACAACTCTCGCCTGTCAGAGCACAAAGGCAGTTGCTCCTTCCCTTCCGTGAATGGGCTTCCGCGTCGCCCACCTCGCCGGCGGCATCGCCCGAGCCGCCTCCTCCCGCCGTGCGCCACACCTCTCCCCATCCTGCGCCCGCGGCGTGCTCGCCCCTCTCAGCGACCCAAGCGGCGCCCACTGGCTCGCCCCCGCCCGCGGCCACGGGGGCCACTCCCACCACCACGGCGAGGACAGCGGCCAGGCGTCGGAGAAGATCTTCCGGCTGGGACTCGCCGCCGACGTCGTCCTCACCGTTGGGAAGGCCGTCACCGGCTACCTCTCCGGCAGCACGGCCATCACCGCCGACGCCGCCCACTCCCTCTCTGACATTGTACGTCTCCGAAACAAGTGCGCAGCGACGATTTGCTTATAATTGGTGCTAATTCTGCAGGATTTTGAGCTGTGCAGGTGCTCAGCGGAGTGGCTCTGCTGTCGTACAAGGCGGCCAAGGCTCCCAGAGACAAGGATCATCCGTATGGTCTGTTCCCTATCTCTCTCTGCTCCCGATTCCTCATCAGTATGTGCTTTCATAGCCAAATTTTTTTTGTTTCAAAAAAAAAAAGGCTATGAAAGCATGATAGTATAAGATAGGCTCAGAACAACTTTGTCCGCCCTACTGATCAGTGGCGGAGCTAAGGTTTTTTTAATGGATGTACATAATGCGAATTTAAAGCTTAATGTTCTACAGAATTTTAAAATGGGGATTTATTTGGATTAACTCAGACGCGTTTCTTTCAACTAATTAATTAATATAACAAGGAGACGGTGAACAATCTAGTTAAATTTGTAGCTACACTTTCTCGGAGCAAAACAGTTGTACAGGCACACGAGAGACTGCACTTCCCTCAAAAGAAAATCCACAACTGGGCTCATTTTTCCGTAGTTCCTCACAAATCAGATCATTTTGATTTCTAATACACGCAAAATGCATACTATAAAACTATCAACAAGGAATTCAGATGGAAGAACCAATTCCCAGATTAATGCACCCAGGAGTATTCCATGCTTCAGATTTACGATTGATTCACCAAGTGTGGGCTAGTTGGTTGGGAGAGAAATGGGATTTTGAAGGTGGGAATGGGTGAGAGAGCTGGAAAGCATGCTGGAATATGAAATAAACACATTTATGTCTTTTTGGGCCAAATTTCCAGTAGGAACATATATTGTACCTACATAATCTCCGTTTGCTTCCCTAAAATGATGTGTGTACACCTGTACACCCATGAATCGCTGACATAGGCTCTTTACTATCTTTCATGTTCATTGTGTTAAGCTGATTAAGAAAGTTAGAGCTCAGAATATGGGCTTGATCCAAGTATTAATTACCTCTTGATTTTACAAAATCACTGATCTGCAGAGAATCATATGTAACATGTAAGAAAATGCGCACCATTACACCTACATGTATGCTTTATGTGCATACCACACGCCAGAAGAACAAGAAACAGGGAAGTACATTACCCACAAAAAACATGGTAGTGGTAGAGAATAAACATCTATGATATTCTTTGCTTCTGTCCAAAAAACATTGAAGGTTTACTTATCATCATTTGCTCTCCATTCCAGGTCATGGAAAGTTCGAGAGTTTAGGAGCTCTTGGAATTTCAAGTATGTTGCTGGTTACTGCAGGTGGGATTGCCTGGCATTCTTTTGAAGTTCTTCAGGTCTATTACTTCTCATTAACAAGATCATGCAAAATTTATGTAATATCGTTCGTTTGCTGGTACATTTTTTGCTTTTACATTTGTTCGATGGTTTCTGATGACTGATATTCTTATTATGCCGGACTTCATGCGCTGAACTGTTTACTTCAGGGAGTTATGTCTTCTGCTCCTGATATAATTGGCAACACATCACACATGAACCACAACCATGGTAGCGGTGGGCATAATCATGCAATAGATTTGGAACATCCAGTCCTTGCATTGAGTATGACAACATTTGCAATATCCATCAAAGAAGGGTATGTGGATAACGTTATAAAGCATTCCTAATAGTTTCTGCTTTCTATTAAATTTACTGGTCTGATGTTCGGAAATCCATTTTGACTCACAGGAGCATTTGCTCCCACTGTTCAAAATCGTGTTTAAAATTGTCAAAAAAATAAATAAAATAGGGTGAACATACCAACATTCTATGCTCACACAAATTTTCATAAACAAAGACATTTTCTTGTGGGCTGTGTCAAAAAGACAAAAAAATGTCAGGTGATAAGTCGTTTTGTAGCTGTCAAGCTTCATGCGCTAACCACTATTCCAAAAGACCGATCTGATGGAAAGGGCCAGCGCAATCCACATATACTGTAACACCCCCTCTCACGTGTGACGAGCAAATCAACACGTGTAGAGTCAGAGGCAGGCCCAAGAGGCATGAGGTGCCTGTACGTGGCCTATACGTGGACACCGAGGGGGCAATAGCAATTTTAGAATAAAGTGCGGAAGCTAGGACTCGAACTCGAGACCTTAGGATCTGATACCATGTCAAGCTTCATGCGCTAACCACTATTCCAAAAGACCGATCTGATGGAAAGGGCCAGCGCAATCCACATATACTGCAACAGTAGCAACAATATTTGTCTTTTTATACAAGCCACAAAAATGTCATTTTTCCGCCAAACTTTGTGCGTGAACATAAAATGTCTGGATGTCTGAATTTTTTTGCCGGATTTTTTTTGACATTTTAAATTTTATTTTTCATAATGGGTGTATCTAGTCCTACAAGCCAAAACACCGCCTCCGTCCGATGTTGTATTTTACTAGTGCTTGTGTTTTTTAGTCCGTCATATTTTTCACTTTTTTCGCTAGATTTATGAGTATACCAAAGGTAATTTCCTATGTTCTGTTTTCTGTTAGCACGCGGCATATTTTGTATCTGACATTTAGATAACCAATCATGGAACTGGCTTACAAGTTCTGACCTTTTTTGGCAACACTATGAGCATGGAGTCTCAAAACCACACTGCCACGCTGCTGGGGTACTGGGCCTGGCGCAACAAAAATGCCATATCTTGGCCCGGTGTGTGACTTAATCCATGGCATGCCCAAAAGGTTTAAATCTGTAAAAAAGTTTAGTGAAGATATCTTAATAATAATGCTTTTTAAGGAAGGTTAAATTAGTAGCAGTTCAGTGTAGTACATTGTTCTTTTATTATGTAGCCAGAAGTGTAGTTTGCTACCTTTGTTGATGAAAGATATGTAGCTTGAAAAGTTAAAATTTACTCATCAAGATTACTATGTGTGCACGGCTTAAACAGACAATACAGTCTGAATCCAGCTCGGCTCGACTAGCTAAAACTCGGTCAACTAATTGGTTCAGAACTGAAACTCGGCTCGATTCGGTAAACTCGCGAGTAGCTCGTTTAGCTTGTTACAAGTGTGCGAACATGATCATATATGAGAAAACCTATTAATTCTCTTACTAATTCAGAACTAGAACTCTAGAAGAATGATAGTTCTTCCATAATTCCACAGAGGCGAGATCAGTGACAAAGATAGTACCCCTACACCATTACGAGTGCAAAAACATTAGCAGTTTGGCACCCATCTATGGAAAATTTCAGAATGTTTATTTGAATGAGTTTAACGAGCTAAACGAGTAGCTCATTACTCGGCTCGTTTAGCTTGGTCAACAAACGAGTTCAAATCCAAAACTCGGTTCGACTCGTTAGACATCAAGCCGAGTTGAGCCGACTCACAAGCTATTCATTTAGCTCGCGAGTTTTGTTGGAGTTTAAATTAGTGTAGTAATACTACTCTGGTATAGTCTAGAGTATTCTAGGGGAGTGTAGAGTCTGTGCTAGTATAGTAGTAGTGTCGTACCAGAGTCTAGATTGTTCTAAGTTAAGCTATACATAGGGCAGTGGTGGAGGTCCAAGGGCACTGCCTATTCAGAAATTTCTCCCCAAAGAACAACATGGTATCAGAGCTATGGCGGTGACCACCAGGCCTAGCTCCGGCAGACGGTGACTCGCTGCGGACATCGACGAGTAGAGGAGGAATCGAAGGTACTGCTGCAGGAAGTAATAGGAGCAAGCGGCTGGAGGCACGAGTGTGGTCAGTTGCAGCTGCGGAAGGTGTGCTGAGGCGTGCGGAAGCTGCAGCAGGGGTGTGAGGCGCCGACAGCGTGCGGAGGAGCTCCCAGGCAGGCGCAGGGGTTGCCCAGGCGGAGGTGCGGAGACGACAGCCGACAGCGCGCAAGTACAACTGAACACGGTGATGGAGAGAGATAGGAAAGGAGCATTGCTATTACTGCTGGTGGCCTAGAGCAGAGGAGGAGCTACAATTGTGACAAAGAGCCATAGTGTTGCTATCTGCCACTGCTTGCTCTTAGAATGGGGTAAAAGAGAAGTGTTGGTGTTAGGTGTGATTCCTGCGATGGGGGAGAATCAAGGTATGAAGCAATTGCTCAACAAATTGGCTAAATTGTTCAAGGCGAAAAAGAAGGACAAACTGATATTGACAGCAAAGGGATCAAGCGAGGTGCTTGAAATCTCAACCAAAGATTTGGAGAAAACGAGACAATCAAAGAGTGGAGAAAGGGTCGTACAGAGTGGGAAAACAAAAATTCTTGGCAATTCTGTCAATCTTGCTCAAATTGAACGAGGTACCACATAACACACTTCTATTTTAAATGAAACTTCTGGCTCAAATTGGATACTAGATTTGGGAGCATCGGCACATGTCACGGGTAAGTGGAGTGAGTTTGCATCATATGCTCCATCATTTCCGGTAAGCTTGGTGTCTTTGAGCTCCTTGGTTGATGATATTGATTGTCGAATCATTGTTGACCGATACAATTGTATAAACGAGGATATATCTCATGAAACAAGAAGTGAGGTTCTTACATATTTCAGGGACTTCTATGCATATATCCAAAATCATTTCAAAATTAGTATTCAAAGTATTAGGACTAATAATGGGACAGAGTATGTGAACCATGAATTTGACAATTTTCTTTCAGAGAAAGGGATACTTCATCAAACTTCGTGCCCTGATACTTCTCCACAAAATGGAGTAGCTGAGAGGAAGAATCAGCATCTGCTAGAGTTGTCTCGATCACTTATGTTTACTATGAATGTGCCTAAATTCTTATGGAGTGAAGCGGTTATGACTGCTACTTATCTCATCAATCGGATGCCATCAAGGGTGCTTGGGATGAAGACTCCATATGAATTGATTGGCAAAAATGAGTTCATTGTTCCGCCGCCAAAGGTGTTTGGATGTACGTGCTTTGTTAGAGACCATAGACCTTCAGTGGGAACATTAGATCCACGTGCTACAAGTGTTTGGAGTCCTAGTGAGCACAGAACATTTGTGAGTATGGATATGACATTTAGAGAGTCTAAGCCGTTCTATGGAGAGAAGACGGATCTCAGCTCGTTGTTTGACTTTGACTCTCCTAACACAAGTGGTGCTAGTCGAGAGGGGGAGAGTGAACCGTTGAGGACAAAGGAAGATGAACCACAAAGAGTTGTTGCTTCCATGTCCTGTGAGTGAAGAGATATGAAGAAAGCCAAATGAGGAACAAAATTTAAGGGTATATACGAGGAGTCAGCCAACAAGTGGAGACAGATGGAGAAAGCCAAATGAGGAACAAAATTTGAGGGTGTATACGAGGAGGCAATTGCAACATGCACAACAAGGTCGAATTTCAGGGGGAGCAGCAGATTCCAATGGTCGATGAAGTTAACTCATCTGAAAGTGAGCAATTTGTCACCAATGATTCGTTGAATTTGCCTATTGCCCTGAGGAAAGAACAACGAGCCAAGGTGGGAAAGCCTCGTGAACGGTATGGTTTTGAGCATGATATTGCAAACTATGTGTCATATGACTCATTGTCACCCGAGTATAGAGCCTTCATTGTTTCATTAGAGTCAGTGGTAATCCCAAATGATTGGAGAGCAGCTAAGCAAGACCCTAAGTGGCATGAAGCGATGTTGGAGGAGATGGCAGCCCTTCAGAAGAACAAGACATGGGCTTGTATCACTTCCAAAAGGAAAGAAGCCAGTTAACTGTAAATGGGTCTACACTATGAAACAAGACCCAAATGGTAAGATCGAGCGGTACAAGGCCAGACTTGTTGCAAAGGGTTATAGCCAAACCTATGGAATTGATTGCGATGAAACTTTGAAACTTTTGCACCTGTGGCAAATATGAGTACTGTGAGAATGTTGATATCATGTGCAGCAAATTCCGATTGGCCATTATACCAGCTAGATGTGGAAAATGCGTTCTTGCATGGTGATCTTTAGGACTCAGGAGGAAGTGTACATGGAAATTCCACCTGGCTTTGGTACATCTCAAACTCATGGGAAGGTCCTTAGGTTGAAAAAGTCATTATATGGGCTTAAACAATCTCCACGAGCATGGTTTGATCGATTTCGCCGTGCTATGTGTGATATGGGATACACACAATGCAATGGGGACCACACTGTGTTCTACCGCCATTCTGAGCGGCACATCGTGATTCTTGCAGTATATGTGGATGGCATCATTATTACTAGTGATGATACTGTTGAGATGGCACAGTTAAAGCAGAAGTTGGGCAAAGAGTTTGAGGTTAAGAACCTTGGCCAATTAAGGTATTTTCTAGGCATCGAGATTGCAAGGTCCCTAAAAGGGATAGTTCTCTCACAATGGTAAGTATGTCTTGGACCTTCTTAGTGATACAGGAATGCTTGGCTGTCGAGCTGCTTCTACCCCTATTGAGCAAAATCATCAATTATGTGCTCAATCTGGATAGAGAGAGCTACCAAAGGCTTGTAGGTCGACTCATCTATTTATGCCGCACGAGACCTGACATATCCTACGCACTGAGTGTGGTCAGTCGTTACATGCATGACCCAAGAAGTGGGCATTTAGAGGCAGCACACAAAATTTTATGCTATCTAAAAGGGAGTCCTGCCAGAGGTTTATGGTGGGCACTTGAATGTAGAAGGCTATTGCGATGCTGATTGGGCTAGTTGCCTTGATGACAGAAGGTCAACATCAGGATTTTACGTCTTTGTTGGAGGAAACTTGGTATCTTGGAAGAGCAAGAAGCAACCAGTGGTCTCCCGATCAACCACAGGAGCAAAATATAGAGCAATGTCTGTTTGTGTGAGTGAGATGCTATGGATGAAAGGACTCCTATCAGAATTAAAGCTACTACGGAAAGGGCCATTGAACCTTTGGTGTGACAACAAGTCAACAATCAACATAGCTAACAATCCTATTCAGCATGACGGAACAAAGCACGTGGAAATAGATCGATTCTTCATCAAAGAGCGTCTCGACGAAGGCACCTTAAAGTTAAGCCATGTAACCTCTAGAGAACAAATAGCAGATTGCTTGACAAAGGGATTAGCTAGTAAGGAATGTTTATTGGCATGTAACAAGATGGGAATGACAGATATCTATCACCCATCTTGATGGGGAGTGTTGGAGTTTAAGTTAGTGTAGTAATACTACTCTGGTAGAGTCTAGAGTATTCTAGGGAAGTGTTAAGTCTGTGCTAGTATAGTAGTAGCCTCCTACCAGAGTCTAGATTATTCTAAGTTAAGCTATATATATAGGGCAGTAGTGGACGTTCAAGGACACTGCCTATCCAGAAATTTCTCCCCAAAGAACAACAAGTTTCGAGTTTTAATTCCATATTGTTGCTATTGTATGGTATATTCCCAGCCATTTTTACACCCACATCAGGATTTCCTTGTGATTATTTGTTTTAGTATGAATTTACTTTCTTGATTTTTTGTACAGATAATTCTCGTGTCCTAATTTAATCAGAAATTGTTAGAGTGTTGTCAAGTTTTACTTTACTGGAATTACAGGCTCTATTGGATTACGAAAAGAGCTGGCGAGAAGGAAGGGAGTGGGCTGATGAAAGCTAATGCATGGCACCATCGCGCGGATGCTATTTCATCTGTTGTTGCCCTAGTAGGGGTAGGTAAGACCTTTAATGGTGCTTGAACTTCCATTTCTCCCGAAGAAAGTTGGTTGACATTTTTAGAACATGAATGGTTTATTCACTGCAATTCCGAGCCTCGGGTAAAAAATAACACTCTGAATTCATGTTTAGAGTGTGAACTCATAAAGTTGTTTGTATATTTTGAAGTAGAGCTCTACTAGGCCTTAATGGTGAAATAGGTGCATCGTTTTGTTTTCTTATGCGAAGCAATTTCTTAGTTTGTGAATTTAACCAGAAGATGACGTTTACTCGCAGCATCGGATAAACGTTTACTATGATTATCTTTTGCTTATAAATTTTGCAGGTGGCTCCGTCATTGGATTACCTTATCTCGATCCACTAGCTGGGCTTGTTGTCTCAGGCATGATTCTTAAAGCGGGTGTTCAGACAGGATATGAGAGGTAACTATTTTATTTGTGCCAAGCTGCTTCAATTGAACTTGGCCGTGCTGTAGTTTAATCAGATTATAACATACTAATCTCTAATCAAGCTGATTTTGTTCTCAAGAGATATTCTTTAATTATTGCAGTACACTAGAACTTGTTGATGCAGCTGTTGATCCGTCACTTCTAGAACCAATCAAGGAAACAATTGTGAAAGTTGATGGTGTAAAGGTAGAATATTAGCTACCCCCTGAAGCTTCATTTTTTTCCCACATCAGTGTGCTTTTGTGTTCTTGAAACCCTCAAGTCACAAATGGAAGTTCTTGACATAATTCTAGGGGTGCCATCGGTTGAGGGGAAGGAAAGCTGGGACCTCCTTGTATCTTGATGTTCATATTGAGGTACATAGCAGTATGCTTTATTTTATTTGTGAGTTTTTCGTTCTATACTGCAAGTCTAGAACCATTAATTATGAATAAATTTTGATAGCCATTCTTAAGCTGATCATGATATTCTTTGTATCGCAGGTACATCCTTTCTTGAGTGTCAGTGCAGCACATGATATCGGGGAAACTGTCCGTCATCATATACAAAAGACACATAATCAAGTTGCTGAGGTTTTCATACATATAGGTAACACACACCATTAAAACTGAATGGTATATTTACTGCACCTGTCATGTGAACTGACAAGTCTCTAGTAACAGAACTACTGCATTTGTATTTCATCATGTTTTTGCATGCATCATAGTTGGGATCATTTACCTTTTTCTATTCATCCAGAACTTATGTAACCAACTAGGACGTAGTTGTGGCAGAATTATGCATGTTTCCATCCAATTTATAGCCTTTAAGAGTTCCTGCTAGGCTACTACAATTCCCAATTTGTTGGAAGTCATTAGGTTTAATGTTGTAAGCCTGAAACTCGGTCTCTGGTGGTTAACTATACAATTGTGTTAAACCATCAACTAGAAACTTTCTGAAGTACACAAATTGCAGACCCATCATATTCAATGGGTGCCAGCATGGACAAGAAAAGAATTTTGGAGAACTTGGAGAGAAGAAACTCAGATTCTATTCCACGGCAACAATGTGCAGAAGCTATCGTGTCCGATATAATTTCCTCTCATTTTCCAAAGGTAAATAGTTTTTTTACATACATGAAATTGATTAGTAACAGGTGCTCCAGGGCAAAGTTGATAGGATGGCAGAAGATGCAAAAAAATTAGTGCAATGATGAGTGTATAACTTAACAATGCGACTTGAATGAGGTTTTGACAACAAATTTGGTTGGTTCATAGAATCTAGCTTCAAGAAATGAAAAAAATGATCTGAAGTTCTATTTCAGACTTTCAGTGATTACTTCACGACTGCGTTATTGGACTTGACCAAACATGTCACGACACAAACTTATTAGCTGGAATATCTTGTCTACTTCAAATAGTTTCTTTTACGCCTTAATGAGAATTCTGATATACGACTTATAACCACGATTTGATGCAGAAAATGTCCCTCGAACACCTAGTGTTGCATTACTTGCAAGGACGGGTGTTGCTTCAGGTCCAAGTTTCTATGTCTCCAGAAATTTTGATTCGGTAATCAAGATTTAACCTCTAACCCAAAGCTCCAATTTTGTATTTATTCTAACCCTGTGTCCATCTCCAATTACTAAACTTGGAAGGGATGCGATGGAGATCGCAAGCAGGAGATCATGAAGGCTGACGCCAGCATAAGTCAAGTCAGCGTACAGCTGAGATTGGGCCAACAAATTGAGCAGCTTCAGCTGTCCGCAAGTAAAACCGATATACGGGCAGAAAAGCAGTAGTAGTAGGAGGGGCTGCACATCCAGCTATGCTGGCTCGGTCAGCTAGGATGATAATTTTACTAATTTTCGCTGACATACATCAACTGCATTTTGCTGGCAGTGGATTAGAACAGCCTGTGTACATCATATTTTGCTCAGAGATACGAGAAGAAATGGAATAATTAACGCCAAGAGCAACCCTTGTTGCAAATGGCTACGGGAAAAGGTCTGTTTTTTAGGCTCTGCATTACAGAGTCTGAACTCCATAACACAAGTGCCTCTCTTATTGAGGTTTTGTAACTTAAACCTTGTATCAATTGTAAAATAAGTAAACCTCATTTTCACATATCAGACATGTTTCCTTCATTGGAGAAAATAAGAGGGGAAATATGTTATATGCCACTCGGAGTTTGCGATAAAGACTGATTCTGCCACCTGAGCTTGTGTGTTGTCTTGACAGTCAGAAATGCCCTGTGTTGGTGGTGAAACGGAATCGGATAATAATTCCTCTGTCGCTTTAATAAGACGTTTTTGCAAGCTTAATCGGAGGGAGTAACAGAGTTGTTTTGCAATGGACTTGTTATGTTGCATGGCCCAAGAAAGGCAAGACAGATAGGGAAACAAGATCGTGACCAATTTTATTTTTAGAGAGAATGTCGCACTTAATTGATCACATAACACCATAACAAAGTTCAGCCCGGATAATATCTGGGATAAACACCAACATAAATATTACAAAAAGAGTGTTCCGAAGAACGAGCTAAGCGGTGTGCAACGACATTCGAAGTTTGAAGAACATGTTCGAAGAAGAGCTAAACCCCCCGCAAGTCGGGCTGCAATTAAAACTCGACACTCGTAAGTTAAACGAGTAGTTCGGAACTTGGCTTGGATTGAACTCGTTGCTAAACGAGCTGAGCCAAGTTTTCATTTTAGACGTAAACGAGTTTGAGTTTGAGTTAAACGAGCTGAGTTTACCGAGTACTCGTTTAGCTCGTCTAACTAGGTAAAAAAAGGTGTTATATGTATTCTCAGCTTTGTGACCAATTTGTACTAATTATTACTCCCTCTGTTTTTTAATATAAGATGTTTTAACTTTTGTCCACATGCACATGCACACAAATGTATGTAGACACATTTTTTTGTGCATGTTCACTCATTTTAGTGTGCATATAGACAACATGTGTATCACCTAAAACATCTTATATTAAAAAACGGAGAGAGTATATTTTAACAAATAGATATTACTTGATGGTGCCATATTATCATTAATTATTATGAAATTGCATCATACATGTCCAAATAATTATATATATATAAGCTGTTATAATGCATGCATGTGAACAGTTTTACCGAGCTAAACGAGTTAAACGAGCAAACTCTGGAGTTTTGTGAGCCGAGGCGAGTTCCAATTATAGACTCGTTTGTTAAACGAGTGGAACCGAGCTGTCTCGTTATTGACTCGAGCTTTAACTAGTCGAATCGAGCTGGCTCGTTAACGACGCACATATTATCCTATTTTTGCACTACATAAATTCTTACATAAAACATGTTGTAGTACCATGAATTTTCTAAAGTGAATACAATTTTTACGTATGCTCAAACGGGTTCATAGGGTCGTGAGGTGTACGGATGATAATGGGTACCCATTACCCGCATATCCAGTGGGTATTTACCTATTAGGATAAGGGTTTGATTAAAAAACTTAACCCATTGGTAAACAAATGGTTAAAATGTGTACCCAGTGGGTATTGCGGGTGTGGGTACATCTATTTTTTATTTTTGACATGTAGGTCCGTTGTACATAAGGTTATTGGGGAAAAAACTTTAAATACTAACCGGTTACGTAATTCTCGCTTGTTTCCAATACGATGCAGCCACTTAATTTTTGCCCGATTCACAATTCCCATGCAATTCTCACCCACGTCATTTCCTGTCCAGTCTCCACTACTTTTAGATCCATATGACCATCTCCCTCCCGGCTCCTCATCACCGCTCTGCCCTTCACCCAACCAGACAGCCACCAGCATCCGGCCAGTCCGCCATCGCGCCCTCTCCATCACGCCCGCGGCAGCTCGCCGTGGACACTCGCAGAGGCGACACGTGGATGAAGAGTTGTTTTATCATTTTCATATATATTGTGTTATTTTATTGTTTCTTTTCATATATGTGTGCCGTTTGCTGAATCAGTTGGATGAATGCCCATACATGTCGATGGTTTTCTTATATATTGTGGATGAATGACTTTGTTTGGTGGGTTTACCGACGGGTTTATAATAATTTGTACCCAGACGTGGATGTAGGTGTGGTTAAGATATAAGGACGAGCTCTACCCACACCTAATGGGTGCAGGTGCCATCGGGAGGTGCATAGGTTCATCCCCCTATCGAACGGCCCGTGCCCCTATTGCACAAGCTTGTATGTTAAAATGAAACCGTTGACTAACCAAAAGCATGGATGGGATATGTATTGCAGAAAAAGGAATAATCCTTTGATCTAAGAAAAGATTATTCATGTTACGCACATTACGCATTGGCTAATATACGATATAAACTCACAGGGGTATATATAACTCAATAAGCTACAGGCCAGCCAGCTTACCATTGCACTGTAAATATTGCAAATCACAAGATGCAAGGTGCCTCATAAGGGAAGAGCGATGCAGACAACTAGTCAATTATATTTGAAGATGAAGACCTCATGTCCCACTTTAGATTGATCATCCACAATGTCAATATGTTGCCGTTGTTTACACCCAGAAAACACGCAACAATCCGTTCACCATTGGGCATCAACCTCCATGCTGGACTTGTCTCTGTCACTACTTGTAGGCGTACGAACCAAGGATTTGCGAGCTCTCTGGGGAGGCCTGCTTGTCCCAGGGCTTTTCGGTTCGCCCTTGCGTTTTCCTCCAAGGAGCCCCAAAGCAACTGCTTCCAAAGCTTTTGCTGTGGGAGCTCTGGTCCTGGTTCCATGCCTCCGAGAATTCACCGATGAAGCCAGATCAGGTTGTGGTATAGCAGGTCCTCCTGTTGCCTCTGAAACATCATGGGCCCAATCGCTGTTCGAAACGGGGAGAGCTTCGTCAGCCTTCATGTGACCATGATCGTCTGATGAAGCAACACATACCATTGTGCTTGTCTTATCATCTAGCGGTGTCTCCGGTTTAACCTGACCAACCAAAGTACCAACCTGCGCCCCTTCTTCGGCGAAATTTGCCTTGGTGGTTCTGATCTTTGAACGAATTTTAGGCACTGCCCGAAACTTGCGCACAAATGACTTGTCCTTATTTAAAATGGACACATTCTTCTTCTCATTTGACCTGTCATTGATACGAGACTTTGATGCGACCGTTATCTGCTCACATGGCTTCTCCTTCGTTGAACATCTCGCAGTTATTTTGGTCTGGAAATTACCACCAACATCGACAACAGTTGGTTTTGATGAAGTCGCCAGCTGCTTGAATTTCTCTCTCACTAAACCATCTCCTCTCGGGAAAGAAAAGCTGTGGCGACGGGTCTGATCATTGCTACAGCTGGATAATCTTCTGCGCTTTGACACTGGGGATAAATACTTGTGCATTTCAGACTTTTTTATTTTGTAACTACTTCCATTAGAAGAACGGCCATTGATTGGATAACTGGAGGATGGTGCAGTCAACATGTTTTGCAGTAAAACAACTTGGTTTTCTTTGCCTGCATTGCACGCTGAAACTATTTCAGCGTTATCCACATCAGTGGTAACTGGTTGACAAACTTCCTGGTCATCTGATGATTGATCATCCGAATCTTGCTCCTCCGAGGAACTGAAACTCACAGTTTTATGAGAGTGATGTGAAGGGACAAAACGAAAATTTGCATCAGCTGGTAACTCCCTCAGCTCTCTGACTCTGAAGGGCTCTTTCCCTTGGACCAATGTAGTGTCGATAACTGTGAACTTCGGAATCTCCTGATAACCATCCAAAATACCATCTTGGTTCAGATTCATGTCTGTGGGATACCCATTTTGCTGCGCAGTAACACCATTGCCCATTCCACCAATCTCTAGCTCAATTAGAGTTGGATCCGCTGCCACTCGTTTAAGGACATCACTGACAGAATCAAAATAATGAGTGCCTTTAGTGAGTTTACCTCTTGAGAACTTTTTGATACCTGGCATAAGAAACACAATGCAATTCTTAGTTGTTCTGGCATCTTTGGGCTGCTCTGAACGCCACCCTCTTGCAATCAATCGGGGCCAGACAGCTTCCCAGAAAAGATCATTTGATCTTGTCTTGCTTTTTCTGAAATCACCTGTTAAGAACTTGATTATATCTTCCAAAGCAAGCGAGGAAAAATCTTTGCCTGCAGGCATCTCCGGCTGAACAGAAGTAACTTGGTTTGGTTTAGATGGGTCTAGAACAAATCCAGTCAAATCATGCTTCCCTCTACCAATTCCAACAGACTCCACAAAAGCCTCTGTTCCAACAACGGATTTTATAGCAAAGACAAGATCCTCTAAAGATGTTTGTCCGTCGCTAAAAGATTTGAAAGCCTGCAACATGTGAAAGCAAAACAATTCATATGGCAATAGATGATAGATCAATAAGATCCATTCAATTTTTTTACAACACTAAGAAAAATTTATATCGACGAACTAAATGTTTTGGTGAATGAGACTTAGTGGCTATTTAACGAAATTAAATTAGGAAAAATTTCAGCCTTCGATCATCACAATTTTTTACTCATTTATTTATCCTGAGAACAACAGATTAAACAACAGGCAGGTAATTTTAACAAAAACTAATAAAGAAGAAAAGAATGATAGCTAAACATCTATGTAAAAGCACCAGCGTAGTTAGAATAATGATAAAGTGAAGTAGAGCACTAAACAGAATCAGCTGCCTGAACAATGAACATCTGTAGAAGTATAAAATGTAGAACAATCATGATCAAACATGCTATTTTGAACAAAAACCAGACAGCACAGCCGGTTGATATGGAAAACAGAATTGATGACTTTAATGGACTGACTCCCTTCAAACACTTGCACACAATCACATGTACAAAGAATAACCATATGTGCAGCAAGCAGCAAAAACTCAATCGACATCAGAAGAGATATACAAGAAAAATGCATCCAGCAGAAAAGTAACAATGAGAAGAGAGAAAAAATCAATAGTACACATCAAAACTAGAAAATGCAGTAGTAATATTACTTGGACTTTACACAACCATTCCTTAAAAAATTCATTATAAGTTACAAAGGAAAGTGAGAAAAAAAATCTTGCCACGGAAGAGCACGGTTAATTCTAGAATGTGCACAAAAGAAGTGTCAAAAGTGAGGGTCAGACTAACAGACCTCAGCTGCTCATGAGCATAATTTCATGTTGAGCCGGTTCTAATTAACCAGCAAATTACAACCAAAGGTAAAAGAGATCAAAATTCTTAAAATAGACTATATTTGCAACGTACCTCGAGCAATGGATCATGAGCTTCTTTCAGGATTATAGATTTCAGACGAGATATAATCTCCTGCTGCCGCCAACCTGTAAAGATACGTTCCCCAAGAATGCATCTCCTAGTTCTTGCTTTTCTGCAGTCCGACCATCTTTTATACGCACCACTTTTGTAGAACTTTCCGTAGTAGTATGGGAGCACATTACCAACAGTCTTATTACCAACAAACCTGCTCAACAGGCTTAGATTTTTGCCGAAAATGTAGAGCCCGAGAAGAAAAGATTCCGCCTCAATACCACTCCAAAGGGAACTGGATAAACCAGGCAGTGGAGTAAATTGTTTGATTTCCCCTTGCTGGGCCAATGGATTTTTGGTAAAGTTGAGACCTTCTTGAGTAGAATAGGGTTCCACGCTCTCATCATGTGCTTGATTGCTGCCAGATTCTATCTGATCTACGGGCACCACCGTATGTGGATCCTGGTATGTTGAATTATGATCACTTGTATTATTTCTGAGTGGAAAAACTGAGGTCACCTGACTATCCTCGCCCTGGTTGCTGGCTCTTGCTTCGGTTTCTGAACAATGCTGCCTTGGTAGTTCCTCCTCCTTATGGACTTCATTTGGTTCCCACATAATTGGCATATCTGGCCCAATCATATCAGGGAAATCATAAGCAAGTACCATGCTTTCATGTGAGCTGGTCATGAGCTGACGGCGCTCATCCTCTGTGGACAGTTTGGGGATTTCTGCCTGGTACTCACTTCCAATGCGTGGACATATAGGTGTGTCGTCATACATCACACCTGAAGCAAGGGAAGACTCTAAAGATGGTTGGTGGTCACCATCGTCTTCGTGTTCAAGTGACTCCATCTACCCAAATCAGAAGAAAAAGTGCAATTTGTTGAGAGAGATTACATATTCAAATTGATAAAAAAAATATGTACATAACCAGCATTAGTAACTACGTTAGCCTTTTCTGAAGTATGAACCAGAAGGGTGCGTTAACAGAGCTCATTCAGGACTTTGCTGAGAGAAAACAGCTATTCAAAAGAGTTCAACATATGAAAATTTAGAGGCCTGGGAACCTTGTCTTAGAATTCTTATATACTCAGAATAATTCTACAATGCATCCTCACTTTATCTTCACTTTACGAGTAGAAATATAACCAACGACCCAAGCTACACTTAGGCCCCATAAGTAACCCACATTCATGTAATCTACCTCACAAAAGATTGAGGGCAAAATGGTTCCACAAAAGGGGTTAAGTTTTCCAAGGTACACCAAAGCATGTGCACAATACTTCCTCATGGCAAACATTCCAGCAATGATATAGTAGAGATAAAATGCAATGGCAAGCATGGCACTAAGGACCATCAAACCGATACCTTGTGTGCGGGCATATTACATCGCAAAATTGTAACCGCTAAGTTGGAAGCAAATAAGAGGCAATGCATATCATGTAGTATAGCCACTGCCGAAGAGGTGCCATCGTTGGACATGGCTCACAAGTGTAAAATGCTTCAGAAAATAAACAAATTAAGGTGTAGTCGTGGCAGAATGAATGACTCAGATAATACTACAAATTACTTATCGGCATCAAACAGTGAACCATGAGAACAATCTACCATCAACCTCTCAATCTCTTGCCGTCTCCGAGCACCCAAATCTGGGCCATCATCACGAGCAAATCCGAGTTACTTCCTAGACCCCGATACGCACTAATTGGCTTCTTCAAATCTATGTCCAGCAGCACCATCCCGACCCACCCAATCAAACTCGTGGGGCACCGCGCGACTCCCGCAGAACATCGGAAGCAAGGCCACGGGCATCCCCGGAATGGAGCAACGAAGCCAAGAACCCCGGCCGCGCTAACCAAATCCAAGCCAGAGCCTGCTCCAACGAAGAGGCGCGGGTGCGCGCACGACAAACAAACCTAGAACTAGAAACCTCGGCCGGGATGGCGCGATCACGGAGGGGAACCGCCGGGGCCGAACCACCTCACCGCGACGAGGGCGCGAGACGCGCCACCAAACAGCAACGGCATCATCCTAAGCAGGCAAGAAATGCAAGATTGGAGGAGGGAGCAGAGCAGCGAGGAAAACCTTAGCATCCATGCACGCGAGCCGCCTCCGTAGCCCTCGCCGCGAAGCCTTCCCAGCTCCGAGCACGCGGGGCCTCCGATTCTCCTCTCGCGCCGGATAAACGTACGACGCTGGCCGGACACGCAACAGAATCTGGTCCCTGGGGAGGAGCCGCTGGATTCCGGCGGCGGTTGCGGGAGCCCAGCACGTGGCAAGCACGGAGCGGCAGCACGGCGCGGGGAGTAGAGTACGGTGAGGCCCTCGCGTCTGGGCGCGGTGGCGGTGGTGGTTCGGAGTGGAGGCAGAGACGGCGAGTCGGGCTTTAAAGACAAAGAAGAAGAAAAACAAAGAGAAGAGAACGGCGACAGCGAGAGAGATTGGTGGTGTGGACAGAGTCGACCAGCAAAACACGGGCCAGGCCGGCGATGGGCCGTCTCGTCCAAGGCTTAGGTTGTTTAGAGGTTGGAGTGCATTAGTGCCAAGTCGGACTCCTAAAAGCATCTCCAACCTATTCTCAAAAAGCAAAAAAAAGCATCTCCAACCGACGCTCTATGGTCTGGCACGCTAAAAAAAATTACAGCGCCGAAATAGCACTTTTAGCGCGCCGGGGTCAAAATCGGTTTTCCACATGCCCAAAAATATAGCGCGCAGACTGCAGCAGTTTACCAGACGCACTAAAATACAACACCACAAATATGTTTCTTTAACGTATGTACAACAAACAAGTCCCTAACTTTTACAAATAGGTCCAACCAGCTCACAATCAGGACCCTGAGACAAAAATGAAAATCTCAATCAGGCCCCCAATCGTTCAGAGCTAGCTAGCTAGCTCGAATCCTCATCGAGCCAGCCATGGTGGCCTTGCTGTTGCGTGGAATCGCTGTTGTGGATAGATTGGACAAGTCCCACTCGCCGCCGTGGAATCCTCATCGAGCCAGCCATGGGGCCGGGGAGGCGGCCTCGCTCGCCGCCGTGCTGCAGCGGGCGCAGGCGCTGCTCGGTCCTTCGCGGCGGCGGCTGTGAGGTGGTGACTGAGAGCAGGAGCAGTAGGAGCGGAGCGGAGACGGAGTGCTGGAACTGGGCGACGGGCGCGCCCGGAGTAGCGGTGCAGGTGGCGGCGTGGGGCTGGGAGTGGGAGGCGTGGTTCTTGCGGCGCGAGACGCCAGAGGGCGTGGCCTTGCACGTGCCGCCGCCGACGGGGACGTTGTGGAGCGAGCCGCCGCGGGTCCGGTAGGGACGTTGCCAAGAGCGCCGCCGCGCGGTTCTTGCAGCACAGAAGGGAAGTTTCAGATCGACGGTTTTCCTTCGCCCCTTGTCTCCAAAAAGTGTCCAGCGCGCTGGATACCAAACACAAAATATCTGGCCCGCGGTCCAGCGTTTGCCCGCGCGCTGGGCAACTTTTACAGCGCGCTGAATTATGCAGCGCCTGCTAGAGCGCTGTTTTTAGCCCCGCGAGCGCTAAATTGAGTTTTTGCGCGTGCTGCTAGGGTAGGGTGGAGGAGGCGGTGGCCGGCTAGGGTGGGCCCTACCCCCGAGGTCGGTGCGGCCAGGGCAGGCCCCATCCTAGGGCCGGCGGTGGTGGAGGCGGTTTGGGGGAGGAGTTCAACTCCTCCAAGCCACCCTCCCCAAGGCACACAATTGAGAAGGATTTTGGGGTTTCTCCCACGTTTGGAGGAATCCTATTGTCTAAATCAAATCTCTCTCTCCCATGTGTTGGGGTTCTCTCCACCTCCCGTACACCAGTAGCTCTTAACTCTGGCACGGCGAAGCGCTGCTGGATTTTGACGGACGTACGTGTGCGAGCTCTTAGAGGGGTGAGGCGTCATAGACGTTTGACCCTCGCTCTGCTTGATACAAAAGGCTATAAGAAGGATCGGCAACATTCTCACCGCTAGGCTTGGCCGTGAGAATCTTCATCAGGATTCATCAACATCGTCATCGACACCCGTTCCGCATATTCGTGTCGGTAATGAATCAGATCTAATCATGCTTGTACCTTCATAGTTGTTCCTGATTGTTACGTAGGTCAGAAAATTTTAATTTCCTGCACGTAACGCAATACATCATGCTAGATCTATCGCAGATGGGCATCAGGCTGGCTTTAATGGGGGTCATTCCAGTGACGTTGCGGTAACACAGTCTCGATCGGCTATGGCTGACCACATGTCAGCACCGCTGCACCGCTCAAGTCATGCCTTGGACCTGAGGTTCACATCGAGGTCCCTGGCTCGATTGAGAACTCGTGCTTGGGCAGTGGCACTTACACGTTTCACTACCGGAAAATCGAGTTTTGCCGTGAGGTGGAGTCTCTGCCGTGAGCCTAAAAAGCTCGGAACACGGCAAAGAATTCTTTGCCGTGCAGACTGCACATGGACCACGGCACAGAAACAAGGCACGGCATGTAATCACGACGGTGCACGGCAAAGAGAACGTCACGGCAAAATGGACAATAAACGCACGGCAAAGGAAAACCGCACGGCAAAGAAATCGTTGCCGTGATCCTCCATAGAAAATCACGGCAAATATATTGACCAGGATTCCAAATTTTGCCGCCGTCGCCAATATTTCGCGGGAAATATATATGTACTGGCGGGAAATTTCTTTGCCGTGCATGTGGAGCAAAACGCACGGCAGAGAGTTGCCAAATTTTCCCGCGCTCTAAATAAATTGGCAGTAAATACTTTGCCGTGCGTCTCTGGGCAGAACACACGGCAAATCACCTCTTTGCCGTGTGTCTAGGCTATCTGCACACGGCAAACCATCAACTTTTTTACATACCATTGCAATTTTCCCTTATTTGCTTTTTTCCCCCTTTTTTGGGTAAAATGGCCCCAACCTTGGTAAATTCTTCACAAAAAAACCTCATATTTTTGGACATAAAATGAGAGCTAATATTTTTAAATTTTTACTTGATACAAATTTGAAACAATTATTCACTACCGGAAAATCAATATTTGCTAGCCCTGAAACAATTTTTACCGACACGTATTAGGCCGTGTGGTGTTTGCCGTGCGATTTGGCACGGCAAACCTTTTGCCGTGTTCCGAAGTGGCTTTGCCGTGTCTTTTCGCCACACGGCAAATCTGTGATTTCTGGTAGTGTTTAGTTGGTTAATGGAGAACCAATGTGTCTTCGTGCCAGATGACTGCGCCGCGGTCAACGACTACATAGACATCGGCATGGACAGAGGTGATACCGTTGGCGACATCGAAGTGGAAGCCGATCTAGCTGACTTCTTTGTCTTTGAACTTTACAACTGGGCGAGATTAAGAGTTTACTTCAAATCATGTCCAGAGTTTGGTTTGAATTCATTTTCTTTTCTGTAAACTTATTTGATCTTTGATTAGTTCTTTATGAAATAAATGAACTAGTGCACTTACTACATGTTGTTATGTTGATGATTGTTCAATTGATATGGTAATTGTTGGATTTTTGAGCTAGCTGTTCTACTTTTGGAGTAATCTTATGTTTTCCGTGGGAGGTACTCTTAGCCTTGCATCGTCTTTCATCAGCATGACACGTTTGCTCGTACTCCGGCTCTTTCATTCACATCGTGTTTTTGGAGACGGTTCAACCCTACAACTAGTGCTGACGGGAATTAGGTCGGTTTACGCTCTACTGCCGCCTTTAGTGGGGAACACAGACTGTCATTCCAATAACGTTGGGTAACCAAGTTGTACGATATTTCTCGATAATTAAACATTAACATAACTTTTTGGTTTCCATCACAGATCAGACCATTACATCGATACCAATAACGAAGATGCAGATAGACCACTACACATGCAAATTCAGCTCTAGGCCTACTTGGATAAGTCGGCTGTCTTCTTGGGCGACATGACAATCTTTTCCGCGGTCTTCTTTGGGAGGAACGGTCTTCTTGGGTGACTCGGCAGTCTTCTTTGGAGGAGCGCCGAGTGGATGTACGGTACCACCCCCCTTGTGCGATGGTAACTCCGGTCAGCACCTTCTCGAGCTCCTTGTCGGTCATAATGGCGATCAGCAGATCCCTTGGAGTGATGCGTACCTTCTTATTTTCGTTGGAGGTCTTCCCGGCGAGCTCCAGCACCTCTACGTAAAGGTACTCGACGACAGTTGCGAGGTACACTGGAGCCCCGCTGCCGACGCGTTGGGCATAGAGACCCTCCTTGAGGTACCGCCCAATGCGGGCAACGGGGAATTGCAGCCCAGCTTTGATGGATCTTGTGACCCGCTTCTTCCAGGGGTCGTCCATTGCGGGACGGTGATCTTCAGTACCCAGCCTATGGTTTGAAAAACGCCGACATATCATCTTTTTCTTCATGGGCTTGGTCGCCGTTGCCTGGATTTCCTTGCTTTGATCTATACTCGGCTTTGAGGCCATGGTAGTGTAGATGTTGAGAGCAGCAGGAACTAAGGAGAAAATGAATGGTGGAAGGTCGGTGCAGATGCTCGCTTGCACAGGCTGTTTTAATTTATGGCACTGCCTACGACTAAATCGAGGAAGAATTAAGTTATGTTTCAGATGGATGATGTCACATAATTGTATTTTTTTATTACCCTGCTCCACAATGCATATTCTTACAAAACGTCGGGATCGTGCGCCAACTTTTCCTCTCCTTGAAAACCAGCTTGAACAGGTGTTGTCCGGGAGTCACGACGATTCTCCTTGCCCGCTCTTCCATAATACAATCAAACCACCAGAGGCACCAACTGACGGTTGGGCTCCCACACAATCTGGAAGAGTCAAAAGAAGTTAATAGTTTTTTAAAATTTTGTTTATACTTCTTGAGTCGTAGCGCACTATTAACATGGGATTATCTTTGAAATGACTCGGGATGACACTTGACCTATAATACATCCGTTTGCATATTTTGCCAACCCCATTTGAAAGAATCTTGTTTGCACTTTTGTTTTAGACTGTTTTTGCGTTGCCTAGAAAACGTGGTCTGTCCACAGTTTGTCTGTATTTTCTCCTATCTAAACGCGGTCAAAACATGGTCGAATCGTGGACGACCCCATTTTCTAGACGAAGGCTGCAACGGTCTAAAGTCTCTCCCCACTATATAAAGTACTTCTTCCTCCAAACAGGTACCGCGACCACAAAGCTTTTCCCCTCCATTGATGCATCTAAAAAGCTCGTTTCCTCTTGATATCTCCCACCAATCTTGCATATCTTTGAGAAATCAAAGGAGGGACCCTAGATCTACACGTCTACCAACCAAAAGTTGATTCCCCCTTGAGTTCATTGAGATCTTGTTACTCTTGGGTTTGTTGGGGAACCCTAGGTGGTTAGCGTTGCCCGGAAGCTTCCGAGTGTGTGGAATCGCTCCGAAAAGTTTGTAAAGGTGTGAGGATCACCTCAGTATCCCGCTTAGTGGAAGGGCTCTCACTTGGTGAAGAGAGCTCAGCGGAGAAGAAGGCTAGATGCAGGAAGGGATCGTGTGGCTTGGTTTTCCACGGTCTCTCCAAGGACTTGAACTTCAGGATACATCATTGTGTCCTCGTCTCCTTCCGCTTGCGGTTATTTTGATCCTTATTTTACTTACTCGTATCTTGTTTCGGATCATATAGGATTGTTCATCTAGTTGTATTTTATGTACACCTTATCTATCTGCAAATATCCCTAAAATCAATGAATTGGAATTAAAAATTTGTAGTCGCCTATTCACATCCCCCTCTAGGCGCCATCTTTGATCCTTCAGCCTCCTCCTGGTCCGGTTCGCCTGGGTCTCCAAGAACTAGCCAAGGTCTAAGGCCTGCCAATCAGGCCTCAACGCTCATGGACGAAGTTCCATAGAAACCTGGCAGCTGGACAGACGAATAGGATGTGGGTTCCCGTCTCGGGGATCCCACACATTGGGCATAAGCCATCCTCAGGGTCATGACGCTTTAGGACCTCCACCCCCGAGAGAAGGTGGTCCCAAAAAAGTGTCGAACAAAAATCTTGATTAATTGGGGAAGGGGGCCTTCCACGAGAGAGTGACCCATGTTCTAACTAGGCCATTGAAGAGACTCCGATAGGACGACTTTACGGAGAAGGTTCTGCAAGGCGTCAGGTGTCACAACACCAAATCATGGCCCCCTCGCAAAGCCTCCGAGAGGGATCCCCGTAACTTGACCCAAGTTGTATCCTCGACCGGTCCAAATGTTCGTCGGAATGAGATTTTACAATTCCCATTTTGTACCGCCGAGGCCGCCAACTGCATCGGGTCCAAACAGATAGCAAAGAGGGCTAGGAATCTATATTGTAGTGGGCTCTCATCAAGCCACGGGTCCAGCCAAAATAGGGTGACCTCTCCATTACCAATAGAGAAGCGGACACCCTTCCTGATCTCGTGCTTGATGGTTTGGATGGATCTCCAAAATATGGATCCATCCCGGCGGTCACAGGAAAGGAGGGGGTGGCCATGCAGGTATTTCGCTTGAGTAATTGCAGTCAAAGCCCCCTCGTCTTTAAGTAACCGCCAAACCCACTGAAGCATGAGCATGTCATTCATCTTGCGAGACGCTAAGATGCCTATCCCCCTCCCCACCTCACCCACCCACACACATACACATATTTGGGGGCGCAAATATCATCCCAACAATTTTTAGATAAAAGACATTAAATGGCCGGCTTTAAATAAATAAAGCCACACAAGTTCACTAGATTCAGATTCAGTACAAGACCTAGCTTGCTTAACTTGAAGTTCTACTTTGAATACTTGTCGCGTGGAGTTTCTTTAGCTCGTTTAGCATCCACCTTGCGCTCTCCATGTCCTGATACTTTACTCGGTCCACTCGTACAGATCGGGCAATTAATGGCCGCGCCATCGCACACGGGAGCAGCCCCCCGTGTGTGATTTTCCCTATGGCTTACCCTTGGAGAATAAAAAGGCCCGCACAGCCTTTGATGTCCATATATTCGCATACGATTTTGTGTTAATAACCGTGTGCTACATATCGCATACGTCGCGACATTGTGAACGTGTGCATAGTGCTCACCATCGCACACCATTTATTTGCAAAAGTCATGTGAAATCGAACCATATGTCTATACAAAGTTATCTTTATATATATTCTGTGAATTGTAATTTCAAGCGACAACTGTTTCAATTCAATCGTAGAATGCAATTACAGCCCAGTTAATATTGGCGTTTCTTTCTTCCCCGCTTCCTTTTGTCGCTGTTTCGCCGCATTCCCGCCTCCTCGCCGCCCCCGCGCTCGTGTATAAATCTTGCTAGCTGATAGAAGTGCCCCCGGCAGTGGCAATGGCTCGCTACAAGTCCAAAGTTACCGACGAGATGCGATACTCCATTAGAGCAAGGAAGCAGCGCTTTCGCGTGCATCGTGCCTCCACCTCTGCCACCCTTCCCTCCTTCTCTTCCCTCTCGTCTATCTCATCATCCTCCATCGCTCGCGTGGAGACGCCGGTCGACAACGACACTGGTTCAGGGTCGTCGTCATCGGTTGAGCTGGATCGGATGCCGGAGCACATTTTGGAGCAGGAGTCCATCCCATCGTGGCGCGCAGAAGAATACAGGATGCATCGTGTGGTGTAGGCCTTGTTCGATACTCTGCGCCAAGCCCGTCTATGTAGGTGGCGGCGCCTCAAGGTGGAGCTCAATATTTCTTGTGCTCCACCACCGAAACGGCTGAAGGCCGACCTTGCCGAGGCCTCTGGTCTTGCAAGCCACCTTTCAACGATGCTGACGACGACGAAGTGGATTATTTCGCCGACAACAAAAATACTGACGAGGAGAATCTCTAGCGTATTTAGTTGGAGTATTAGATACATTTTGTGTACGTATGTAAGGGTTGTAATATTTTAATGGAGCCCTCGAAATATTAATGGAATCTCTAGTAGTATCACCAGAAAATGAATGAATTGTGTTGATAGTATCGCCCACGGGTGCAGTTGCAACAATCGTGTGCAATTGCGTCGTATCACACTAATGGCCCTTGACATAGTTACCTGCGTCAAAAGAAAATGGGTTAGGTTGAGACTCCAAGTGCAGAGTGTATAGTATAGGAAAGACAGTTTTCTCCACGAGGGGTGACTCGAGGGTTTAATATCGAACTCTCGGGGAACCAGTAGTGTAGGTTTTATCTTCTAATCCTTCTCTTGAGAACCTGCAAACAAAGTAAATTGTTCTGTGCCCTCAATCTCACCAAGTGGTTGTCAAGCACAAGGTGTGAGAATGATATGATAAATCAGAGCATAGCATTAAGTTTCATGACATGAAGTTAAAATAAGAACATGCTAGATCTAGTCATGAAGTAGTGGCAATGGTCACAACCACATCTCCGGTAGCAAGGTATTTTTCTTTATCCCTAGTGAGGCAACAAAGTAAGGTAAAAACCCAAGTGGATCACGGAACAACTGTCACATTCACCATACTAGCCACTCCCCGTTACTCCAACTAATGCACACGTTCCCCCTCACATGCTCTCATACACATGCTTGATCAAAACAAGTAAATAAGAACGGGGTACATAATATGCATCTACTTTCATAACTGAAACAAAACCATTGCAATCTCAAACATATATTAATTCATAAAAAGATCCACCACAAAGGTATTACATAGATGACCGTAATCGTGTTCAGCAGCTCATACGGTACTAATTAGTGAAGCTCAAAGAGAGGAGAGATACATAAGTTACTTCCACAAACCCATAGTCCAGGGGTGGACTACTCCCTCTTCATCATGGAGATGGTGGAGAAGTCGTTGGAGAAGATGGAGACCACACCGCCAGCGCCCCGCCGGAGTTTCCCCCTCCAATCTGCAGCTCCAGGTCTCTGTTTCGTGGTTTCTGTATTTGTGCGGCGCTCCTTTTCGCGAAAGCCCTGGGGGCTATTTTTATAGTCGTTTTTAGGTCAAGACGAAGACACGGAGATGAAGATCGATGGCAACGGAGCCACGAGGCCCCAGATGATGGGTCCCACGCGGCCAAGGAATCTGGCCGCGTGGGCCCACTCATCTTGGCCCCCGGGACTCCGTTTGTTCGCTTCCTTCGCTCCCACGCTTTGTTCCTTCCAAAAACTGATGCTCATAAATTTCCAAGTCATTTGGACGTCGTTTGGGTCACTGAAACATCAAAATATAGAAAATAGGGTTTTCTGCCTGTGCATGGTTAATTCCAAAAAATAGGGAAACAATGAAATACTCCCAAAATCAATATAAAACAATGATATAACCCTTATATGATGCAAATGTGATTGAAATATAAGTAATATAATGCAAAGTTCATGTATGCATTTTACATGCATCAACATCCCCAAGCTTAACCTATACTCGTCCTTGAGTATGAAGGTGATAAAACTAACATGGACTTTGCAATTTAATACTATCAAAGGATATCAAAGATGATTACTATTGCTACATAGAGTCAAATGATTCATTCTTCAAAGGAATAGCAATATGCAAGATAGATTATGAAGTGATATCAAATATTCAATGTAAGGATGTTCAATGATAATTCACAAAGTGTAACATAGAAGAAAGTACTACGGACCAAATGTATGCATAATAAAAGGTAAAACATCCTATAGTGGTAATAGAGTACTTCTTATGAAATCTGAATATAAAAGGTGGATACTTTGGAAAGATATATAAATAAGTAGAGGTAAAACATGAATAAGTTTCATCTAACTTCCAAATGCTTCTACTTAAGTTAATGTTTGCAATGTGGTATTCATTGGTGTGGAGCTCTCATTACCCCTATCATAGCATCTTGAATGATTAAAGTTTAAAGTGAAAGCAAATATGAGTAATGTGCTTGACAAAGTATGGTTGAATGTCTCATGCCCGTGAATACAAGTGCCTACACCATGGTGTTACTCAACTCGGTCCACAAAAGTAAGTTCAAGTTAAGGTCATTGTAAGTAATATAATAGCATCATTAAGAGTGTCAACTGGGTACCTCTTGCCTCAGGACATGGAACAAGCCCATGTCAAAATGACAAGACAAACAGACAATGAACAATCTCAGCACTCTTTTATTTACTATTGGTATAGCTTTTTATTATGAGGTGCATCATGGAAGGTTCATTACAGAACGCTGTAAATTGTCACCATGATGATGCATGGCTTAGATTGGTGGCCCAGGCATCTCTCTAGCCATTTATACAAACTCTTTATACTTACTAAGTTTCCACACTTATTTGGCACCATGATAAGCATCCATAAACAAAAGTACATGATATCAACTGAATATAAATAAGTGCAATGTTGAAAGCTTGCCATGTGACAGCACATATGGGCTAACTCCCGACCAAGACTATTGTCAAGCTCACAACTTCATAATTTTAATCACAATGGTTCATGTTTATTAAATGCAATAAAAGTAAGGTGTGCATCAAGTTCGTGAGAGCTTTTAACCAACTTTTCCCATGACAATCAATAACAAAAGCATTTTAATTCAGAAGTATAGATAACACAATATAACATGATAAACATACTTGGAATAGCATAAAGCTAATAGGTTGATATGGTGGACTCACTGGAAAAACTTTGGTTGAAGGTGTTGGAAAACAAGCTTTTTACTTGTTGGAAATTTTGGGCTAGCAATAGGGAGAAAGTTGACCATCTAAATGCATGCATAAGTGTCCATAGAACTAATCAATCCATGTTAAACAAAGTAAAGTAACATTCAACATCTAAACATGATAAAAGATAGCTCTTGATAAAACACTTGCAAATTAATACTCATTAAAGGCACATGAATAATGCAACTATATGTATCTTTTTTAATCAACTCAAACATCCCTATCCCAATATATTTAATAGCATCCAACTTAATTCAACCCAAACTTCCAGTAGCTCTCTCATATATAAATGATAGTGGTGGTCTCAAGAAAATAAAAATCAAACCGAAATAACAAAACGTAAATAAAAGACGCTCCAAGTTTATACGATAAAGTGCATTGATCGAAAAACAGAAGTTAGACGTGTACTGTCGGAGAATGACTCCCACGAAACAGGGGCAGTCACACTCGCGAAGAGAGTTCGTGTAAGGGGCTGAACACGACGTCAATCAACCCTCATCCGGCGCGGCGACGCTGCTCGTCGTTCCAGAGGAGGGACATCACGGCAGAGAGAGACACGGCGTGTACCCAGGTTCACGGCCCTCTTGTGGAGGTAAAACCGCTACGTCCTGCCTGTCTGTATTGCTGCTTGTAGAGGTTACAGTACAGCGTGCTTGCCGAGGGCACAGTTGTGGCAATGGCGCGTACAAGGGGAGGGAAACTACTGTCTTCTTCTCCCTTGCGCGCAAGTAGCTAGACTAGGAGTAAAATGTGTTCGATCCTCCTAGGGTGGTGCACCAGCTCCTTTTATAGGCGCCCCGGGCCTCCTCCCTGTCCTTGTGCAGCGAGGGGCTACCACATGGCGACAACGGTCGGGAGCTCGGTGTACCGCTGCTTGGGCGTCCATGAGCGCGGTCCATGGGCACAAAAGCTGAGGCCGCAGCAGAGAGGCCGCCGTCCATCCACGGTGACGTCGCGTTCGGCGCGTAGCGCCGGCCTGCTCCCTTATCACCAAAGAGGAAAGCTTGGTGGTCTGCGCCGTTGCCCCTGCTTTGTTGACTCCTTTATCACCAAAGTGGGACTGTAGCTCCGTCGTCACTCTGCGCAGAGGCGCGGTCACTCTGCGGCCACTGCGGAAGCCATGTGCGCTCCGCAGAGCTTGCTTTACAGTGAAGGAACCCTCGCGTGGGCGGGAACGCCCTGTGGAGGATTCTGCGTTGACTTCCCTTCAGGGAAAACTTCCTTGGAGAGGAGGCAGCGGAGTAGAGGCTCCACAGGCCCTAGCTGCCTCCTCAGGCCTCCGCGAGGCGATTCTGCCCCGCGGGCTCCCAGGCTTGCAGGCCTGGTCCTTAGCGAGATTCACTCGCCGAGTGTTGAGGGTTATAGAGGCCTGGCCCAGTACACCCTGGTTCTTACTGGGCTGACAGTAGCCCCCGGGCCCATGACGGGCACGACGCGGTCCAGGGGGCGCAGGCGAAGCGTCATGGGCCCAAAGTGTCCGGCCGGCCCGAGACACGTGGCGAGCGGTTGGTGCGTCTCGGCTTCTCCGGAGGAGGTGGGCGTCGTGGTGGGACCCACGACGCCTCGGAAACCGCTCTGAGGTGATATAAAGGCTGCCGCGGCTGTGCCGGCAGCAGTTCCGCCGCATTTACGCCTTTTCCTTCTCGCATACACCTCCGGTGCTCCACTACTCCGGCGATTTCCGTTCTTCTCCGAGCTCTTCCGCCGCCCTTCCTTCGCGAGCCATGGGCCCCAAGAAAGGCAAGGCGGCGATGGTGGAGGCCTCCGCTGAAGCGCAGCGGGAGGAGGAGCTTGCGCCGGCTCTCATCGGCACTCGCGTCTCCACAGCGGAGGCGCTGGATAGGCTGAAGGTCCTCGTCGCCGGGAGGAATAACGAGCATGGCGCCAGCGGCGTCAAGGCGGCGCGCTTCGGCAAGCTGGCGGCGGGGTGGTACCCCATTTTCGTCCACACGCTGTTCGCTGGCTTGGTGCCGCCGTTCTCTCCCTTCCTTGCGGAGGTGCTGGCTTTCTATCAGATCCAGCTCCTGCACCTCCACCCGAACTCCATCCTGATTCTCGCCATCTTCGCCTATCTCTGCGAGGCGTATCTGGGAGTGATGCCCTCCGTGGCCTTCTTCCGGAGCTTCTACGCGCTCCGCAACACGGCGCCCGGCGAGCGGTCTGGGTGCGTGTCTTTCCGCATCGCAGACGGGATGGGCGCCGTCTACATCCCCATGTCGTGGGATGGCGACAAGGCCGTTACGAGGGTGACGAAGAAGGTGGAGGACTTCCGCCAGAAGTGGGTCCTCGTCGACGCCAAGGAGCGGAATGCCTTCTTCGATGAGCCTGAGGCGCCGCCGCTGAAGAACTCAAATTGGTCCAGCGAGAAGCTCCAGCACCAGAAGATTGCCCACTTGGTCTCGCGCATGAAGCTCGTCCGCGAGGCTGGCCTCACGGGGCAGATGGTCGCTGAGGACTTCGTGAGGCGGCGCATCGCTCCCCTCCAGGCGCACACGAAGCCGGTGTGGATGTACTCCGGCCCGGCAGATCCAATGCGCTTGCACCTCAGCGCCCACGCGCCAGACGATGTCGCCTCCATCTTAGGCACGCTCTTCATCGCCCCGGAGATCCCTGTTCCGGGCACTGAGCACCTGAGGCCCCTCCACCAGCTCACTCCAAAGAAGCGCCTCGCAGTTCTGGAGATGATGCCGACGTTCACGCCAGAGGGCTTGGAGGGAGAAGAGGCGAAGGGGGCTGCGGCGCCTGTGGTGGAGGAAGACTTGTTTGGCGAGTCCTCTGCTGCTTCAGACGCCGAAGCTGACGCCGCCGCCGGAGGAGTCAACCCCTCGTTAGGGGAGGCGAGCTCTTCAAAGCAGGCGGCCCCTGAGGAGGAGATCCTGGAGGTATCGTCCGATGTGGACGAGGATTTTGTGGTGGCCCCGTCACGACGGGCCACAGAAGAAGAAGACGAAGACGGGGACGATAGCGGCCCGGAGGCCGCGGCAAAGCGGTGCGAGCCCCGCACCAAGGCCATCCACGACCGGGCCGCCAGAAGCCTGGAGAGCACTCCTCTCAAGAGGAAAGCTGGGGCGGCCCCTGAGGAGCCCAGCGCTGGAGCCTCAACAGGCCTGCGGCGCTCCGCCAACAAGGTGTGGGTGGACACCCGCGCCAAGTCATCTGGGTGAGTACTGCTTCTTCTTGACTCGTTCTTGCTTATCGAGAGTTCTTGCCTTTCTCGAGGATCTCACTGTCTTGATTATCAGGGGTCTGGTTCATGCGAAGCGTCGCCGACTCCGCAAGGCTGCGGACGTGCGGCGCGACGCTACGACCGTTGTTGAGGGGCCTACAGCGCCCCTTGGAGAGGAGACTGAGGAGCCCGTGGTGACAGTCACCACGGGCCCGGCTGTTGACGAGGCCATGAGGCCTGTAGGGGAGACGCCCCTTGAAGAAGCAACTGCCTCGCCACCTCCTGCCGAGAGTCAGTTTGAGGAGGCGGCGAAGACTCCGTCGCCGCCGCGCCCTGATGCTCCTCTGGAGCCCCCAGAGACACCCGCCGTGGAACGGCGGGGACCAGCACACAGACGCCGGGAGGCGTCGACGTCGAGATGGAGGAGGGAACTCCTCCGCCGCCCCCTCCAAATTCCGAGCCTGAGGGGGAGGCCACTTCTTCTGAGGCCGCAGCAGGCGAGGCTGCGGTTGAGCCTCTGGTGGCTAGGCCTCCCTCGCCAGCCCCCGGGCCCACGAGGAGGTCGTCGTGGAGAACAACGACGCACAAGACGGTGGGGGCCCGCTCCTGTGGCCCCGTGCTGACCCTGGTCCAAGCACTGTGCTTTCTGCACCAGAGGCTGGCGCTGGGGCGGAGGACGTTGCGCCACGTGAGGGCTCTTGGGCCTTGGTCTTGAGCGACCGGAGCCGGAGCGGCGCGAGCCGCCAAGCTGCCCTCCGTTTGGTGAGGGGCACCCTAGACGGGCTAGAGACCCAACTTGCCCTTGAGGAGGCGGAGCTTGGCAGGAGGTATGACGCCCTTGCTGCTGACTGGGCCCGCTTCTTCGAAGTCAGGCGGCGGAGTGGCCCTGACGACCAAGCTCTTCAGGCGCAGCGCGACGAGGCGACGCGGCAGGCCCAGGAGATCCGCGAGAACGCGGAGCGCGAGGCGCAAGAGGCCTTGGCGCCGGTCCAGGCGGAGCGCAAGGCGGCTGCAGAGGATCGGGAGGCGGCTGTGGCGGAGCGCCAGGCTGCAGCCTCCGACCGAGCGGCTATCGAGACCTCCCTCGCCGACCAGCGCAAGGAGCTGGCTAGCCGCGAGGAGAAGATAATTTCTGAAGCTGAGGTGGTGAGGAAGTCTCTGGAGCAGCATCGTCTGTCGCTGGAGGCTCGCGAGCAGGCCATGACGACACGCGAAGCTGAGGTGCTCAAGCGTGAGGAGAAACTGGAGCAGGCGGAAACTGACATGAACAGAGAGCGTGAGGCCTTGGAGTCCCGCGAGAGCAGCTTGGCTGAGGCCATGGGCAAGCACGACAAGGAGGTGGAGCGGCACCGGGAGCTTGTGGAGAAGCCAACCAAAAGCTTGCCGAGAAGAAAAAGGAGGCAGAGGCGGAGGCCCTCACCAAGCAAAAAGAGTACCGCACTGCTGTCACACAGGCCGTCTCCCGGGAGTATGCTGGGAAGTTCAAGAAGCAGGAGGACGGCTTCCAGAAAAAGCGCAGAGAGCTCGGCAAGCGCATTCGCCAGCTGGAGGAGTGGAACGCCAACTTGAAATCCTCGCTGAAGCGCGCCAAGGACGCTAATCTCCGCACGGAGCAGGCCCTCGAGCGCTCGGAGCAGGACCTCACAGCCCTGATGGCAGACATGCAGGAGCTGAATGCGCAGGTGGCCCCTGTTGTGGAGAGGGTCGAGGAGGCTGAGCAGAGCGCGGTGGCGGCACGGGTCTTGACGCAGCAGCGGGAGCGTATGTTCCGATCTTTGGTGACGCGCGGGAACGCTCTTGCTGCGAAGCTGGGGGTGGATGCTCCTGCCGTCCCCGTCCACGGGAACGCCGACGTTGCCACGTATCTGACCTACTTCGACCAGCTCTTCTCCGTCCTTGAGGGCCCTGTGGCGGAACTCGACGATGTTGTCGACGAGGAGTGCCGCAAGCTCCTGCTGGTGGCGGTCGAGCGCGTCTTCGTCAACCTCAAGCGCCTATATCCATGCTTCGACTTCGAGTCCGTGACCGAGCCCATGGGGATGCTCAGACCGAGACGCGCCTCTTCAACTCGCTGCGGGAGGAGATCAACGACTATGTCAACCGCTTCAAGAGGGTCGCTGAAGAGCCGGCCTCTGGCGAGGAGGAAGACGTCGAGGAGGAAGGCGCGGGGAGATGACGCTGAGGAGGATGAGGCCGCCAAGACTTCTGCTTAAGCTGCTCCTGCCACAAGTCGCGCCTGAGGCGCAAGTTATCTTTGTTTAAAGACTTTGTTTCATTTGTGATGGTCTGTAAAACACTTTATTGTGCTGCAATGTGTGTGCCCCTCGACGGGCATTTTATCCCTATTCCATGCCTTTTTCGCTTTACGTCGTCAGGACCCGTCTCTTAGCGCTATGACTCCGCCACTACGGTATGCCAGAGCAATGACTCAGCAAGGCCGGGGGGTGTTTAAGGCTTAGAGAGGTAAGAGCTCTCGAGTCGCGATGCTCGAGGGCTCCCCTTTGACGCTCAAGCAGTCCATGAAATGCGAGGAGAAAATACCCGCCCGAGGGACGGAAGTTGCTCGTGAGAGGAAAAACACAACGCCTGAGGTGTAAGCGCAGGACTTAGCTTAGCGAGGTTCTGCCTCGTGGAGGGCGTTGATTTCCCTGAAGATGTGCTTCCCTCTTTGGGTCTGGAGCGTGACTCCACGAGCCTTGGGGGGACTCTTGTTCCCTGTGTAGGTTAGAGGTGGAACCAAAGCAAACATGGTAGAGAAACTCATGCGCGCTTATAGGTTTCCTCATGGGTGCCTCGCGAGGAGAGTAAGTACCAAAGGTCCTTAGGTGAGGTGGCAGGTTTGGGAGCAAGCCCCTGGGCCAGAGCTCTTTGGTGAGGTAACAGGCGTGAGAGCGTGCTCACGTGTTAGAGCTCGGATCCTTTTGGGTTTTGCGGTGCTGCTGGGATGCTCCCGAGGCACAGTCACCGTACTCAGCCCCCGCTCGCGAGGTGCGCAAGGGGAAAGATATGAGCGCGAATGAAAACACAGAGTAACGAGAACTAAAACTCACCCCCAAAATATTACATAGCGGCGCCGCAGCGCAATGTTTCACTAGGAAACGAATTGGTTCGTTACACTTGGGCTTGCCAAGATAAAGTTTCCATGTCGAGGCATGGGGACCACATTCAGTGGCTGAGACTCTTCACGGCCTGCGGCGGCACGTTACAGGAAGAGCTCAGAGGGACTGGCCCTCAGAGAGAGAAGCTTTTGTGAAGCTTGGAGGTGAAGCTGTGCGCTTTCCTCTAGAGACAAAAAATGCCTGGTGTGATAGAGATCACGGGTAGAACTTGCGTAGATGCGCGATGTTCCAAGGGTTCTTGACCGGGATGCCGTCCTCCGTCTCGAGGCGCACCGCGCCAGGTCTGGCGACATGCGCGACCCTGTAGGGGCCTTCCCACATGGGCGAGAGCTTGTGGAGACCTTCCCTGGAGAGGATCCTCCTGAGGACAAGGTCGCCTGTCTCGAGAGTGCGCGGACGTATGTGGCGGCTGTGGTAGCGTCGCAGGTCTTGTTGGTATTTTGCCGCTCTGAGGGCGGCTCGGCGGCGCAACCCGTCGAGGAACAGCAGGTCGTCGTTGTGGAGGTCTTCTTGATTGTCCTCATTGAAGGCAAGGACCCTTGCGGACCCGTGCTTGATCTCTGTGGGGAGGACTGCTTCGGCTCCATACACCAGGGCGAATGGCGTCTCACCAGTGGGTTTGTAGGGTTCGTGCGGATGGACCAGAGCACGGAGGGGAGCTCATCGATCCAGCCCTTGCCGTAGCCCTTGAGGCGGTTGAAACTTCTCGTCTTGAGGCCCTTGAGGACCTCAGCATTTGCTCGCTCGGCTTGACCATTGCTCTGTGGGTGAGCTACCGAGGCGAAACAGAGCTTGGTGCCGAGGCTCTCGCAGTAAGCCCTGAAGATGCCGCTGGTGAACTGTGAGCCATTGTCGGTGATGATGCGGTTTGGCACACCAAAGCGGCAGACCAGGCCTCTGATGAACTTCACGGCTGCCCTGGCAGGGATGGTGCGCACCGCTTCAACCTCTGCCCATTTGGTGAACTTGTCAACAGCCACGAAGAGGAAACGGTAGCCCCCTTGCGATCTCGGGAAGGGTCCCAAGATGTCCAGCCCCCAGACCGCGAACGGCCAGGAGAGCGGGATGGTCTGGAGTCCCAGTGCAGGCTGATGGACTTGCTTGGCGTGGAACTGGCATGCATCGCAAGACTGAACGATGGTGACGGCATCTTGAAGCACTTGAGGCCAGTAGAAACCGCTCCTGAAGACCTTGCCGGCGAGGGTGCGCGCGCAGGAATGGTGGCCGCACTCTCCACTGTGTATGTCCCTGAGGAGCATGCGTCCTTCCTCAGGAGGCACACACTTGAGGGCAATGCCATTTGGGCGCTTGCGGTATAGGTCTCCCTCCAGGATGTAATAGGATTTCGCTTGTCGAGCGACTCGTTCTGCCTCTGCGTCTTCCTCGGGAAGGACTCCTTTTAGCAAGTAGTCCTTGAGCTCGTCAACCCAGCCTGTTTCTTGGTGCACCATGGTTAGCATCAGGCGCTCCCCTGAGGGTGGGCCACAGTTGGGTGCGCCACCTGCGGGAGGTGGTGGGAGTACTTCGTCTGTGCTTGCAGCTGGTGCTTGCAGCGGCTGCTTTATGGATGCCTTGGAGAGCCTCTCTTCAAAGACACCTGCGGGCTGGGCCTCCCTTCGTGATGCGCGCTTGGCGATGTCATCTGCTTCCTGGTTCTCCTTGCGCGGGATGTGCATGAGCTCCATGCCCCTGAAGTGCTTCTCGAGCTTGCGGACCTCTTCAAGGTAGGCAGCCATATGGCTGTCTTTAGGGGTGTAGCTCTTGTTGGAGAAGTTGACCAGGAGCTGGGAGTCGCCTTTGATGAGTAGGTGCTTGACAGCTGCTTCTTCTTCTTGGGCCTCGCGAGGGGCTCCAGGTCTTCGTCAGCAGGGAACGCCATGGCAGCAGCTTTGTAGGCGAGCTCGACAGCGCGTGTAGCGTCATGTACGTGACCATGGATGGTGATGGTGCCGCCGCTGCCAGGGATCTTGACCATGTTGTAGGCGTGATGCGTGACGGCCATGAACTTCGCGAGGGCGGGGTAGCCGAGGATGGCGTTGTAGGGCAGGCCAATGTGCGCAACGTCGAAGTCGATGAGCTCGGTGCGATAGTTTTGCTGCGTGCCAAAGGTGACTGCAAGCCTCACTTGCCCCAGAGGCGAGATTGAGCCGCTGGTGACCCCTGTGAAGGGCCTGGAGGGCATAAGCCACTCGTAGGGCACTTGAAGCGTCTCAAAGGTCTCGACAGAGATGACGTTCAGGCCTGCACCCCCATCAATGAGCGTTTTGCCGACGGCGATATTGTTGATGGTGGGGGTGCACACCAGCGGGAGGGTGCCTACAGTCTTGGTGGACTTGGGGTGGTCCTTGGCGTCGAAAGCGATGGTGTACTGAGACCACTTGAGGGGACGCGATGTCTCCACCCCGGGCAGCGCTGCGTTGAGCTCGCGGGCGAACTGCTTGAACTGATTGTTGGACTTGGGCGCCTGAGCCCCGCCGAGGATGCACGCCATGGCGCCTCTAGGGGCCTGGTAGCCCCCAGGCTCCTCGTCAGGGAGATTGTTGTTCTTCTCAGCGGCGTTGGCCTGAGTCCCTTGAGGCTTCTGGTAGCCACCTTTGCGTCCGCCCTTGCGGTAGTTACGGCCTCTGCCGCGACCACCGCTGCCTTCTTCCTGCTCGCGCTTCTTGCTCAGTTGCTTGAGGTCGTAACAGTTCTCCGTCGCGTGGCCGCGCCTGTTGTGGTAAATGCAGAAGGGACGGTTGTCGACCTTCTTCTCGCCATCCTCTGCAGAGTCCTCCCGAGCGTGCTTAGCGCCGGGCTCAGCAGCCAGCACAGCAGTAGGCTTGCGCTTGGTCTCGTCACGCTTCTTGTGGGCCTTGGATCCCTCTGGGGGGTCATCTGCAGAGGCCACCTTGGTGAAGAGGAGACCCTCTTCAGCCTTGGCACACTTGTCTGCGATGTCGAAGAGCTTCACGACAGAGGAGAGGGTATCATGAATGCCGAGCTTCTCAAGCATCCTGCGGTTGGTGACGCCCTCTCTGAAGGCAGCAATGACGTGCGAGTCAGGGATGTTGGGGATTTTGTTGCGGACTTGGCTGAAGCGCTGGATGTACTTGCGGAGAGTCTCGCCAGACTTCTGGCGTACGGCGCGCAGGTCGTTGTAGGTGAGGGCGCGCTCGTACGTGCCCTTGAAGTTCGCAACGAACTGCTTGCAGAGGTCCTCCCAGGAGTCGATGGAGTCCTCAGGGAGGTTCAGGAGCCACGACAGGGCAGAGTCCCTGAGGGCGTGCGAGAACCAGTTCGCCATGACCTTGTCGTCTCCTCCCGCAGCCTGGATGGAGGTGGTGTAGAGCTGTAGGAACTCGATGGGGTTGTTCGTGCCATCGTAGCCCTTGGGGAGGTCTGGCCTGAACTTCTGCGGCCAGACGACGCGGCGCAGGTTGCGGGTGAAGGCCGTGCAGCCAGTGGCGTACGTGGCCACACCGCCCTGGAGAGCTCTGCGGTTTTGGCGCCCGGCCTGGCCAATTTCCTCGACGATGCGCTTCTGGAGGTCCCGCTGGCGCTCCATCTCCACCCGCGCGTCCGGCGGCGTCCGCTGCACGATTTGACAATCATGCGGCGAGGACGCGTGAGAGGCGGCTTTGTTTGCCGCAGCCGGAGGTGGTCCTAGCGGAGGCGGAGGCGGAGGCGCTCCATGCGCGGCGGTGCCTGCGCGCCCGGAGTTGTGGTGCACCAGGGAGCGCGAAGGTGCTGGAACCGCGCGCGGCGCAGCCGCGATGTCGACGAGGTGCTGGAGACGGCCAAGCCAGTTGTCGTGCGCCTCGGCGGTGGGGCGGTAGCGGAAGAGCTCTGCTGCCATGAGCAGCGCAGTGTTTGGGCTGGGCGCCGGGCGTCCAAGCGTGGACGCACTTTGGCGCCGAGACGGATGCGAGGACTCAGCGTCCTCGCTGTGCTCGTGGTGGACGTCTTCGTCGTAGCGGTCGTCCTCATCCTCGGGGTGCTCCACGCGTGGCTCCGCAGTAGTGCGCCCCGAAGCGCGGTTGGTGCGCGGACGGCCGCGTGGCCTGGCGGCGTCGACGACGGGCTCGGTCTCAGCTCGGCCTGACGCGCGCCGGTTGGCGCGAGCAGCGCGAGTGTCCGCCATGGCGTTGAGGTCGATGGAGGTTGAATGCGCGCCTCAGCCCCCTACCTGGCGCGCCAATTGTCGGAGAATGACTCCCACGAAACAGGGGCAGTCACACTCGCGAAGAGAGTTCGTGTAAGGGGCTGAACACGACGTCAATCAACCCTCATCCGGCGCGGCGACGCTGCTCGTCGTTCCAGAGGAGGGACATCACGGCAGAGAGAGACACGGTGTGTACCCAGGTTCACGGCCCTCTTGTGGAGGTAAAACCGCTACGTCCTGCCTGTCTATATTGCTGCTTGTAGAGGTTACAGTACAGCGTGCTTGCCGAGGGCACAGTTGTGGCAATGGCACGTACAAGGGGAGGGAAACTACTGTCTTCTTCTCCCTTGCGCGCAAGTAGCTAGACTAGGAGTAAAATGTGTTCGATCCCTCCAATAGGGTGGTGCACCAGCTCCTTTTATAGGCGCCCCGGGCCTCCTCCCTGTCCTTGTGCAGCGGAGGGGCTACCACATGGCGACAACGGTCGGGAGCTCGGTGTACCGCTGCTTGGGCGTCCATGAGCGCGGTCCATGGGCACAAAAGCTGAGGCCGCAGCAGAGAGGCCGCCGTCCATCCACGGTGACGTCGCGTTCGGCGCGTAGCGCCGGCCTGCTCCCTTATCACCAAAGAGGAAAGCTTGGTGGTCTGCGCCGTTGCCCCTGCTTTGTTGACTCCTTTATCACCAAAGTGGGACTGTAGCTCCGTCGTCACTCTGCGCAGAGGCGCGGTCACTCTGCGGCCACTGCGGAAGCCATGTGCGCTCCGCAGAGCTTGCTTTACAGTGAAGGAACCCTCGCGTGGGCGGGAACGCCCTGTGGAGGATTCTGCGTTGACTTCCCTTCAGGGAAAACTTCCTTGGAGAGGAGGCAGCGGAGTAGAGGCTCCACAGGCCCTAGCTGCCTCCTCAGGCCTCCGCGAGGCGATTCTGCCCCGCGGGCATCCCAGGCTTGCAGGCCTGGTCCTTAGCGAGATTCACTCGCCGAGTGTTGAGGGTTATAGAAGCCTGGCCCAGTACACCCTGGTTCTTACTGGGCTGACATGTACAAACCGAGAGTGTGTTGGTCCAGTGGGGTTGTCTTCACATCCCCAAGCTTATGGTCTTCACCATCCTTGGATAGCTCTTGGTGCATCTCCTCTAATCCCTGTACAAAAACTTCAAAACACCGTTTCTCCCATTTCTTTTATGTGGGGTGACATTAGTAGTGATAGACAAATAGATTTCTTGCTGCATAAAATCCTTAGACAAAAATTCATATGAATGTCCAGAAAGTGTATAATGTTGTATGTATACTCATAAACTCATTTGGATCAAAAAGATTCAAGTTAAAAGTTCAAAGGATGCATAAAACAAAATGGGACAGAATCTGTCCAGAAAAACAGCAGCAGCAAAACATATTTTTCTACCCTACTTAAACACGTCAGAAAAATCTGAAAAAATTCACATACACAGAGGATGAAACGTTGCAACTACAGTTAAAATTACAGCTCAATCTGAGTTACAGAACCATGCACAGACTCATGCAGGAATAAAATCTCTGAATGCAAATGGCAACTTTTTCAAACCAAAATAGGTAAAACTTGGCACTTTATTAAAAATTTCAGAAACAAAACTAAAAACTAAATCTCTTGTTATAGGAAGAGGACTCAAAGAAAATCACAAATAAAAATAACCGGGTTGCCTCCCGTAAAGCGTTTTCTTTATAGCCATATAGCTAGGCTTCTTACTTGATATTTATTGTGGACGAAGCTCATGAGGGAGCTTGAACTTTGATGTGTCCCTCTTCCTTGGGAAGTGTTCCATGCACTTCTTGTGTGGAAACTGAAACTTCACATTCCCTTCTTTTGAATCAATGATTGCAGCTGTGGTACGAAGAAAAGGTCTTCCCAGAATAATTGGACTAGAGTTTTTATTCCCCATATCCATGATTAGAAAATCAACAGGTACAAATGTCATATGCAACTCTAACATAACATCACTTACTTTTCCTAAAGCATGTTTAATGGAATCATCAGCAAGTGCAAGTTCAATAGAGCATTTTTCAAGATTCTTTAATTCAAGAACTTCATATAGTTCTTTAGATAAAACAGAGACACTAGATCCTAGATCTAATATAGTATGGTGTGTCTCTTTTCCAATGGTTACTAGTACTTCGGGAATCCATATATCCCCAAGATTAGGTGGTATCATAGCTTCTTGGTTGTACCTAGCAATCTTTTCTTTTAAAACATGATTAGAAATATAAGAACCAAAACCTGCTTGGTTAACATTAATAGAATGATCACTTGCAAAATTTTGTAAGATAGATATTAATTCATGCAAGCTACACTTCTCTAAATCAACAAATGGTTCCTTGACTTCACTAAGCATTTTAACTTTCTCAACTTTTCTCTCATTCATTATCATAATAGTTTCCTTAGCAACTCTCTCTTGCTCATGAATGTGTTCCCAAGATTTATTTATAACCTTTTGACAATATTTAATTGTTTCCTCATGTTTTTGAGCTATAATGGTGTTCTTTAATGAGGAAACTTCCTTAGTGAGCTGATCTACCCTTTCAAACAAAGAGTCTTTTTTTTCAAACTTAAATATAAATTCCTTATTAAGTTCCTTTTGAGTAGATATAAATGATCTAATGGTGTTTTCCAAATCACTAGAAACATTACTACTAGTGGCATATTTGTTTGGCACATACGGGGGTTTATTATAGGAATTATAATTGTTATTACCATACCCATTATTACCATAGTTCATAATGAAGTTAACATCAACATTTTCAGGATTATTACCAACTAGTTCTTGCAAAGGCACATTTTCAAAATTTTGTTTATTAATGAAAGCAAGAATAGTGTCCATTTTAGACGACAAATCATTTGTTTCTTCTATGGAGTTTACTTTCTTAGATGGATTAGGTGCTCTATCAGTATGCCATTGACTATAGTTTTGCAAAATACTTTCCAATATGTTCTTAGATTCTACTATAGTTTTTCCCATAAAAGCCCTTCCAGCAGCGGAATCAAGAATATTTCTAGACATGTAATTTAGACCATTATAGAAAGAGTGTAATATGGTCCATTCGTTAACCCCATGTGATGGACAAGTTCTAAGCATAAGTTTTATCCTATCCCAAGCCATGGCAACATATTCATTTTCATTTTGCCTAAAAGAAAGAATATTGTTTCTATTTTGCAAAATTTTAACAGGAGGATAATATTTCTTAATGAAAGCTTCTTTTAGATCATCCCAAGAATTAATGCTACCAGTAGGTAATGAATGCAACCACTCTTTAGTTTTTCCTCTAAGTGAGAAAGGAAATAACTTCAGTTTTAGAATATTACCTTCCACATTTTTAAATTTTTGCATGTCACAAATTTCAACAAAATCAAGAAGATGCATAGAGGCATCCTCTATAGCACTACCACCAAATTGTTACCTAGTTATCAAGTTCAACAAACTAGGACTAACTTCATAACTATCAGCTGTTATCTCAGGTGTGGTAATAGGCTTAGCAATAAATTGATCATTTGGAGTGTTTGTGTAGTCACACAACTTAGTTATATCTCCCATTTTAGCAAGTTTTTATGTGTTTTTAATTTTTTATGCAAAACTGAAAATAAAATGCACTAAACAATGCAAAACCGAAATAACAAATGCAACACAAAATGCAAAACTGAAAATAAAATATGCAAACCGAAATATAAATATGATATGCAAGACAATAACAAAACAAAATAAAATGATTTGAAGGTAAAGATGGATAAGATGATGCTCACGTAGGTGCAACCTCCCCAAGCTTAGGTGTTTGCACAAGTTGGTGATGAAGTTGACTTGTTGTGAGATATCCTTGGATAAACCTTTCAGCTATGGTTCCCCGGCAACGGCGCCAGAAAACAGTCTTGATGGCCCTTGACGTAGTTACCTGCGTCAAAAGAAAATGGGTTAGGTTGAGACTCCAAGTGCAGAGTGTATAGTATAGGAAAGACAGTTTTCCTCACGAGGGGTGACTCGAGGGTTTAATATCGAACTCTCGGGGAACCAGTAGTGTAGGTTTTATCTTCTTATCCTTCTCTTGAGAACCTGCAAACAAAGTAAATTGTTCTGTGCCCTCAACCTCACCAAGTGTTGTCAAGCACAAGGTGTGAGAATGATATGATAAAGACAAATGTAAAACAGTAGATATATATGCAATGATGGTAAATAAATATGCAATGATGGTGGAAACAATGATAAATGATATTTTTGGATTTTGTATTGTGAATGCAAGATGTAAAAGTGTTTTTGTATTTTCGGATTTAATAATGTCAGAAAATGTAAAATGGATAAAAGTTGTTGGAAAGGTGTTTCTTATGATTTAAAATGGACCGGGGTTCATGGTTTCACAAATGCACTCTCTCTTTAGTAAAGTGGTAGATAATGGAACACTAGAATTGACATATGAGATTGCAACAACAAAGTTCATGACAAGTTACTAATTATATGGGCATCACGTCCTAACATAGAGATCTTTTGTTTATTAATCTCTCTTATACTCCACCAAGATGCGAACTAAATCATAACACCTTAGTAATTAAGATAAATCAGAGCATAGCATTAAGTTTCATGATATGAAGTTAAAATAAGAACATGTTAGATCTAGTCATGGAGTAGTGGCTATGGTCACAACCACATCTCCGGTAGCAAGGTATTTTTCTTTATCCCTAGTGAGGCAACAAAGTAAGGTAAAAACCCAAGTGGATCACTAAACAACTGTCAAATTCACCATACTAGCCACTCCATGTTACTCCAACTAATGCACACGTTCCCCCTCACACGCTCTCATACACATGCTTGATCAAAACAAGTAAATAAGAACGGGGTACATAATATGCATCTACTTTCATAACTGAAACAAAACCATTGCAATCTCAAACATATATTAACTCATAAAAAGATCCACCACAAAGGTATTACATAGATGACCGTAATCATGTTCAACAGCTCATACGGTACTAATTAGTGAAGCTCAAAGAGAGGAGAGATACATAAGTTACTTTCACAAACCCATAATCCAGGGGTGGACTACTCCCTCTTCATCATGGAGACGGTGGAGAAGTCGTTGGAGAAGATGGAGACCGCACCGGCAGCGCCCCGCCGGAGTTTTCCCCCTCCAATCTGCAGCTCCAGGTCTCTGTTTCGTGGTTTCTGTGTTTCTGCGGCGCTCCTTTTCGCGAAAGCCCTGGGGGCTATTTTTATAGTCGTTTTTAGGTCAAAACGAAGACACGGAGATGAAGATCGACGGCAACGGAGCCACGAGGCCCCAGATGATGGGTCCCACGCGGCCAAGGAATCTGGCTGCGTGGGCTCACTCATCTTGGCCCTCGGGCCTCCGTTTGTTCGCTTCCTTCGCTCCCACGCTTTGTTCCTTCCAAAAACTGATGCTCGTAAATTTCCAAGTTATTTGAACGTCGTTTGGGTCCCTGAAACATCAAAATATAGAAAATAGGGTTTTCTGCATGTGCAGGGTTAATTCCAGAAAAATAGGGAAACAATGAAATATTCCCAAAATCAATATAAAACAATGATATAACCCTTATATGATGCAAATATGATTGAAATATAAGTAATATAATGCAAAGTTCATGTATGCATTTTACATGCATCACACACACGGTTTTCTCTTTCAGAATCATGTGCGATATGTGGCTATGTTCGCATACGGTTTGTAATAGTAGACTGTGCGATATGTGGCTATCTTCGCATACGGTTAGTTATAGTAGACTGTGTGTGATATGTACCGTTTACATTTAAATACGGATTTCTAGTCGTTGCTGGCCAGCTACCCCAGTTCTAGCTGTTGCCGCCCTCCATCCATCCATCGTCCGTCCCACCCCTCTCGCAGCGCATAGAAACTGTCGTCGCCATGGTCTACAGGATCGTGGAGATCACCAGCAACACGGACTCGGACAAGGTAAACTTGGGCGTAGCTTCTAGCTTGCTATTTGCTTCATGCTCGTGGTAATTTATATTTGTTTCCAATTCGTTCTATTTGAAGGTTCCCAGATGCTGCGACTGCAAAATGCATGCCGACTTTAAGCAGACTGTGGAAGGAAAAATAAGCGCACTGTTATAGGATATGCACGCCGTTGTCGAGGAGAAGAAGAAAGCGGAGGAAAAGGCGAAGAGGCTCGAAGACGAGAAGATGGAGATGGAGTTGCAACTTGTAGATCTTGTCCACGATAACAAGAGAAAAGTTGAATAGGCCAAGTTGAAGTTGAAGAAAATAAAAAAATATGTCCGTGACAAGGAAAATCATCTCCTTTATGCTTTAGCTGCTTTAGTTATCCTAGTATCTGTTGTAATAGCACTTTCAGGTTTATCGAGATGCAGGAAGTAGAGATATACGTAGCATTCTTGATGCAGACGATTGGAATAAGAAAACCGTATGCGAATGGGGGACAATGCACACGTCTTTTGGCCCGTAAACCGTTTTGGGCCCATGTATTATGAATCCTACTTTGTCTCTTGTATAAATTGGGACCAGCAGCACCCGTCCGGTCTCACTTCACTCGACAGTCGCCACTCCAATTTTAGAACACGCCTGCTCACCTGGTCAAGAGTAGAAACCTAGATCTCTCCCGCATTTCTGTAGATTATGTATTTCTCCATGCAGATCCATGGATGGAGGTGCCTTGGATACCTCCGGTGAGCCGGGCTCAGCCTCGCCCTCCCCCGTGGCGACGCCGTCGTCGTACTTTGGGGTCGAAGGCCGCACGTGATGTGCATCGGCTCGTCCTCGACCTCATCCTCGTCCCTTTACGAAAGGTATCCTCTCACACGCACATGCTTCTGGTTTTTATATGACTGGTCTAGTTTCATTAGCACAGTTAGCAAGGACGGATGTACTTACTTTTTCTGTTCGGTTTTAATATTCATGCTCTAGCCTAGTTTAACAGGTTAGAACGGATCCATATGTTTAGATCTGTTTTTATATGACTGATCTAGTTTCATTAGCACAGTTAGCAAGGACGGATGTACTTACTTTTTCTGCTCGGTTTTAATATTCATGCTCTAGCCTAGTTTAACAGGTTAGAACGGATCAATATGTTTAGATCTGTTTAGTTACAACTTATTTCGTTGTGTTGCACCGAAGGATGTGTTGGACTGGATGCATGTGCACTTTTTAGCTTCATTAGTTCAACAAATAGAACGGATCCATGTTAATTTTGTCAGTGTACTGTTGCCTAATTAGTTAATTTTCTGTTGAAATGGATGCATGTTCTTGTGTTGGGCTGGATGCATGTTCAAGTTCTTCCATATTTAACAGTAGCTAAACTCTTATAATAGGGATCTCATTTTGGTGGCACTGTACACAAATTTGTGGTTGCGCTCTTTGGCTCATGTTATTAGCTTCTGCAAATAACATAGAAACAAAGACGTAACCAAGAGGGGACCACGAGGGAAGGTGTGCAGGATGTGCATGGCTGAATATGGCCGAATCGCTCTGCCTCTGTCTCTCTTGAGTGCGGCTAAGGATTGCTCTTGGGGTGAGTCCACTTATTTAGACTTTTCAGTCTTTATGTTCTCAGTTTTTCTATGTTCATATTCTAACACTGGGCATTCAACAACAGCTCATTTATCCAACTCCGTTTCGATGGAGTTTATCTTTCACCTCAAGTCTTTCCGCGCTTCCGCCCGCGGCTAAGGATTGCTCTTTGGGTGAGTCCACTTATTAAGTCTTTTATGTCTTTCTGTTCTCAGTTTTTCTATGTTCATATTCTAACACTGGGCATTCAACAACATTTCATTTATCCAACTCCATTTCGATGGAGTTTATCTCTGAGCACAAGGCTTTCCGCGCTTCCGCCCAGCAGCGATGGAGTTCGAGCTGAAACGAGAGAATCAAGGTGTCTCTCTTTCTCATGAACGTCGTGTGGCCAGAATTCATCAAGCGTGCGGTGTCATGAAGTGGCATCTCTTCTCTAAATAGCAGGGCATTCACAGAGGGGCTTAAATGCTTCTCTAATGCACGGCCCTTTTGTGCTTTGAAAAGAGTTAGTATACATAAATCAATCATTATTTGCTCTAGCTATATGACTTATTGATAAGAACTGACTCGTTTCTTTATACTTAAACACATGAGTCACAATGACACAATGCAGTCCACAAGCCGGCCACACAAAATTTTCTCCTCCAAACCGTCGCACCAGTGATGTTTTGGTCCACTGCATAAGACACTTTTTTAGTTAAGAGTGTCTTGTACAACGCGGCCAAAATATCACGCCGGTGACGCAAAGAGTATGCTGATGGCTCTAACCAAATTTAGAGACTACAAGTGCCAATGCCAGGGTCTTGGGACAACAGTGGCAACCCATCACGGAGAGATGCAAAGACGTAACCAAGAGTATTCTGTTTCTTGATCATTCTCGTTTGTATAACCAAGAGTATGCTGGAATCTTTTCTTGGTATTCAATGGCAGCAAACTGGTGATAGGATTCAAATCATCGCTGCAGCAAAAAAACTCTTGGACACGACCTATGTTTACCGAAATATTTATCGTGGCAGCTTGGAGCTTATGGAAGGAACGGACTGATCTGCTTTTCAATGCCATAGCCCCCCTCTTCAGCATCTTGGAGAATTAGATTCCTAGCAGACTTTAGACTGCTTGTTCATAGAACTAAGCCTGAACTCCACTCTTTCATAAACTCTTTCTCGGCTAACCTGTAATTTTCTTGCTGGTGGCCTTTGGGGCCTGTTGTAAATATGTAACTGTTCTCTTATTAATATAGAGGCAGTAGGAACCTTTCCTACTGTCATAAAAGCTTCAAAAAAAATAACCTACTATGTTCCAATGTATATGTATTGATGGGTTCTAAAATGTACAATGATTTATGTGATTGCGATATGCCACTGTTTATATATATTAATGTTCAATGAATTATGTGATTCGGATGTGCTATACTGTGATTTGGATGAAATAATGAAATTATGGTAATGACTGCACACAGTTAAGTTTTGTTAAACGTGGGCGATTGAAGGACATACACAGATGATTCATTTAGTAGAACCGTGTGCGAAGCTAAATAAAGCAGACATAACACGAACATATAAACCGTGTGCGATACTACATAACGCACACGATTCAGTTAGAATAAAGCGTTTGCGATCTTGTCCATATCACACACGGCTCAATTAATACACTCGTCTGCGAAGTTTGCCTCATCGCACACGGTTTATTTGGCCCTACGATGTCTGTCCATATCGCCCACTCATGGATAGCGACAGGCGCTATACTCGTGTGCGATGGCCAAAGTCGACCGTATGCGTTTGCCCGATCTGTACTAGTGGTCGGCGAAGCTCGGCTCCACAAAAGAAGTCCCTAGTGAATCAAAAAAACTCATGCATGAGGGAGGGAGTTCAAGGCTGCAACAAAAGCATAGTTTTGAAGATGATGTCAGCCGGATGTTTAGAGTGTTTTACAACAATTTTTGTAAGCATTCCACGAATATTATGGTTTTCACAATACCATGGTACTCTCTTAAAACCAACAGAACGACCTAAACAACGGTACTCCCTTCCATACATATTAGCTGAATCGATATATCTAGATTTGTTTTATAGTGCTAAATACATTTGATTCAATTATAATTAATATGGATTAGAGGGAGTAATAGACAAAGACGAATCAACTCTCAAAGATGAAAACGAGTTCACTTCATGGTAGTATAAGTGACATTGATCCAGAACAAGAATCCTTGGCTCTCATTCTAGCGGAACCGTGCAGATTAATCTCCACTAGAGATCCCATCGGTGCTCGTCGCCACCGCTTCCCTTGATTCTCAACACGGCCAGCTGCACCAACGTCGCCACCAACTAAAACTCGTCAAGCAAACATACGTGGTGGGTGTGGACGTTGGGTTTCGGAGAGAAGGATATTACTAGTACAATATTTTTTGTCGGTGGTGGTCGATGTTGTTGGAAGGGTCAAATGGTCAAACGGGCTATAGCTAGACGGTCACTTGCGTCGCGTGTAACTTCTGCAAGGCCGTTTCTAGCTAGTTTCCATTGTTAAACATCAACAACACACAGCGATCGGTAATGGACGGAAAGTTAATGTACGCCAAAGGAATATCAACTAACTCGCCGCTTTATCTAAGGTTGGGTACCTCTGGCTCTGGGAATACCGGTTTGACATAAACTCAACTACATATACGCGTAGGGCACCTCCAACGACGTGGCGCAAACGGACATCGAAATTGGTCTGCTTTTGTCCGTTTGGGGGCGGACCGCGGACAAGGAGAGGGTTTGGGGTGGGGTGGCTCCAATGGCGTGGCGCATAGTTAAATAAAAAAGAAAACGAAAATTAATTTACATAAAATAGGTAGCAAGGCCCCACGGGCCAGTGACACAAAATGTACAAAAAAAAAAGAAAATAAACCCTATTGTTGCTGGGTTAGGGGAGGGGCGGCGCCGCCGGAGCTGCCGACGCCGCGGCCAAGAGCTCGCCGTGGCCGCTTAAGCGTCGTCATCCGAGAGGATGATGTACGGCGGCACCTCGTAGAGGTGCGCCGGCGGCCCTTGTGGCGGTGGCGTGGGCGGCGCCTCGGGCTCTTGCGGCCATGCCGGTGCGGGCTGCCACGCCGGTGCATCGGCAGGATCACGTCACGGTGACTACGGCGCTTGGCGGAGTCCCCAGGCCACCGCCGCCTCCTCGTTCTGCTGCCGCATCACCCCACGGCAGGGGCGCTTGCACATCCCAGTACATCTCCGCGACGTCCTTGGAGACGCACGCTCGCTGGGCACGGCGGCGGGCGTTGCGGGCCGCACGGAGCTCCTCACGGCGGCGTTCGGCACGGACGGCGGCGTCAGAGGTCGGCCGGGCGCGCGCGAGCTGCTGGCCTCCGCATTGTGGCGGCCCTTGAAGAACCAGGCGGCCTTCTTCATGGTGGCAGGCGACGGGGCGGCGGCTAGGGTTTGGAGTGGACTGGAGTGGGGTGCGTGGTGGGGAACGGATAGGGTCCCCATTAAAAAGGACCGAGCGACGTGGCCAAAGCGGCCACAGTCGCTGCCAGGCGGGCCAGGAGCGGACTCGGGAGGACACGTGCCGTGTCCGCGGCTGGACCAAACCTGGACCAGAAATGGGCCGCGTTTGGGGAGAAATGGCCTGTCCGCCCGGACAAGTGTCCCTATGCGCCAGCCCGTTGGAGCGTCTCCCATGTCCGTTCGGACAAAATCGGACTGGCCTGATCCGTTTGCGCCATGCCGTTGGAGGTGCCCGTATGACTAATACACGGTCTACACTTGTATTTACAAGATAATTTCATTGGATAACGAAAAATACACCCAAACCCGTCCATTGCAAATAGAACTTGACGTCGTCGATCTCTTTCAGTTGTGCGTGAGTTTGACTTTGACTTTTCTTGGGCTACCTTTTTCTCCTTTGTACAGGAACAGACTTCTTGATTTATACCAATTGATTTATTGAAGCAAACGCTGAATCTCTCTCTCTCTCAAATATCTGGTGCTCCTTTTTTTGTTGACATTAGCATGACTAGTGCTCTCCGTGGTCAATTCGCTCATAGCCATGTGACAAATCCAGATCTCGGCTTTGTAAATTAATTAGTATGGAGCCACCACTTCTAGTTGGCTATGCACATGTACTTTGACCAATTGTTTCAAGCATATTACGTACTAAGTCTTTTTTGCGGGTACATACTAAGTCTAACTTAACCGTGAGATGCAAGGTATGCTTTTGCAGTAAAGTATATGCGAAAACTACTACTAAACGCCCAAACCTTCTTCACACCCGACCTGAAAGCCACAAGCCACAGGTTACTCGTGGCCATGGTTTTGGTTACCGGTCGGGAAATCCGGTTACCGGTCGGTAACCGGATATCCCGAGCACCCTCGGAAATAGTAATACCGGACGAAAAATTCCGAAATTTTGAATTTTAATGAAACTTTGGTAAATGGTTAAATGTGGAACCAAAAAATTGAATATTTGAATTTCGGATTTTAAATTCGTCCGGTAACTGGTCGGGATTTTCCGGTAACCACGGTAACCAGAAATCCCGGTCACCCTGGGATTGTTTTTCTACCGGTAACCAAAACCTTGCTCGTGGCTAGCTTGAGTTCTGTCTGTACCTTTATCTACTGTATCAATTAAGCACATGAACCGGTCAATTATATTTATCTTTCTTCTCTATTACAATTTGGATTTTGCACAACTTGACAGGCATGAAACCCCTGTAAAATAAGCACACAGAAGATAAAAATAACAACTTCTTTCTCGCGCATCATGCATCCGAGTTTCCAGAAAGGAAGGGGAAACAAAGGTGTCACCGACCATGCACATGTAGAATAGTCATCAACGCCTGCATTGCCAACATGAAGCAATGTCGATGCCCTCCAGATGAAATGGATTGAAGATTTCATGTGATGACGATGTTGAGAACCTCCGATCTAATTGTGAAATCCATCACCGCAGCATCAAAAAGTTGCTATCTGATCACAATTTACACATACCCGAGCCATGCAAGGCGGTCTGCTCATCATTTCGCTTCAGCCTCCAATTAGATGGGTTTGTCTCTAACACTAGTGGAGATGTAGAAATTCAGTCCTTGTTCTTGCGAGCCCGCTGAGGAGGCCTTCTTGTCGTCAAGCTACCGGGATCACCCTTGCGCTTTGCACCTCCGAGGAGACCAAGAGCAACGGCTTCCAAAGCTTTCACGGTGGGAGCCCGAGTTCTGGTTCCATGCCTCGGCTGGACGGTCAGATCATGTTTCCTTGCGGCCTCCAAAACATCAGGAACTATCTCACTGTTTGAAATCAAAGGAGCTACATCTTCATTTTTCTGCAGGCAATTGTGATTGTCTGGCAAAGTCCCCGTGCTAGCCATGCCTACTGTATGAAACATTCCCTCTGATGACTTGTCCTCATTTATATTGGCCACATTAAGTGATATGCCGTTGGTACTACACTTCACAACATCTGCTATCTCCTCACACGGCTTCCCCTTCATGGAACAGTTTACCAATGTTCTGGCCCTGCCTACTGTATGAAACATTCCCTCTGATGGATTGTCCTCATTTATATTGGCCACATTAAGTGATATGCCGTTGGTACTAGACTTCACAACATCTGCTTTCTCCTCACACGGCTTCCCCTTCATGGAACAGTCTACCAATGTTCTGGTTTTCAAACTACCACCAAGATCAACAACAGTGGTCTTCAATGAAGTGGGTAGAGGCTTCAATTTGTTTCTCTCTAAATCATCAACATTTCGGATGGAAAAGCTGCGTCGGCTGGTCTGCTCATTACTACACCTAGCAAATCTTCTGCGCTTTGGAGATAAATACACACGTCTCCCAGTTTTCGTTCCAAGTGCAGAGAAGCATGCCACGCCTAATTTGTCACCATTACCATTAGAAATGTCTGAGTGCTGATCATCAGAAGAATGGCCATCAACTGGAAAAACAGACTGCGGTGCAGTCTCCATGTTTTCCAACAAATTCACCAGGGAGGTTGTACCATAAACTGATTCCATTCCAATGTTTTCCACACGAGCTGTCAATCGTCCATGATATTCCTGGTCATCTGACATGTTCTCATCACTATCTTGCTCCTGAGAAGAACTGTCGCTCGACATGTTATCTGAATACTGTGCAGGTCCAGAACTAATATTTGCATCACTGGGTAAGCTTCTCAGCGCCCTCACTTTGAAGGGTCCTTTCCCTTGGACCAAGCTAGTATCAATTACTGTGAACATCATAAGCTCCAAATCATCACCCAAATGACCATCTTGGCCTGTTGCACCATTATCTGTGCCATCAATTTCTAGCTCAAGAAGAGATGGATCAGCTCCCACTTTTTTAAGGACGTCAATGGTCGAATCGAAATAGTGAGTGCCTTTAGTGAGCTTCTTTCTTGAGAACTTTTTTATACCAGGCACTATAAATACAAGGCAATTCTTAGCTGTGCGGACATCTTTTGGCTGCTCTGAACGCCACCCTCTTGCAAGCAAACGAGGCCAGACAGCTTCCCAAAAAAGATCATTTAATTTTGCCTTACTTCTCCTGAAATCACCTGTTAAGCACTTGATTATGTCTTTTGTAGCAAGCGTGGAACAATTTATGCCTTTAGCCATGTTGGCGGAACCAGATAAACGTTTGTTTGTTTTCGATGTGTCCTTAACAAATCCAGTCAAATCATGCTTCCCTTTACCAATCCCAACCACCTCAACAAAAGTTTCTGGCCCAATAGTGGACTTCAGAGTGAAGACACATTCCTCTAAAGATGTCAGGTCATCACTGAAGGACTTCAAAACCTGCAATATTCAAAGTAATTCAGCTCCCAGCCATGTATAGAACCGAGATACAATTATCAGTTAATTTTGGAAACACTTGTGTGTGAAAAAGGTTCAAGGTATAAGCATTATTGGTGAATGATGCTGATAAACTAGTGAAGCATGAAACTGAAATTAGTCGTTCTCTTGTGATATTACACTAGGCAACATACATGTGCTTCATTCTGTCAATCATCAATCCATAGCAACATTTGTGATGTCATGTGACAAGAAAGACTAAAAATTTGTAAGAATCACTACTGAGACTACTACAATCTTATCAAATCATGAAGAGACTTGCATTTTGCACCAGTTCATACCCACCCCCCCCCCCCCCCCCCCCCCCAAAGTTCTCAACGGTAATTAAGCGTGGAAGAGAGGTAAGGTTAGCAAAAGTGAGATAAATTACAATCAACATTCTATCAAAATGCATACCTCAACTAACGAATCATGAGCTTCTTTGGATAATTTAGATTTCAAACGAGATATAATCTCCTGCTGTCGGCGACCAGTAAAAATGCTTTTCCCAAGAATGCATCTAGTAGTTCTTGTCTTTCTACAGTGTGACCATCGTTTATACGCATCTCCGTTGTAGAACCTTCCATAGTAGTAACAAAGCATGTCCCCGATAGTTTTACTCCCTACAAACTTGCTCAACAGGATGAGATCTTTACCAAAAATGTGCAGCCCAAGAAGAAAGCATTCTTCCTCTAGATCATTCCAAACCGAGGCTGATAAGCCAGGTAGTGAAGCAATTTTTTCTGTTTCCCTTTGATGCACCACTGTCGTGTCAGTGAAGAGGCCGCGGCATTTTCTAGTGAAAGAAAGAACCGCTTTTTCACTACAAACTGGATTATTCGCAGATTCAGTTTGATCTACTGGCAGCACAGCATGAGGATCCAGGTACGGTGAACCACAATCACTTGTAATATCTTCCTCCTTGTTGACTTCACTTTGTGGATGACTTCCCCATATGATTGGTATAGCTGATCCAGTAGAACTAGGATCATCATACACATGTAACTTGCGACTGTAGAGTGGGCTGGCCATGAGATGACGTCGCTCATCCTCTGTAGCCAGATTGGGGATTTCTGCCTGATGTTCACTTCCTATGGATGGGGCTATTGGTCTGTCATCAAGGATAACATCCGAATCATGAGAAGCTTCTAAAGATAAATGGTTATCACCACTGTCTTCTACCTGAAGTGTCTCCATCTGTTAAGAAATGGAAGAGAAATAAGGTCAGCTGCCAGGGAACATCAAATTGATAAAATAAGAATTATTCATCACCAACATAAATAATTAAGTTTTTAATGCATTTAGGACCATGAATCAGAAGGGATCATCATCAGCACATGCCCTGTTCTGTTTGAAGATATGAACACATGAGAGCGTTCATCCCTTACAAAGCTCGCATGCATCTCTTAATCTCTACATGCATGATATATGTAGCGTCTGAAATGTGCTATATGCAACGGCAAAGTAAACGGCATTGCTAATTCATTGCCTACTACAGCAAGCAACTGGAGTAGAAATAAATACTACAGCTAGGACGAACTGCATTGTGCAGCCCTGAAGTAACCTACATTCCTTGGAATCTCTCACATAAAATTGATAAAAGAAAGGAACTTTGTAAAATTTCAAGCTGTATCAAATGATCTGCAGAAGACTTGTCAATTTAGGTATGACGATAACAAGGTTAGAAGAACAAACACCATTCCGACATGGGCCATCAGAATCGATGTCACCCAGCAATCACCAATTGTATTCACACTTTACAATATCAACTAGGGACAGACAATGCTGGTAATGTTTATGATTTATCCATATTTAACTATTTCCGAGGAAGAGCTACAGCTGAGCATAATTCACAAACCTGAATAAAAATGTTTTCTTTTGTGTTAGAGTTAGATACGTAAAACTCTGTCATGACAGAGAGGTTGGATCTCTCAGCATGAACAATAATCAGTTTTTGGATTTAGACACTGCACCATATATAACTAGGAGATATCAACCTGACGATATCACAGATTATCCAATTCACAATCACTACACATGGGGGCAACCCTACGAATCTGAAGAGGCAGACCAGGCAAATCGAGTCATGTTCTAGAGCCCAACCCGACCAGTCGCACCCTGCAAATCTCAGGCACCACCGAATCGAAGACACGGCCGCGCACCCCATCGTGTACGACGATACAACCCAAGCCTGGAGGGTGGAGCAGACAGGGCAGGCAGCCAAGAGCGCGCAGGCGGCGGCCGTAGAAACCAAACCCCACGTCCTCGGTCTCGAGGCGAACACGCGTATCATGCGCACGCGGGGCGGCGCAGAGACGAGACGAGAAGAGCGTCCCGAAATCTGGAGATGACGTGATCACGGAGGAAAGCAGCGCGGCGGAAAGCAGGAACACGCGTACCGTAACCGCACGGCCCGGCCGCGGGGGCCGCGACGACACGCATCACTCGTAAGAAACGGCAGCCACCACACCACCCGGGCCGGGCAAGAAAGCGACGAATGCAAAACATGGAAGGAAACAGAGCGGAGCGAAGCGAACCTCGGGTTCCATGCAGACGTTCCGGCGGCGGCGGCGGCGGGCCCAAGTAGACGAAGCTTGGCGGCGCCCGGGGCCGGCGGTTCTTGGGTGGAGACGCGGACGGACGGGCACGGGACGACGACGACCGTGCGCGCGGAAGAGAATCTGGGCGCGCGGAGAGGGCGGCGCGCGGGGATTCAGTGAGGGGCCGGCGCGCGGGCGGGGTGGACGAGCAGCGGAGGACGTGCGGCGGGGAGGAGGACGGCGCGCGAGGGAGGCTTTTGGGAGGTGGTTTGTTGGCAGTCGCGAGGCGAGGCGAGGCTGCAGGGGGGCGGACGGAGGCGGAGACGGGTAGGACAAAGAAAGAAACACAGAGAGAGGGGGCGTCGTCCTACAGGAGGAGAGAGAGAGAGAGAGAATCGGTGGTGTGCCGAGAACGCTCGCTCTCACGACGACGTCGTGCTGCTGGCTGGCTGGCTGGCTGGCGGCCCTCGAGGGCAATGCGTATGCGTGAACCGGTCGCCCTGCATGCTGCTTTCGATCCAGGCCGTACGTTGGGGCGACGGTGAGTACACCGTCGGATTGCAGGTCATATTTCAGACGCGCCCACCGGTTAGAGAACAAGTTTTGGAGAGTATATTGTGGTTTCACATGGAATTTGGTGGTGGTATGTGGATATGCTCAACACAATGGACAAACCAAATTCTTGATAGAATTCATATCTCAGTGTCGCGAATCATGATGATAACTGAGGATTTCAGCATGACTAGGAGTCTAGGAGGAATAGCGATAAAAATAAACCAGCGGATATAATAGATAGAGCCCCTCTTAATGTTGTAGTAATAGGGCAAGGTGATCTAATGGGATTTGCACTGGCTGGAGAAAAATATGGCAGGTGTAATGATCCCGCAAGTTTTTAGATAGACTTCTTGTTTCACCCTCTTTGGGAGATTGTTTCCATTGATTTGTGTGCCCGCTCTTCCGAGAAATCTATCCAACCATGCACTCTTACTTATTAAATCGAGAGATAGGCCTATGGCTCCATCAATCTTACGATTTGAAACGGCTGGTTTGAGAGATCTGATCTTATTGATTCCGTAGCAGAAATATGGAAAAATATATTTAGGATATCAACATGTAGACAAATGGCAAAGCATGCTCATAAGGAAAATTTGTTGTACGTATATACCTCTTGTTGTTCTCCTTGACGGTTTGCAACTTCTCTAATGTACCAAAGTTTTAGGAAATAGTCGCCCTACTATGATTTCAATGTCAAGAGCGGCCGTTAATGGAGACCGGCGGTGTATTTCCATGGATCCCCCAAGCGGTCTCCTTCAATTGTCGACGCTCCGACTCGTTCCTCATCAAATGATTTGAGATCTGCTCACTAGCACACATCGGTCTTATGGACATGGGTAAATCCTCATTGGAAACATATTATACTATGTCGTTGGGCTGTTTTCACATATGTCGAGGTAAAAATATGATATGAGGTCGGACTTAGGTTTTCGTGACGCGAGCAAAAATGTAAACCGAAGGGGAGCGTGAGGCGGTGCCCGTGAGGCCACGCACCCACGTGGTACATCCAAGAGGGTGGACGCGCCGGCCACGCGCGCCAGCGCCCTGTGGTCCCTCTTCGGTTTCCCTTTTGGCTCAGTGAGTCTTTCTGACTTTTACAATTTATGTATTCTTTTTGGAAATTTTCCGAGATAGTTGATTTCTGCACAAAAAGTAGACACCGTAGTAATTTTGCTTAAAACAACGTTTGTATGAGTTAGTTATGTTCAAATAATGTAAATTAGAGAACAAAACAATAACAAAGGTGTTTGGAAAATTTGATACCTTTTGGACGTATCAACTACCCAAAATAATATGGGAGTGCATAAATGCACTTTCAAATACGTGCATATGTATATGAACTTGAATTGCATGCATATCTTAGCTATTACAGATTCGATGGAGTCTCTCATATATATTGGAGCAAAAAACAAGCAAGCCATAAGAACTTGCGTATTCTAAATATGCATGCGCAATGCTTTAAGATCCATAAAGCGATAAAATTTGGACAAAACAACAAATAAACTAAAAAGACACACAAAAGCGTGACAAAACATAAGTTTTCCAAGCTTTATAAAAAGATTGACCACAAAGTTCAACATATGAACTAAACGAAAATCACTGAGCATATAAAAAAAGATCTCACACATGCTCAAGGACTTATCTCACTCAAGTAGATAAAATATGGTACAAGAAATGAGATAGCAAACTCCTGAAAGAGCAAGGTTCCATTAAACAAACCAAACCCTCTACACTTTTCACAATGGCACCAAGAACCGAAAAGAAAATATTTGCCTTCCTGATGGCGTGGATCACACGCTCGTTGGGAACCCCAAGAGGAAGGTGTGAAGCAGTGTAGTAACAATTTTCCCTTGATAACAAAACCAATGTTTATCGAACTAGTAGGACTGAAAGGCTTCAACTCGGTGTCAATCTACTCTGCGCTTGTAGACTGACGCGGACCTGCACACAACACAAACAAACTACTTTGCCCCAACGAAAGGCTTCAACTTGGTGTCAATCTCCCTGGCTTGCTGAATCAAAGATATTAAACGCATGGTGTGAAAACAAATGTAAATGCAAAAAGGAACAACGAGCGAAGGGTGTTTGGAAGCAATGGAAACGGTGTTGTAATCACTGTAAAAGAATGGACTGGGGTCCATAGTTCACTAGTAGTGTCTCTCCGTAAAAAGATAAACATGCTGGGTAAACAAATTATAGCTAGACAATTGACAAATTGTGAGGGCATGACAATGCTATTATGACAAGCTATAGTTCACTGTAGTATTTAATTGGGCATTACAACAAAATACATAGACCGCTATCCAGTTGCATCTATGACTAATAATCCACCCCGGGATCGCTATCTAGCATGTCACCCGAAAGTATTAAGTTGCAAGCAACAGATTATCGCAGTAAGTAAAGTGCATAATGTAAGCAATAAATATAACACGTAGAAATAAACACCGTTGTTTTACCCTATTAGCAACAACACATCCAAAGTCTTGTTCGTTTCTGTCAACTCGAGCCGAGACAAAGGAGACATGAACCTACTATCTAGCATAAATATTCCCTCTTAGAGATACAAGCAACTACTTGGCCAAAGCACCCACAAGGATCGGAGAGCATGCAAGATCATAAATAAAACATAGATATAAAGATGAACAAACTTGATCATAACTTCACAATTTATCGGATCCCAGCAAACAGGACATGTAGCATTACATAAAGATGATCTTGATCATGATAGGCGCTCACAAGATCTAAACATGGAGGTACAAGGAGAAGAGACAACCATCTCACTACTGGTATGGACCCGTAGTCTAAGGATGAACTACTCACGCATCACTCCGGAGACAGACATGGTGGTGTAGAGCCCTCCGGTGATGATCTCCCCTCCGGCAGAGTGCCGAGAAGAGCTTCAAAACCCAACCGAACTAGTGTTTGCGATGACGGCGGCCACGAATATCTTTCTGGAATATGTTCGGGTGTTTTAGGGTTTTCTCGACGGGGGGAATTTATAGGCGAAAGGGCGTCGAGAGGCGGTGGAGGAGGGGTCCAGGAGACCCCTAGGCGCGACCCCACCCTAGGCCACGCCTAGCTACCTCCTCCAGGCTATGGGGCCCTCCTACAACTGATCTTCGGGCTCCGTCTTTGTTTTGATGAAAAATAAATCTCCGTAAATTTTCAGGTAATTCCGCGAATATTTCTTTACTACCTTTTCTGAAACAAAAAGACAGCAGAAAACAGGAACTGGCACTAGGCACCTTGTTAATAGGTTAGTCCCAGAAAATGCACTAAAATGATATAAAACTATAAATAAAACATGTACATTGATATAAAACAAGCATGGAACATCAAAAACTACATATATATTTGAGACGTATCAGCATCCCCAAGCTTAATTCCTGCTCGTCCTCGAGTAGGTAAATGATAATAAAAATAATTTTTTAAGTGACATGCTACCAACACAATCTTGATCAAATAGTAATGTAAAGCACATGAACTGAATGAAGTGATCCAAAACAATGGTCTATAGTTGATATGAAGTAAACAATGAGTAAGCAAGATGCATCATCGAAATAAAAACTTTTTATGAATAGTACTTTGGAGACATAGAGCTATAAAGTTTGACATAAATATTAGCTCACCAAGCAATACTCTATTATCAAAAGTGTTTGACCAACACAAAGGAAGATTTAAGTTTCAGCAATTGCTTCAACTTTCAACATATTTATCTTATGGATATAGTCAACACAAAGAATCATAGTTAGTCATAAAGATAACATATAAATATACTTGTACCAAGGTTAACACTAGTGTTTGCTTGTAGAGAAAAATGTTGAAATGGGAGAACTGACTCAACATAAATGTAAAAGAAAGACCGACCATAGAGGGAAGCAAGGATTAATCGTGTGCTAGAGCTTTTTAGTTTTGAAAACATATAGAGATATAAAAAATATATTTTGAGAGGTGCATGGTATGGTCAACGAATGGTAGTAGACAATGCAATATTACCCATGCTAAACAGACTTTTTAAGAGTATCTCCCATTGAGGAACGTTATTTCTGCATCAAGCAGATCATCCCTCTTATCTCGTTTGTTTACACAAGCAAATATTTGACTGGATAATCAAGAACAAAGCGCGAGGAGAGTTTTTGGTTATGTTGTAATTTATCTTTTATTGGGTTGGGCACCCAGTTGCCAGCTATTTTTGCAAAATTATAGACAACCAGATGAAGCATGCAAGTCAAGAATAAAGTATGTTTAACAAGTGTAATAAGGAACTATCTACCACTTCCTCATGAGCTGGAAACAGAGACACAAATAAGAAGTAATAACACTTTTGAAGGTTTAAAGGTAGCACACAATTTTTTTACTTGGAATGGCAGAAAAATACCATGTATGGGTAGGTATGGTGGACACAAATGGCATGGATTTTGGCTCAAGGTTTTGGATGCACAAGCAGCATTCCCGCTTAGTACAGAGTTTTGGATCCGGGAAAGGCAATTGCGTGTCTCCCATAAGGGGGGGGGGGAGGGGAGGGTATATAGTGGGGAGGGGTGGGAGCCAGGGCAAACGGCTTGGGGAAGTTAGCCTCCGCCTCCACCTAGGTGTGACACCCCTCCCTGGCACATCTCGCCAGAGAGGCGGTCGTCCCGTGCGCCAGCCCAAGATATCTGGCCGCACGTCACGACAGTGCAACATAATGGAAATCATTACACAATCAGGCACAAGAAGTGCTACAAATGGTTTACAAGGCCATCAAGGCATGACCAAATATCAAGTCAAGCATGGCTCAGGACAGAGTTTAACTGGCAGCGGAAGACGACTAAGGCAACGGCTTGGAGCGGCTCCACTCCACAGGCATCTGGCTGGGCTACTGATCCTAGCACGCTCCTGCTCCATCTCCTCGCTAAGGTGGAAGATGAATCCTCGCCAACATCTGGCCACAAACACAAGGCCCGTGAGTACATTTGTATGCACTTCGCAAGAATCGCCACTCACTACAAACAATCCAATCATCATGCAACAAGATATACATTGGAAATAAATTCCTACAACATGGCAAGTGTACTCTAGATACATGACATAAAAGTAGCATGACATTGACAATCAAACATGTCATAAGCAAGCAATGGGGGTATCACCGGTACAGAGTCCAAGCCAGGTGGGGTTGGATCGTGCACCGGCAATCATACAAAGAGATTACCTGTGACGAGTAAACAAGTGTACCAGTTGGTACCAAATAATATACAACCGCACCTGTGATCACTGCTAGGCCCAATGGCCTCATCTTTCCACTCTGGCATGCACGGTTGATGTTGGCTCAGGCCTAACTCTAGGCTCCCAACGATCACACCGCCATCCTATATCATGGGTAACCATCAACATCTCAATGCAACATTCCCTGCATCATCTTAATTGTTTATTTAGTGAGATCAGGTCGTTCATTAATTGTTTCAAACAGAACTTAGGTTTAACCTCCTGACACGACAAAGACACACAGTGTGACCGACACTGAACTGTTGTTCCATATCCCAGGAACGAGGCTAGCTTGCTAGGTTGACACTCTCGAGAGGTTGCATTTCCAACTATCAGAATGCACCCTACTCAGCCGGCACTTCAGGTTGTCACGCCAAAGTCGTACTGAGCAAAATACACTCACATGACGGTCCACTTGCTAAGACACTCTCCTGCACCACCCTATACACGTGGTACAACGGGCAAGTAAATTCGGCACATCCCCCGGTGCTACCGAGTATGCCTAGCTCCGGACTCCCTATCACAGTCGAACCCGTGCCTGTCGACCTCTACCCTCGGACAGCACAACCGAACGACTGCGCCCAATGGATGGCACAAAAGGGGCTCAACAACCTACTAGGTCACGGTCCTCCATGAGACGACGATGGTCCTGCTTTCAAAGTTCAGATTAGTGGCACCATGGACTGACCCTATCGTTGTTTGGAGGGGGTGTTTCATTTAATCAAGTTTCATTATAACAAGTCCAAACAACAGAGGATTAGTTCAGCACAATAATCATAATATCAATATAATATATCATCAAACAACAAGTCATTAGCAACATAATATTCCAAGCAATAGTTTGTTTGTATTGACCGGGTGACTATGACGGTTCCTCCAGTCAGCGCCACCACGAATCAGTGTTCACAGAAAAAAAAATAGCCCAGTGGGTCAATCGGACGACTGTGGCGATTCCTCCAGCCAGCGCCCTCACAGATCATCTACAAAAGCTAGCACAGTTTGTTGGCGTCGAACGGGTGACTGTGGCAGAGATACCTCCGACCAGCGCCATCACAGATCAACTACCAAAGTTGGTAGGGCATGTAGTCATCAAAATGAACCGAAAAGCACTCATAAGAAAGAAGGCATCCATTCCACTCGAGGATTACCTCGACGTGGTGTCAGCGATCTTGGCAAAAGAACCAAATGGAAAGCAAATGTCCCAAGCGTCGCAGTCCAGGTGGGCTTACGCCAACCATGTTTGACGAAGGGAGAAGAATCAAATAACTCTTTTGGCAAATGCCCCCGACTCCGAGGATCATAAGACGACATTCGTCTGCTCCTCACCTCGGCGAAGAAGAAGAAGCAAACAAAGCCACACAAGTGCGAGGCGCACAGTTGTATAGTTCCCCACTCCTTTGACTGTGGCGGTTCCCCCAGTACATCGCCTCGGGAATGGGAAGTGGTACCCCAGACACGACACCAATTCTACGGAAAGTAGATGTCAAAGTCATGATATCTCATGACGCACAGTTTACAGATGGCAGGCAACCAGATGCACAGATATGACATGGTAATATGAACAACACGAACAAATAATATTACAAGACTGGTCATAGCAAGTGGTTAGCTTGCCTGCGAAGATCGACACCGTTTGGTTTGGAGGGTCACGAACGTCACGATTTAGGGTCTCGGTTCGCCGGTACCGCGGGATACACCTATACACGCATACGAGGGTGCTGAGTATACAAGTATTTTACAAAAAGGTAAAACCCAAACCACTGGATAGATCCTTACAAACTAAGAATTTACAAATTTGAATCGACTAAAACGGAGCTACGGTTCAAAAGTTATTGACGTGCGACGGATAGCTATCTGCTGCTCACCTCGAAAAAGAAAAACAGACTGCGCGAAAAAAAACGGCTCGGGCTGCTTCTGTGCGCGGCTGGGCCGTTGCTGGGCCGAACGGCCTGCTGCGCTTTTGGGCAGCAGCTAGCTGGGCTGGGCCGGCTGCTCTTCTGGGCTGCAGCTCGCTGGTAGAAGAAGAAAAAAAAGATCGATTGGCTCCAAGGCGTTGACCTCCTGCATACTCGCTCCTGCGCACGGGAGCTCGCCACGGACGCCGGAGTGGGCGGCTCGGCGCGCCGGCCGGCCGGTCGACGGCGAGGACGGGGTAGCGGCGGTGGGGGCCGCGGCCAGGGGAAGCAAGGGCGGCGGGAGCTGGCGGCTGCGACGACCGGGCGTGCAAGCCGCGACCGGAGCTCGCACGGTACCGGCCGTTCGGGCGGCCGGGCTGCCGGGCGACGGCGCGGACGGGCACACCGCGCTCGGGGACGGCCTCTACGTCGACAGAGACGGCCGGGAGGCGCCACGTCGAGCTTTGGCCAGTACGGCCATGGCGGGTCGAGCAAGGACTCGAGCTCCCAGAGCTCCTCTTGGTCTTCTGGATTGCGGGGGAGGAAAGGAGAGGGGAGGGAGTGAGTGGGCATCTGGAGAGGGCTCAGTATCCAGCACGTTGTGCTCGAGCTGGAGTGAGCAGCGGGGAGGAAGTGGACAAACGTCGCCGGTGCCTACTTCTACCGGTTTCTCTCCAAGGAATAAAGGGGGGAGGATAGAATCGACTCCGGTATGATCTAGGGGAGCAGGGATGAGCTCAGTCTCCACTAGGTTGGGCTGGGACAGGGAAATAGCGAGAGAGACCGGAGGAACAGGAACGCGCAGGACGCCGACAGTGCACGCTCCGAACGCCACGAGCGGCATCGATGCGTTCCCGACGACTCGGGGCACCAAATGGAACACGGATTGCACCGCTGGGTTCGTAACGACGAGAGGAACACAACAAAACAAGAATCCCTCAAGGATTCCAAACTTTGTAAAATAGATTTTCCAGAAAACCAAAAACACCGAAGGTGCTCGATGAAATGAAAGGAGTCTTGCACAACTCAGAAAAATCCCCAAAAATTACCACTGAGTTCTTGTGGCACAGGGAGGGTGTCTATGGAGTATGAGCTCAAATGGGTACAAGGAAAGTGGGTTTCGAGATGGTGCCCAAAAGATGTCATATTGGCATGGTTATACAAAAATGGCTTTGCCAAAATGATAGGGGGCTGATCTCCTGGATGTGTGTGTCCAATATATGTGTGATCACATATGCTAAGTATCATGGCCATATGAATTATTTGGCTATGGGTTGCTTTGGAGGTCGCCAAATGACACTATTTTTGGCTTACAAAGGGAGTGGTGCAAATATTGCTCAAATGGATTTGGCTCCAAAAGGAGAAGTGCAGGGAATGCAAAAATATTCATCCCCTGAATTTATCAGAATTTATGGAGATGCATAGCTTGACTCAAACATTTCTGGATCAGAAATGGCATTTTGGAAAATAGTGTCCAACTTGGAAATATTGCATTGAAGTATGCAATATTTTTGCATGGATTGTCTTTATATGGATAAGGGAGTCCTCTGGTATTTTTAGTGGAATTTTCTAGCTATGGAAATAGACTTTCCTTTTGTAGGTGGAGAAAAGGGTTTAAAAGGTTTAATAATTAGGGCTAGGGTTTTCGAGGGAAAACCTAAGCACCAAAATTATCACGGGTGATGGAGTGGTTCAGGGATCACTGGAAAAATTCTTGAGGGAGCAATTCCCAAGTCAAATCATCTTCAAAAGATTTGAAGAAATATTTAGGAAAAGAGAAAAAAAATCAGGTGTCATAAAACACCACTAAAATTAGGTTTAAATTTTCGGGGTGTTACACTAGGGATCCGCCGGTCCTAGATGGGAAGACGTGCCTCACCCCCTCCCCGACTAGGAATTAGACTCCTGGTCCAATTCGGTCCCCGAATTCCCTTGGGACTTTCCTTGCCCCATAGGGAAAGTGGAGGGGAAGTCCTGGAAGAGCAATGCCGGCCTAGGTGAGCCATGGGGCCCATATGGCTGCCACACAGGTGTGGCGCAGCCCAGTTACCCCCTCCCGGCACTTCCCACTTCCCCGATTTTCTCCTAAACCCTCCAGATCAATATATACCGTCCATATAAAATCTCAGAATAAACCCGATAACTATAGAAACTATTTCTACAACCCCAGGACATCTCATGCCTGCTTATAAAAATCCTGGAACACTTCCGAGGTCTCTCTGACATCATATGTCTCTTCTATAATTGTCCGAAACACTTTCAGAGTGTCATCGATAACATCGCCATGTTTTCGGTGTCTCTCAAATATACCTACCTACTAAATAACTCTCAATATAAGATTAAAGCACCTTAAGAGTGTGAGCCTGTAGGTTCGGTAATACATAGACATGGCCGAAACACCTTCCGAAAAATAACCAACAGCGGAGCCATGGACGCCCATGATGGTTCCCATGCATACACAAATACATCGAGCGAACCTTTCGTTACTCATGTTGCTAATCCCTTTGCTTTACGATACTAGTGATATACCAAGGTGGTATCCTCACGATCAAACTCTTCAATATGACCCTCTTTTCTCATTCCATATTCCGATATCCTCGTGACTAATCTCACGTTGTGTCTGGCGAGACGATTAGATGATATCGTAATATTGAGAGGGCCCGGAGTGTATCTCTACATTGTTAGGAGGAGCAAGATCCCACTCTTGATTAATCCAAGTCCCTTGCACACTTTAGGATATACCTGAGAACCACCGTTATGGCCACCCAGTTATGGAATGATGCTAGATGGCGATCTAAGCATACTTGTCAAATATGTGGTCAGTGGTCACTAGATATTCTCATGGTCTAGAACCTTATGCAAAATGACAACTTCATAATAATAATGCTATCAACAACGATGAATAATATCTCATAACAAGATCATATAACTGGGTCGGTTCGGTACCATTGTTATGTCAACAATGTACTCTCATAGTAGTTGACTTGACTTCGTACATGATCAGAAAAATGTGATCATAACACAACATGTAAACTAATCTTAGAGGTTAGATTAGAAAAACTTGTTTGTCTATTTCTCCACACGTGCGTATGAGTTTTCTTTGAATATCATATTCAAGTGTCATAACAGTTATAGCACAGAGATATAAACATTAGCAATGAACTTGGGATAAATAATAATTTAATTTTAGTGCCTCGAGGGCATACCTCAAACAGTCTGAGCAATATTAGAAGGGGAACGGTCGCTAGAATATCTCCTAGCCGCATCTCCAACCTCTCCAATCAACTCTTCCTTTGCCTCCACGAAGATTAGGGAGTAGTCCACCCACGTATTATGAGTTTGTGGCAGTAACTGAAAAGGAATATCTCTCTACGCGGTTTTGGGCTGTTGGTTGCAGTACCCATCTCAAAGATGAAAAGAGACGACATCTCGATGATTTTCTTATATTGAGTCGCTTGGAAAATAGTATAGTTAAGAGGAGGGCCTTCAGATTGTAATGGTGGGAATCAAATCAAGTTATTGCGCCCTTTAACCTTCCTATGCGAAGAGATATACTACCCATGCTTAGACTTGTTCAATCCAAGATTTGCAGGTTGGACTCATGGAGTTGGCTCCGGAACCTTGGGCTGGCCAGCTAAAGCACTGCCAGCTTTCTTGTCTCTTCAAGCAGTTATGGATCCAGAAAATTAATTTCGGGTGTTCAAAATCCAACCAACATAAAATATACAGGTGAAAAACTGAAAATGGTTCATGACTTCATGCCAATAATACTACAAATTCGAGCTTTGACCTTGATTTTGAACTTGAAACACAACGTATACATGCTAAGAAATATCACAAATGCTGCAATATGTCCACCATGCACTACATATGATTTTTTTGCAGAAAATTTTGGGTGTTCAGCTGCACACCCTTGACCAACCGTGGATCCGTCCCTGCCTTCAAGTAGAAACCTATGGTCTCCTCCTAGCTACAAAGTTAGCACATCTTTTTCAGGTTCTGGATTCTCACTACTTTACAGACTGCTTAGTGTTAGCTTTGGCGACAGAGTCGTCACTAGTTTTTGCATTTCCCAGGGGATTGGGAGAATAGGTTTCTGAATCTACTCCCTATGTTCCAAATTAATCGATTTCCATTTGTCCACATGTGGATATATCTAGACATGTTACATGTATAGATACATCTATATTTGACCAAATGAAAGTCATTTAATTTAGAATGGAGGGAGTAACTGCAATGATACACGATTCTTCTCTCTTCCCATTTCAGCGGGATAAGCCACATCAGGAAATGCGGCAATGTCAAAACAGATCATCTTGCTCGGTTGGCTCTTCGAATTCAAAATTGATCCTTACAGATCCGTTGTTTTGGTGCAGAAGCAGGTTCATGCTACCCAGGGTCAGCCGTCAGCCTATCTGTTTCCTTTCAAGCTGTTATCCGTAAAATGCACTTGAGGTCCACGCTAAAAAATAAAAATGCACTTGGTCACTTGAGTTGAATATTAAAATCTGTTGTGTTAAAAAAAAAATACTACGTCCTCTCTGCCAGATCAGCCGTGGCTCGGTCTCTGGTTTCCGCCGCCACCAGCGGGACCCACATTAAGTCCCCACTAGTCAGCCTCCGAGCAGAGCCGAAGCCGCACACCGACCCGGACGCCTGGCACCTCCGGTCCAATCCAAACCAAAACCCCGCCCACCGACCGGAACCAAAACCCTCGACCCGAGTCGCATCCATCCTCCGCCCGCACCGCACCCGGCGCCTCTCTCCTCCCTGCTCGCCACCGCCGCCGCCGCCGCCATGAGCGCCGGCTGGAGGACTCTGCTGCTCCGCATCGGCGACAGGTGCCCCGAGTACGGGGGCTCCGCCGACCACAAGGAGCACATCGTAAGTCCCCCACCTCGCCCCCCTCCCAGTTCCTCCCTGCCCCCCGCCTCCAAACCCTAGCGCCGGTGACAGTTGTATGCACGGGCCCATGAGCTCCTGCTACTGGGTCTGCTGCAGATTAGGACTGGCATCGCGGCGGCTTTTAATCCGACAATGCGGCCAGTGCGCGCGCCAATCTGGCTGGGAGAGTGGCCCTAGGAAGAGCACAGAACGGAGTGGAATTACTCACGATGGGGGTGATTTGCAGTGTTTCGGTTGCCGTTGGTCTAGGTGCCTACAATTGTCTGCCAGGACTTGTGCCAAACTGTCGCCTCTGTTATCTATTTCCGCCAGTCTACTGTCTCGGCTCTCCCGAGTTGGACTTGGTCGGTGTGATCTGCATCTGCTTATATTTCTGGCATTTTAAATGTGTATATATATCGAACTTGGGTTGCGAGCTAGTGCCTTAGGAAACTTGCTGGGCTGAACTACTGTACAGATGTTGTCACAAGGCAATTCCACTGGAAACACATCAATCTGTGGATGGATATGCTTGGATTGGGCCAAAATATACCCTACCGATATTTTTTTGTCTTTGTTTGGAATTGGATGGTTGCCAATGCGTGCCAATGCCCATTTCCTCTCTAGTTCATTTTTCCTGCCATCGTTGACCAATTTAGGGCTAACAATTTTTTGGTTCGCCATTTTTTGTTTGGCAAGCTTGGGCTCAAACCAAACACACCCTGTATCATAAACTGCAACTGTTGAATATGCCCTCTTATATAGGTGAAGTTGTGGCACTATTGCATGGTAGTATGCAAAGATGGAGATTACTATCTCTATTTTGAATCCTGATTTGTTTTAGAATGCTATTTTAGTCAAATGATTTTACTAAAGGGTGCCTAGCGAGTTCATAGGCACATTGTTCTTGTCCTTGTTTGTTACGTATTTATAACGTCATAGTTGTTTGCAAGTTGGAATAATGGGCAATGGTCGAATAGAATGTTACTTTTTATCTATTATGCCATGTGTCTTCCACACCTGTTCTGACAAACATTTGCTTCATAGGAAATCTGTTACAATGTGCTTTCGCGCGAATATGAACACTCCAAAGATGAAATTTTTGAGGTTGGTACCAAACATTCTACTATGTGCTTTTCTAATTGTTGTACTTTTGCCATTACAATCTGGCTTTTTTAGTAATCTACATTGTTCAGTTCTATGGAGAAATACTAGTGTTTAATTGGTTCGTTCCCAACTGTTGTGCACTATTCAGATTGTCAGAGGATGATAATTTTTATGCCACTGTCATTAAGGCAGCAAGGGAAAAAATAATGTAGAGAATAGATCTTACAAGCTGCATCCTGCAGCATTTTCTTACTCTGTAATGCATTCGATAAATATTGCTCTTTTGTATGAAAATTTGAGGTTCTAACTGAAAGTATCTTTGTCCAAGCAGTTTCTCCTTCAGTGTGCAGAACAATTACCTCACAAGATTCCTTTCTTTGGAGTTTTGGTATGCAACTATTTACTCTGAAGCCTATTCTCTTCTTTTATTAATGTTACTATTGGATCAGTTTAAGTCCTTACAGAATAACAATACATATTTGACTTGTTCCCCATGCTTTGTATTCCCTTATTATTCTGAAATGAAGAAGGAAGCCATTATTTATAGCAGCATTATATACATAATCTAGTATGCACATTTTTTTCCTTTTGGTTGGATTTATGACATCAAAAACATGCGTACAATTTGGTCATAAGCCACAGTGGCACCACAATCCTGATCGAAAATTTGGTATATAGGACTGTTGGTGGAACTTTGTGAGAGAACCTCGAAGTCCATGTATGTATTGGCTCATATTGTTGGCCAAGTCTTACTATCATGTTTACACATGACCTTCATGATGCTGTTTCATTTATGCACACGATTTTCATCATTATCTTGTAGTACTTATATATGACTGTTCATTTATATCTCCTCTCCTACGGGGACCTTGGAATGCCAATGAAAAAATATTACATTTTCATTATGTCCACATGTGTTTTCTCCTGACATGTACATAGAAAGAGATAAACCGTGGATCTCTTCCCCTCGATTCTCTATACTCTATGCCGGACAATGTTATTCGGTCGTTAAGTTAAACGTGATCCCAATATTTTTCATTTCCGTTGGCATATTTTTATGAGAAGAGGAGGCTATGTCTACTTTTTGGATCAACTGATGAGTTAATGGCAATGGGATGCACATTAATTTCTTGTATTTAAGCAGTTATGTTCCATAAAGAACTGGTTTTTGAGGGTTTTAATACCTTCTGTACCTAGTTTTTTAAATCTCACATTAAAGTAACTTTTCCCCTATATGTTTTAAGAATAAGATATAGCTATATGATTGGTCTTATTTAATCGAACTAATTCAGTTGTGTTGGTTCTGCTTTGTTTTTATAATGTCAGATAGGTTTGATAAACTTAGAAAATGAAGATTTTGCCAAGGGTATTGTGGATACAACACAGGCCAACTTACAGGTGTGTTTTGTTCTTACATCACAAAGCATGGCAGTATCTATTAACCGCTTCTTCCTCTTGTTCCACTGGAGATATGTTCTCATGATAGTATTCCCGCATTATTATGTCACTGGGCTTGTTGTCATATATGGACTATAAAATTAATCATGCTTGGAGGACCAACTTCGGTTCCTCCTATGATCATCCTAGCATTGTAACGACTGGCCGTGATTTCAGGATGCCTTGCATAATGAAAACAGTGACAGAGTCAGGATATTGCTGAGATTTCTCTGTGGCCTGGTAAGTTTATAGTTTTGGTTTGATTTTCGTGCTGTATCATCCTTTGCTTGCTACTATCCTGTGTCCCAACTTGTGATTCTTGAATATTTCATATCGGACACACTGACATGTTTATTGACAACATGTCCATCAATAATCGAGTCTCAGGGCTGAAGGCTTTTAGTTCTCTTCCAGTTACATTAACTTTTGTATTAAATGAATTTGCTAGAACGCACACACAACAGTGGAATTGCACGATATAATCTCATTTGTAATTCTCTAGCCCATAAATTCAGGCGCTGCAGCTCTGAGTATGGTTTTGCATGATTTATCATTTTTTTATTAATGTTAAGTTTTCATTTGTTCAGCAGATTGCTTAGCGCAATATCATCTTTATGCTAGGCTTTGATATCTCCTATGCTCGTTGAATTGAGTTTCTTACTCTATTCTAGAAAAGAGTGGATGGATTTGCCCTCTTTATTTCATGGTAGAAATGTTTTCTTGTATTTTGTGCCATGTATATTAAGCAATTTGTAGCACTTATGTTGTTCTTTACCATTTCTTTTTGTAACTGTGGATTTTATGTTGTGTTGTAGATGTGCAGCAAAGTTATATTGCCAAATTCCATTATTGAGACATATGAGACACTGTTATCAGCTGCCGCAACAATATTGGATGAGGAAGCTGGAAATCCTTCTTGGCAACCACGTGCCGATTTTTATGTTTATTGTATTTTGGCTTCTCTTCCGTGGGGTGGTTCAGAATTGTTTGAGGTAATGTTGTTACATTTCTGCGATTTACTGTTTAATCTTTATCACCTTTTGTGTCCGATATCTGTGATTGAGCAGCACACATGCTTCTAGTTCTCTGCTTGTATGAACCTTCATGACCTTTATTAAGCTACAATGACTTTTGGAAGTATGTATTGTGCGGTTCAATCTGAATGCCTCTTAGGCCCGATTGGTTTGCTGTTTAGATTTCCCTCCCGAGAAAAACGACGGATGGTTCGTTAATTTACGGACGTTTCAACCTCCGTAGAATATTTCCGGCCCGATTACCCTGAATCCAAGCGAGCCTTAAGAGTTGTGCTGGCACTGCTATTTGCATACGTTAGTATATAAGTGTCTGCAATTTTTTAGTTCTAGATCTTTGGAAGGTTATCTTTATTTTATTTGTCAGTCCATATCACGCTGTTGTCTATTTTATTCTATGAAGAAGCAAAATAGGGACAGTGCCCCTCTAGTAAGTAGGAAGAGGCGTGCATGAATTCCCTAAATCTCAAGGGTATGGGTAATACTGACCTTGAAAGTCTATGTGTTTGCAGTTTAACATGAACATCACACATGAGTTTTTTTTAGACCTTTAGCGCTATAGTAAAGAAGTTCCACACTCCTACACTATAGTTGCATTTTACAGAGTGTTAGAAAATTCTGCAGACATGAATCGTTGTTAGAAACTTAGAATACACTGATGAATTCTAACATGCAGCAAGTTCGGATGAACTGGAGAGGGTTCTGGTTGGTATAGAGTCTTATATAAGCATCAGAAGGCATTTTGATGATATTGCTTTCTCAGTCTTTGAGACGGATGAAGGCAATTCTCCCAATAAAAAGGTACTGGCAATTTCTTGATTATGTGAACCTTTATCTCCTGAATTCTGATCAACCGAAACTTATGCTATTTATATCAGGTCTTTAACTTCTTTCCCCTGCAGGATTTTGTGGAAGATCTATGGGATCGTATGCAAGTTCTTTCTCGTAACGGATGGAAGGTTAAAAGTGGTATGTCAGCACGTGATATGAAATACACATAAATCTTACTGAAATAATTTGGTATTGAGTTTCACACAATAGTCAATAGTGTTAAATGACAAAACAACCTTTATTTGTCCAGCAGGACTGATTGCTTACATAATCTTGAACATACTATAGGCTAATTGTTTTGCATTATGTTTAATTGCTCCCTCGCAGTTCCAAAACCTCACTTGTCGTTTGAAGCCCAGTTGGTAGTTGGAAAATCTCACCGTTTCCCTCGGTTAGTTGCCCACCACCTATTGACACGATGTCAGTTTCTGAAATATTAAAAGGGCAAGAAAAGCATGAAGCCAATCTAAAGTATCCTCAAAGGCTTCGTAGGCTTCATATATTTCCAACAAATAAAGCTGAGGTAAATTGCTGATTCATGTTTTAGTCCATTGATCATTGTTACATACTTACATTTAGTGTTCCACTTGCTGTATCTTCTGCAATGTATGTAAACTGACATGAAATTAGCATTACTTATTTTTGTTACAAAGTTCGCCTGTTGATGTACTCATGCTTAATCGCTATCGTTTCCTCACAGAATATGCAACCTGTAGACCGTTTTGTTGTCGAAGAATACATATTGGATGTGCTTCTTTTCTTCAATGGATGGTCAGTTACAATTTTATTTTTGCAGTCTATTTTGTGTGTTTGACACTTAGAAAAGCTGCGATTGTTGGATATTCACACATATGTTTGATAACTTGTTCATGCATGACACCGCTGACACCATCTACTCACTGGATTTGCTTGTTAGTCCTTGGTGTGAACACAACTTGGTGGTTCCTAACTTTCGATTGCCAGTCTTTTCTAACAAAACCTGGTTGTATTTGGACATGTTGCAATTTTCTACCATCTGTTGTAAGCCCTAGGGTTTTAGCATATAAACTTTTTCCCAGAGTATGCAGTGGAGGGCTTATGGTTTAACAAATAGGTGTAAGACAGTGTATCACTCTAAAGGTTCCAGTCTTCCAGAACGAACTAGACACAAGCCTAACAAGGTCAAAGTTACCTGACTCAAGTGTGACAATTTAACTTCGCTGTTAGCATGCTAGAATAGTATGAAATGCAATAATTAGGGTTGACACCATTTGTCAGGCTCACCAAGGGAATACTCGTGGAGTTTTCTGTTAATATTTCCTACTGAACCGTATTACTTCAGCTTTCTTATTACTAATTCTATCTTGGTTATATTTTTCTTTGAAAGACAGTCGCAAAGAATGCGCGTTTTATCTGGTCAGCCTTCCTGTGCCTTTTCGGTATGAATACCTGATGGCTGAGACCATATTTTCACAGGTATTTCTGAACCATCTTTGTTACAAGTGTTTATACAGTTACTAATTCAACGTGCCTGCTTTCATGTTAACTGAACTTTATTATATTTAGTTGTTGTAGAAATGAATATTTTATTTTCTTGCATTCAATTTCCGACACAGTGATCATTTAGGTTTAACCACCATGAGATGGGTGGCAAACCTTGCTTTTCTGAGTGATGAATCAAGTTTCGCCCAATTATTTCCAAAGGACTTGCTGATTAAAACCTAGTGTCTGTTTGGTGTGCACTGTTCTTGCTAATTTGGGATTCGCTTGTAGGGATATTATTATTCACATATTGAACTCGTAAATTTAGATGATTAATTTACACTTAAGCTTAATTTAATGTTTGAGATTTTTTCATTCAGCTGATCAATATGTATAAGTTCACCTATGTTTACAAAATTTGTTGAAGATATGTTTTTGTTTTCGACTTTTCAGTATAGTATAGTTAAACCCTTGAGTTTTTTCGACCATTTTCTGCGTGAATATTTGCCAGTTTTCAGTTGGTGTCTTCATATCGATTTAATATTTTGGGGCCATTTAGACACAGTATTTCACAATATTTGTAAAAGGGGACATCAAGTTTTAGCATTTCCGGGGTCTACTGAATTTGGCTAATAAATCCATATTGTTGTTTTTTCAGGCTGTTTTCTATTTAGTAATTTCCAAGATTCCCTAGAATAGTGTCTTGATTGGTAGCGTTCCATTATAGTCTCTGTACTTGTCAAATGATAATGAATATTTTCTTATTACTTATATGATATTTTCCAGCTTCTACTGCTGCCGAATCCACCTTTCAGGCCAATCTACTATACATTGGTTATCATCGACCTTTGCAAGGTATTTCTTCTTTAATGCTTTAAGACTGGTCAGGTAGTATGTGTTACAGTTGGGAATCAATGTAGTGCCGAGGCTTGCATGTAATGTGAAATTTAAGATCATGTCAGTGTTAATAAGCAAACCAGCATACTTAAATTTGCCTTGTGTTAGGTGGCTGTTTAAACAAGTTCTGGACGTGTCATGTGTAGAATGCATGTTGCACTTTCACATCTATTATTTTTTCTTGCATGATATTTTTCTTCATGTGCACAACACCTGATTGTGAGCTTTACTAGCCTATTGGGTTGATACCTGGATCGTGAGGTCATCCTCATCACTCGTCAAAAGATCGAGACACCCTTTGTCACATCAGCACCACACCATTAACAACTTCTATGGATGTATCTGTCGATCAGTTAGAGAATAGACAACACATCGCTCATTTGCAGTCTAGAAACCTAATAGTGATAGATTTACTTTTTTCCCTTTCCCATAAAAGAGAATGTTTTTTCTTCCTTGACGATGAGTGGAATGAGTCTGACTATCTAAAATGTCTTCAGGCTTTGCCAGCTGCATTTCCATCTGTTGTGGTAGCAGCAGTACATGCTCTTTTTGACAGAATTAGTAACATGGATACGGAGTGCCGCACCAGACTTATCCTATGGTTTTCACACCACTTGTAAGCTCATTACCATGGATTTGTTTTTTTCATGAGTAGTCCTGCTTAGCTTATTCATTTATTTAGAACTTAAGTTTGTTAGAACTTACTGTGGCCTATTGGCTATTGCTTAATAGTCTTCCTGTTGATGTTCAGTACCCTAATGATAATCTACTTCTGCTGCTGCTTAAAAAAAACTAATGAAGTGTTGCATACGATGCTATATAGTTTCTAATGTAATTGGTTGCAGAACATATCTGATCTTCTAACAAGTTTGATCGCCTATAGCACTAAAATCAATTTGTAGCCTTATTTTAATGACATATTATCTGCTCACGCAGGTCAAATTTTCAATTCATTTGGCCTTGGCAGGAGTGGGCCTCTGTAAAAGGCCTCCCAAAATGGGCTCCACAACGTGTTTTTGTCCAAGAAGTATTAGAAAGGGAAATTCGGCTGTCCTACTTTGAGAAAATCAAGCAGGTTAGTGACATACTATGAGCTGTTCCTTTAATAAGTAGGAATTCTTACTTATCTATTGCTTGTTTTTTGTTAGAATTTACCTTGCTATTTCGATTTGGAAAGCACCTTTTTACTATCCCTGAAGTATTACAGTTGTTCGGATAACCCCAGCCCCACGGATCTGTTTTTTTTGTTCAGCTTACTCCCCTCAAATTTCTATACCATTTAACCCCCTACTCTGGGTTTAGACTCTTGTTTTGCTGGCATGGAAAATGGTGCAATGACATAAGCGAAATCGCACAAAATCCTCCTGCCAGAGAAATCTCACTGATTTTTCTGCTTTAACCTCCATTACCCCTGTGACCCTGTCTTTGTCTCTCACCCCTTCTCCCCATAACTCTATGTTCTGTACCAAGCTCATCTCCTTCCCATAGCCAAGAGTCAAAGTACCGGTGCCTGCGCGTGCCAACTGCCAAGCGAGCCACAACGAATCAGCTAACTTCGAAAGGAGCATAAGCACACCAGTAGTCTTGAACACATAGTAGCCGGAAACGGGGTCGATGCCGCGTTCCACGACCCGGGGTCGATCGACCCAGTTCGAGGGTCGGGGACGAAAGTGGTTCGACGTGGGTCGGTGCCCGGATCACGTTCCAGATCGATAGATGCTGACCCACACGAGTACACAAAATTGCAAGGACAAGAGTACATACATACCAGGCATATCGCCGCCCCGCGCGCCGTCAGTCGAGCTGCCGTAGCACCGTATCTCCATCTCCGTCCCGCCATGATGTGTACGCCGGCGGCCGGCCGGAAAGCCTCACTCGCACGCCGCCGCCGTCGCCGTACTGCGCGCTGCATCCTCCTTCTGGACTGGAGTTGGATCCATGGTTTCGTAGATGGATGGATTTAGGGATTGTCTTGTACTTCATGGGGAAGATGCGAAGAAGACAGATGGAGATGCGAAGGTCAAAGGACTTCTTTTTAGGGACGAAGGTCAATGGACTTGGTAGTGGGCTGATCTATCGACCGAATATTCTTTATTCTGACTTCTTTGCACAAAGAAAAAACTGCCGAGTTGGATGTTGGCGGGATATTTCCCTCCATGGAAAATATGGGGGTCATAATAAAGGCCTGGATCTTTGCCTCCTTGTTAAGTAATTTATGGAAAATATTCTCGGCTAAAAATTTGTAATTGTACCACGAGTCCACGACCACGACCCAACTTGTGGTACCGGGATGATCGACCCAAAATCGTGTGGATCCTGACCCATGTTCCAAATTGGCGTACCGAAGATGTATACTCCTTATCGAACCTTGTTCCCTGGAGTGTCGATCCTCGACCCGCGACCCCGTTCCTCGACCCGGACGATCCGGATTTCTGGCAACTATGCTTGAACACCATGCGCCGAAGTAAGGAGACAATCACTGCCCCTTTGTTGCCTGTTGTTCACCGTATTTCTGTCGCACAACCCTGCCCATCCACTAGCTGGATCACCATTTTATAAGGGTGGCAGGAGAGCACTGGTCACAATATCTGTAACTGGAGGTGTCTGCCAGCTGAGACGGGATGACGTGTTTGTCCGTGTCTGGAGTACCTGTACAATGCTGCCCACCCACTAGTTGTGCTACCATCCCCTCCAGAATTGGTGTGCACTTCTCATCGTCTTTGCTCACATTGCACTCTCAAAAGTCAAAACCCATCGCCCTCTCAAAGGTTTCCACAATTGACTTCATCATATTCATTAAATCCCTAAGATGTACGAATCTATATGTGCATCCTCCTCGATTGTATCAGTACCGAACTCAGGATTTGGTCATTGTCTCTGGCGCTGGTTAAACCCATTGTCCACCTGCTCGCAGAAGAGCATGGCTGCGCGTGCAACCACTGCTACTAGCCTCACGATATTTTCCCACTTACAGTTTAACCTTTACCTGCAGCATCCATGCATTCTAGCACACTTCAGCAGAGCTCTTATAGCAGCCATGGCGTTCCTCTCCTTTTGCGTTATCTAAAATGATGTCTCCATCCATGGTGGTTCCTTTTAATCCAGTCTTATGTGGCAAATGCCACTTCTTTCACCCACATCAACCAAACCACAATATAAAACCAACATAGGATGTTAAGTAACGGTATTGAAACTTGGGGTGCACCAAAAAATAGACAGGTGGGTTATTTGAATACCTGCAAATTTCAGGGGCTTAAAAAGGCCGTTCCCTTTTGATTTCCATGCTTCTACTTAATTGTCTCTGTTGACTGGGAAGCGATTATTTAAATTGAATATTGCCTTTGTCTCTTTTGCAGAGTATTGAGGATGCTGCTGAGTTGGAAGGATTGTTACCCCCAAAAGCTGGGCCTAATTTCAGATATCTTACTGATGAAAGCAAAGAAAGCACCGAGGGTCACAGGCTATCCAAGGAACTTGTTGGCATGGTTAGAGGAAAGAAGACTACACGTGATATTATTTTGTGGGTTGAAGAACAAATAGTTCCTGCAAATGGTGCCAAGTTCGCGGTTGGTGTTGTTAGCCAAACACTTCTTGACATCGGTTCAAAAAGTTTCACCCATCTTATCACCGTTTTGGAGAGATATGGTCAAATAATTTCCAAACTATGTCCAGATGAGGAAATGCAGTTGTTGTTGATGGATGAAGTCAGTGCTTACTGGAAAAACAGTACCCAGATGACTGCTATAGCTATTGATAGAATGATGGGTTATCGCTTAATTTCCAATTTGGCTATTGTCAAATGGGTTTTTTCTCCTGCTAATGTCGATCAATTTCATGTGTCTGATCATCCATGGGAGGTACATTCATCTACTTTAAATTTGCATGTGTTCGACCGTTGTTATAAATATCAACCAAATTTTGTGTGGCTCATTAAATTGACAGCACATACAAAAAGATTTCTGCCTTATGCTATTAATGCTATGAATCATTTCTTCTGCCAAATGCAGCAACCATTATATTTGTTATAATATTATTTTTGTTGAATCTGTCTGATTCATGTCCTCTTAACAGATTCTTAGGAGTACTGTTAGTAAAACATACAATCGGGTCAGTGACCTTCGGAAGGAAATCCAAACACTCAGGAAAAATATTCAAGTTGCTAAAGAGGCTAGTGCAAAAGCCACCAAAGAGTTGGAGGAGGCTAAATCAGTACTTGAGATCATAGAAGGCCAACCTGTGCCATCTGAAAGACCGGGCAGGCTAAGGCGACTTCAAGCTTTTGCTGACAAAGCAAAAGAACAGGAAGTAACTACTGAAGAGTCGTTAGAAGCAAAGGAGGCTCTCCTTGCTCGGGGGCTTGAAGAAGGCAAAGTATGCTACTCTCTTGTCTTTGTTTATCTTATTTTTGCGAGCCTTGAATGTCTGTTGATATCCATATTTCTGATCTTTCACTTTTCGATGGTACTTGCTTTGCTATGCAGAGTTGAGCAACGTTGACATCAACTTACCAATTATCTTGCCATGGGTTTTGCAGGAATTGCTTAGGTTACTATTTAAGAACTTTGTTAACGTGCTTACTGAGCGTCTCCCACCTGTTTCTGCTGATGGAGATGTTCCTAATTTACGTGCTGGAGATCCAAATGTTACAATTCCAGCTGGCGATCCTGAAGCGTCAACTATGGAGATAGATAACGAGAATGGAGCAGATAACAATAGGTCAGTTTAATATTTAGTTTCCATTACCTCTTTCAGAATGACTGCTTTTTGCATGTTTGGATTTACATTTGGACAACCAGCCAGTTTATTGTTTAGGGCTTGTTATGAATAAGTTGTGCTAACACGCATGGAGAATTCAATCTTTAAAATAACGCAACAATGATTGGTTCGTATGTGAATTAACACCTGCTGAGCAGGATGGTAGCAACTGCTGTTTGTGTACAATGATAAGCCAGGAACCAGTATTTTACTAGCCAGTGATGCACATGTTGGCACATATTTCATGGGATCTGCACTAAGCCACTAACCTATCTTTATGTTTTGACAGTCAACTGAATGGTCAAAACACGAAAGTTGGTTACAGTATTGGAGAGCTTGAGCAGTGGTGTCTATGCACATTGGGGTATCTCAAGTCATTTTCTCGACAATATGCAACTGAGGTAAGTACCGCTGTTGCTGCCATTATGTTAATAGTTTGTTCCTTGCTGATAAATCCGTGAATCGTTGGGAAGCTATCATGCTTAAATATGGATACCATGTTGGACGAATTTTCTGTTGAAAACGGTTGGACAAAATGAACTTATCCAGTTTTGGTATTCATGCAGTAATCCGGTTTAAACGTGAAACCACCACTTATGTGTCCTTGCAAGTTGTAACAGCCGGGGTAGTGTGTAATATATTTTTAATAAGGTTCAGGGTTGAAAAATACTAGTGTTCCATGGCATACTAATTAGATACAATGATCCATGTTGCAGATTTGGTCTCACATTGCCATGTTGGATGAGGAGGTTTTCGTTGGGAGTACTCACCCTCTTATCAGGAAAGCTGCATTCTCCGGGTTGTGCAGGTCAATTAGCGATGGCTCCCACCTTTGATTCACGTGTCTCCAATATGTAATTCACATGTATCATGCACAAAAAAGACAAGTATTAACCACCCTTTGCTGATTCTGACATGTCTAGGACACTTCGCTAATGAATTTCATCGCTTAGTCATCATTGTTCTCGGGTACTGTATGTGGACCTATGTATTTTAATGGGTGACTTGGTCCTGAAATGATTTGGCGTTCCCCTACCCAACTGCTCGTGACTGGATAAAGTAATGCTTATCGGTGGGCTGGTGACATGTAGTATCACTTGCATGCTTTCATGCTGAAACAATAGTGTTGATACTTGCTACCGAAAACATTAAGCCCTACAATTCAATCGAGCAGACACCGATATGGTTGTATGCTGTATTGTATGGTGTTGATTGCCTTTGGACAATTCACTTAGGGCATCTCCAACCGAGGCCCGCAAATGGATAGGTCTAGTCCGTTTTTGTCTGAACGGACAAAAGACTGCCTCCAACGGGCCTCTACATACGGACAGATTGCTGGCGGACTGTCTGTTCTGGATCAAAGCTGGCCCAAATTTGGTCTGGATTTGGGGCGAGATCGGACAGAAAATGCTGTCCGCTTTGTCCTCTCCCCGTGTCCGGTCTGACCCAGCTGCCAGCGAAACAGAACATCCACCCACCCCACTATTTCTCTCTCCTTTCTTGAGTGCTTGAGGCTGACAGGAGGTCAGAGGAAGGTTGGGGTCGTCATCCTTCAGTCTGACCGTCGGCTCTTTTGGTGCAGCTCCTCTCCTGGCGATGATAGTTTTGAGACGGTAGTGTTATTCATGGATCGGCGTGCTACAGGACAAAGGATTCCTCCGCATTGATGCTGACCTCATCTCCCTTCTCGCCAATTTCCGCGGCGGAGGAGGAAAGGCGGCATGCTCGGTGCAAGGCCACAACCGCGACATGCTCTCGCGCCAGCACGAGTTTGTGTGGTGTGGCCTCCACCGCGGCACGCACGACTTCCGCGGCGGAGGAGGAAAGGCGACATGCTCGGTGCAAGGCCACAACTGCGACATGCTCTCGCGCCAGCACGAGTTTGTGTGGCGTGGCCTCCACCGCGGCACGCACGACGCCGAATTCGTTCCAACTCTGTCTCAGTGACCTCACCCTCATTAACAATGACTATGTCAACATTTTCAAGAATGATGACCAGGACACTAGGCGAGCATTTAAAAAATATAACATCAGCCACTCGAGGATGTGGTCCCACACATCAGCGATTCGTTTACCAGGAGGTATTTGAAGATGATTCTGATGTATGGAACAGAAACCCTAAAATGGTCCTGGGCTACATGGTGCCCGTGTTTTAAAAATTCAAAATCGATATAAGTTTCCAAAAATCGAGAAAATTTTCCTGGATGTAGATATTGTCGAGATCTACAATCGTGCAAATTTTCAACTCCAAATTCGTTGCATTTTGGGCTGCACAAAAAAGACAAATGGGTGGATCTAGATGGTGAACAATACACAGTTTTTTTTGAAATTCCCCGATTTGTCTTTTTTGTATAGACCAAAATACAACGAATTTGGAGGTAAAATTTTACACGCTTATAGATCTCGATACTATCTACATCTATGATTTATTTCACGATTTTTGGAAACTCAAAAATTTCATTTTCATTTTTTTTTCAAAAAACAGGCTCCATGTAGCCCGGTTCCAAAAATCCACTCTAGGTATGGAAAAGCCAAGCACAACGAGTCATATAAGAATGTGCTGAAATCAACAGTTGGCCTTATTTTATTCAACTGAACGGAACGTACGAACCCATTTAGGATGTGTTCGGTTTGAGAATTGGATGGAATGGAATGGAACCATTCGTTCCATTCCATTCTACTAGAATGGAACCGTTTCATTTTTGTGTTCGGTTTTGGACAAAAACTGTAATGGAACCATTCCATTCTTGTGTTTGTTTTGGAATGGGGTGAGAATGGAATGGCTAGAAGTGGCTTGTGGTCACCTCTTTAACAGGAATGGTGAGCTTACTATTGCCTGTGTGATTTAGTATCACAATATTAATCGAAATTTTGGCAACATTTCGCCTATATTTTCAGCAATAAACAACAACAAATATATATTCACAATCAAAACAAGTATATTCGAACAACACAACACAGATTTCAAATCAAATAACATATAATCATCCAAATAGTCCAACTTCATTGCAAAGTAGTACAAATTCATTACATTCATCCAAAAGAATGGCATAGTAGTTCAATGCCACAGATTGCAAAGTGGTCTTGCTCCCACTTGCACCCTAGGTGTTGCTCCCACTTGCATCGGTGCTTTCAACATTGTCCATTTCTGTCCATCAATAAAATAGTTGCACAAATATGATTTATAACATGAAAAACACATGGTTTCAATACATAAAATGGACAATTTCGTCCATCAATGAAATAGTTGCACAAATATGATCTAGAACATGAGAAACACATGGTTTCAATACATAAAATGGACAATTTCGTCCAGCAATAAAATAGTTGCACAAATGTGAACTATAACATCACAAACACATGGTTTCAATACATAAAATGGAAAATTTCGTCCAGCAATAAAATAGTTGCACAAATATGGTTTCAATACAATGAAAGGATACATGAATAACACTTCAAATACATGGTTTTGACACACTCAATGACCATACATGATCTGCCTATCCGCCCACATTTGGTTAGCAATTTGTTGCCTACGGTCAACCGTGGCTCTATGGTCTCTTGCTTGTTGAGTTTGTGACCGGATTGGTTGGGCGGTCCAAGTTACCTCCGGTAAGACGAATTCATCAGTTCCTTGGGATAGTGCATAATTATGAAGAACACAACAAGATACAACAATGTCAACTTGAACCGGAAAGGAAAAGAACGGTTTGGCATCATCTAAAATCTTGAATCTCCTCTTGAGGGATCCAAAAGCTCGCTCTACCCCTATACGTAGAGATGAGTGCCTAAGGTTGAAAAGTTCTTCCGCATTTTGGACGGGATTGTTGCCCCACTCGTTCAAATGGTATCTCACATTACGGAAAGGTGGGATGAAGCCGGGCTTGGCTCCATATCCTGCATCAACTAGGTAATATTTGCCTATAAAAAAGACACAAGTTGGTGACAATTTTTTGGACAATATATGGACAATCATATCTAAGTCAATTTGTTACCTTGTGGTACTTGTAGGCCTCTCTCACGCCCTAATGCATCAGCTAAAACGTTCGCATCATGTGCTGTCCCCTCCCACCCAGTCAACACATATGTGAACCGAAGGTCAAAATCTACCGTTGCCATCACATTTTGAGTAGGAAAAGGCTTCCTACCACGAAATGAATCTTCCACATCTTTAACAACAGATGCTCGCACATGTGTACCATCAATAGCTCCAATACAATCCTATATAGTGAAAGAACTGTCAATACTATGGGTGAATACAATCCTACATAGCTAAGTAATAGTTTTGGCATATACCTTAAAATATGGGTCAAACCGAGGGTTTCCTGCTATCTTTTCTGGGTCTCCGATGAAGGTGGCCTGATATAGTCATTACGTAGCTCACCAATGGCATGAAGGACTTGCCTAAAATATATGCTAATGTGTCTTCCACACCTGTTCTGACAAAACATTTGCTTCATAGGAAATCTGTTACAATGTGCTTTCGCGCAAATATGAACACTCCAAAGATGAAATTTTTGAGGTTGGTACCAAACATTCTACTATGTGCTTTTCTAATTGTTGTACTTTTGCCATTACAATCTGGCTTTTTTAGTAATCTACATTGTTCAGTTCTATGGAGAAATACTAGTGTTTAATTGGTTCGTTCCCAACTGTTGTGCACTATTCAGATTGTCAGAGGATGATAATTTTTATGCCACTGTCATTAAGGCAGCAAGGGAAAAAATAATGTAGAGAATAGATCTTACAAGCTGCATCCTGCAGCATTTTCTTACTCTGTAATGCATTCGATAAATATTGCTCTTTTGTATGAAAATTTGAGGTTCTAACCAAAAGTATCTTCGTCCAAGCAGTTTCTCCTTCAGTGTGCAGAACAATTACCTCACAAGATTCCTTTCTTTGGAGTTTTGGTATGCAACTATTTACTCTGAAGCCTATATTCTCTTCTTTTATTAATGTTACTCTTGGGACCAGTTTAAGTCCTTACAGAATAACAGTACATATTTGACTTGTTCCCCATGCTTTGTATTCCCTTATTATTCTGAAATGAAGAAGGAAGCATTATTTATAGCAGCATTATATACATAATCTAGTATGCACATTTTTTTCCTTTTGGTTGGATTTATGACATCAAAAACATGCGTACAATTTGGTCATAAGCCACGTGGCACCACAATCCTGATCGAAAATTTGGTATATAGGACTGTTGGTGGAACTTTGTGAGAGAACCTCGAAGTCCACGTATGTATTGGCTCATATTGTTGGCCTAAGTCTTACTATCATGTTTACACATGACCTTCATGATGCTGTTTCATTTATGCACACGATTTTCATCATTATCTTGTAGGACTTATATATGACTGTTCATTTATATCGCCTCTCCTATGGGGACCTTGGAATGCCAATGAAAAAATATTACATTTTCATTATGTCCACATGTGTTTTCTCCTGACATGTACATAGAAAGAGATAAACCGTGGATCTCTTCCCCTCGATTCTGTATACTCTATGCCAGACAATGTTATTCGGTCGTTAAGTTAAACGTGATCCCAATATTTTTCATTTCCGTTGGCATATTTTTATGAGAAGAGGAGGCTATGTCTACTTTTTGGATCAACTGATGAGTTAATGGCAATGGGATGCACATTAATATCTTGTATTTAAGCAGTTATGTTCCATAAAGAACTGGTTTTTGAGGGTTTTAATACCTTCTGTACCTAGTTTTTTAAATCTCACATTAAATTAACTTTTCCCCTATATGTTTTAAGAATAAGATATAGCTATATGATTGTCTTATTTAATCGAACTAATTCAGTTGTGTTGGTTCTGCTTTGTTTTTATAATGTCAGATAGGTTTGATAAACTTAGAAAATGAAGATTTTGCCAAGGGTATTGTGGATACAACACAGGCCAACTTACAGGTGTGTTTTGTTCTTACATCACAAAGCATGGCAGTATCTATTAACCGCTTCTTCCTCTTGTTCCACTGGAGATATGTTCTCATGATAGTATTCCCGCATTATTATGTCACTGGGCTTGTTGTCATATATGGACTATAAAATTAATCATGCTTGGAGGACCAACTTCGGTTCCTCCTATGATCATCCTAGCATTGTAACGACTGGCCGTGATTTCAGGATGCCTTGCATAATGAAAACAGTGACAGAGTCAGGATATTGCTGAGATTTCTCTGTGGCCTGGTAAGTTTATAGTTTTGGTTTGATTTTCGTGCTGTATCATCCTTTGCTTGCTACTATCCTGTGTCCCAACTTGTGATTCTTGAATATTTCATATCGGACACACTGACATGTTTATTGACAACATGTCCATCAATAATCGAGTCTCAGGGCTGAAGGCTTTTAGTTCTCTTCCAGTTACATTAACTTTTGTATTAAATGAATTTGCTAGAACGCACACACAACAGTGGATTGCACGATATAATCTCATTTGTAATTCTCTAGCCCATAAATTCAGGCGCTGCAGCTCTGAGTATGGTTTTGCATGATTTATCATTTTTTTATTAATGTAAGTTTTCATTTGTTCAGCAGATTGCTTAGCACAATATCATCTTTATGCTAGGCTTTGATATCTCCTATTGCTCGTTGAATTGAGTTTCTTACTCTATTCTAGAAAAGAGTGGATGGATTTGCCTCTTTATTTCATGGTAGAAATGTTTTCTTGTATTTTGTGCCATGTATATTAAGCAATTTGTAGCATTTATGTTGTTCTTTACCATTTCTTTTTGTAACTGTGGATTTTATGTTGTGTTGTAGATGTGCAGCAAAGTTATATTGCCAAATTCCATTATTGAGACATATGAGACACTGTTATCAGCTGCCGCAACAATATTGGATGAGGAAGCTGGAAATCCTTCTTGGCAACCACGTGCCGATTTTTATGTTTATTGTATTTTGGCTTCTCTTCCGTGGGGTGGTTCAGAATTGTTTGAGGTAATGTTGTTACATTTCTGCGATTTACTGTTTAATCTTTATCACCTTTTGTGTCCGATATCTGTGATTGAGCAGCACACATGCTTCTAGTTCTCTGCTTGTATGAACCTTCATGACCTTTATTAAGCTACAATGACTTTGGAAGTATGTATTGTGCGGTTCAATCTGAATGCCTCTTAGGCCCGATTGGTTTGCTGTTTAGATTTCCCTCCCGAGAAAAACGACGGATGGTTCGTTAATTTACGGACGTTTCAACCTCCGTAGAATATTTCCGGCCCGATTACCCTGAATCCAAGCGAGCCCTTAAGAGTTGTGCTGGCACTGCTATTTGCATACGTTAGTATATAAGTGTCTGCAATTTTTTAGTTCTAGATCTTTGGAAGGTTATCTTTATTTTATTTGTCAGTCCATATCACGCTGTTGTCTATTTTATTCTATGAAGAAGCAAAATAGGGACAGTGCCCCTCTAGTAAGTAGGAAGAGGCGTGCATGAATTCCCTAAATCTCAAGGGTATGGGTAATACTGACCTTGAAGTCTATGTGTTTGCAGTTTAACATGAACATCACACATGAGTTTTTTTAGACCTTTAGCGCTATAGTAAAGAAGTTCCACACTCCTACACTATAGTTGCATTTTACAGAGTGTTAGAAAATTCTGCAGACATGAATCGTTGTTAGAAACTTAGAATACACTGATGAATTCTAACATGCAGCAAGTTCGGATGAACTGGAGAGGGTTCTGGTTGGTATAGAGTCTTATATAAGCATCAGAAGGCATTTTGATGATATTGCTTTCTCAGTCTTTGAGACGGATGAAGGCAATTCTCCCAATAAAAAGGTACTGGCAATTTCTTGATTATGTGAACCTTTATCTCCTGAATTCTGATCAACCGAAACTTATGCTATTTATATCAGGTCTTTAACTTCTTTCCCCTGCAGGATTTTGTGGAAGATCTATGGGATCGTATGCAAGTTCTTTCTCGTAACGGATGGAAGGTTAAAAGTGGTATGTCAGCACGTGATATGAAATACACATAAATCTTACTGAAATAATTTGGTATTGAGTTTCACACAATAGTCAATAGTGTTAAATGACAAAACAACCTTTATTTGTCCAGCTCAGGACTGATTGCTTACATAATCTTGAACATACTATAGGCTAATTGTTTTGCATTCTGTTTAATTGCTCCCTCGCAGTTCCAAAACCTCACTTGTCGTTTGAAGCCCAGTTGGTAGTTGGAAAATCTCACCGTTTCCCTCGGTTAGTTGCCCACCACCTATTGACACGATGTCAGTTTCTGAAATATTAAAAGGGCAAGAAAAGCATGAAGCCAATCTAAAGTATCCTCAAAGGCTTCGTAGGCTTCATATATTTCCAACAAATAAAGCTGAGGTAAATTGCTGATTCATGTTTTAGTCCATTGATCATTGTTACATACTTACATTTAGTGTTCCACTTGCTGTATCTTCTGCAATGTATGTAAACTGACATGAAATTAGCATTACTTATTTTTGTTACAAAGTTCGCCTGTTGATGTACTCATGCTTAATCGCTATCGTTTCCTCACAGAATATGCAACCTGTAGACCGTTTTGTTGTCGAAGAATACATATTGGATGTGCTTCTTTTCTTCAATGGATGGTCAGTTACAATTTTATTTTTGCAGTCTATTTTGTGTGTTTGACACTTAGAAAAGCTGCGATTGTTGGATATTCACACATATGTTTGATAACTTGTTCATGCATGACACCGCTGACACCATCTACTCACTGGATTTGCTTGTTAGTCCTTGGTGTGAACACAACTTGGTGGTTCCTAACTTTCGATTGCCAGTCTTTTCTAACAAAACCTGGTTGTATTTGGACATGTTGCAATTTTCTACCATCTGTTGTAAGCCCTAGGGTTTTAGCATATAAACTTTATTCCCAGAGTATGCAGTGGAGGGCTTATGGTTTAACAAATAGGTGTAAGACAGTGTATCACTCTAAAGGTTCCAGTCTTCCAGAACGAACTAGACACAAGCCTAACAAGGTCAAAGTTACCTGACTCAAGTGTGACAATTTAACTTCGCTGTTAGCATGCTAGAATATTATGAAATGCAATAATTAGGGTTGACACCATTTGTCAGGCTCACCAAGGGAATACTCGTGGAGTTTTCTGTTAATATTTCCTACTGAACCGTATTACTTCAGCTTTCTTACTAATTCTATCTTGGTTATATTTTTCTTTGAAAGACAGTCGCAAAGAATGCGCGTTTTATCTGGTCAGCCTTCCTGTGCCTTTTCGGTATGAATACCTGATGGCTGAGACCATATTTTCACAGGTATTTCTGAACCATCTTTGTTACAAGTGTTTATACAGTTACTAATTCAACGTGCCTGCTTTCATGTTAACTGAACTTTATTATATTTAGTTGTTGTAGAAATGAATATTTTATTTTCTTGCATTCAATTTCCGACACAGTGATCATTTAGGTTTAACCACCATGAGATGGGTGGCAAACCTTGCTTTTCTGAGTGATGAATCAAGTTTCGCCCAATTATTTCCAAAGGACTTGCTGATTAAACCTAGTGTCTGTTTGGTGTGCACTGTTCTTGCTAATTGGGATTCGCTTGTAGGGATATTATTATTCACATATTGAACTCGTAAATTTAGATGATTAATTTACACTTAAGCTTAATTTAATGTTTGAGATTTTTTCATTCAGCTGATCAATATGTATAAGTTCACCTATGTTTACAAAATTTGTTGAAGATATGTTTTTGTTTTCGACTTTTCAGTATAGTATAGTTAAACCCTTGAGTTTTTTCGACCATTTTCTGCGTGAATATTTGCCAGTTTTCTGTTGGTGTCTTCATATCGATTTAATATTTTGGGGCCATTTAGACACAGTATTTCACAATATTTGTAAAAGGGGACATCAAGTTTTAGCATTTCCGGGGTCTACTGAATTTGGCTAATAAATCCATATTGTTGTTTTTTCAGGCTGTTTTCTATTTAGTAATTTCCAAGATTCCCTAGAATAGTGTCTTGATTGGTAGCGTTCCATTATAGTCTCTGTACTTGTCAAATGATAATGAATATTTTCTTATTACTTATATGATATTTTCCAGCTTCTACTGCTGCCGAATCCACCTTTCAGGCCAATCTACTATACATTGGTTATCATCGACCTTTGCAAGGTATTTCTTCTTTAATGCTTTAAGACTGGTCAGGTAGTATGTGTTACAGTTGGGAATCAATGTAGTGCCGAGGCTTGCATGTAATGTGAAATTTAAGATCATGTCAGTGTTAATAAGCAAACCAGCATACTTAAATTTGCCTTGTGTTAGGTGGCTGTTTAAACAAGTTCTGGACGTGTCATGTGTAGAATGCATGTTGCACTTTCACATCTATTATTTTTTCTTGCATGATATTTTTCTTCATGTGCACAACACCTGATTGTGAGCTTTACTAGCCTATTGGGTTGATACCTGGATCGTGAGGTCATCCTCATCACTCGTCAAAAGATCGAGACACCCTTTGTCACATCAGCACCACACCATTAACAACTTCTATGGATGTATCTGTCGATCAGTTAGAGAATAGACAACACATCGCTCATTTGCAGTCTAGAAACCTAATAGTGATAGATTTACTTTTTTCCCTTTCCCATAAAAGAGAATGTTTTTTCTTCCTTGACGATGAGTGGAATGAGTCTGACTATCTAAAATGTCTTCAGGCTTTGCCAGCTGCATTTCCATCTGTTGTGGTAGCAGCAGTACATGCTCTTTTTGACAGAATTAGTAACATGGATACGGAGTGCCGCACCAGACTTATCCTATGGTTTTCACACCACTTGTAAGCTCATTACCATGGATTTGTTTTTTTCATGAGTAGTCCTGCTTAGCTTATTCATTTATTTAGAACTTAAGTTTGTTAGAACTTACTGTGGCCTATTGGCTATTGCTTAATAGTCTTCCTGTTGATGTTCAGTACCCTAATGATAATCTACTTCTGCTGCTGCTTAAAAAAAACTAATGAAGTGTTGCATACGATGCTATATAGTTTCTAATGTAATTGGTTGCAGAACATATCTGATCTTCTAACAAGTTTGATCGCCTATAGCACTAAAATCAATTTGTAGCCTTATTTTAATGACATATTATCTGCTCACGCAGGTCAAATTTTCAATTCATTTGGCCTTGGCAGGAGTGGGCCTCTGTAAAAGGCCTCCCAAAATGGGCTCCACAACGTGTTTTTGTCCAAGAAGTATTAGAAAGGGAAATTCGGCTGTCCTACTTTGAGAAAATCAAGCAGGTTAGTGACATACTATGAGCTGTTCCTTTAATAAGTAGGAATTCTTACTTATCTATTGCTTGTTTTTTGTTAGAATTTACCTTGCTATTTCGATTTGGAAAGCACCTTTTTACTATCCCTGAAGTATTACAGTTGTTCGGATAACCCCAGCCCCACGGATCTGTTTTTTTTGTTCAGCTTACTCCCCTCAAATTTCTATACCATTTAACCCCCTACTCTGGGTTTAGACTCTTGTTTTGCTGGCATGGAAAATGGTGCAATGACATAAGCGAAATCGCACAAAATCCTCCTGCCAGAGAAATCTCACTGATTTTTCTGCTTTAACCTCCATTACCCCTGTGACCCTGTCTTTGTCTCTCACCCCTTCTCCCCATAACTCTATGTTCTGTACCAAGCTCATCTCCTTCCCATAGCCAAGAGTCAAAGTACCGGTGCCTGCGCGTGCCAACTGCCAAGCGAGCCACAACGAATCAGCTAACTTCGAAAGGAGCATAAGCACACCAGTAGTCTTGAACACATAGTAGCCGGAAACGGGGTCGATGCCGCGTTCCACGACCCGGGGTCGATCGACCCAGTTCGAGGGTCGGGGACGAAAGTGGTTCGACGTGGGTCGGTGCCCGGATCACGTTCCAGATCGATAGATGCTGACCCACACGAGTACACAAAATTGCAAGGACAAGAGTACATACATACCAGGCATATCGCCGCCCCGCGCGCCGTCAGTCGAGCTGCCGTAGCACCGTATCTCCATCTCCGTCCCGCCATGATGTGTACGCCGGCGGCCGGCCGGAAAGCCTCACTCGCACGCCGCCGCCGTCGCCGTACTGCGCGCTGCATCCTCCTTCTGGACTGGAGTTGGATCCATGGTTTCGTAGATGGATGGATTTAGGGATTGTCTTGTACTTCATGGGGAAGATGCGAAGAAGACAGATGGAGATGCGAAGGTCAAAGGACTTCTTTTTAGGGACGAAGGTCAATGGACTTGGTAGTGGGCTGATCTATCGACCGAATATTCTTTATTCTGACTTCTTTGCACAAAGAAAAAACTGCCGAGTTGGATGTTGGCGGGATATTTCCCTCCATGGAAAATATGGGGGTCATAATAAAGGCCTGGATCTTTGCCTCCTTGTTAAGTAATTTATGGAAAATATTCTCGGCTAAAAATTTGTAATTGTACCACGAGTCCACGACCACGACCCAACTTGTGGTACCGGGATGATCGACCCAAAATCGTGTGGATCCTGACCCATGTTCCAAATTGGCGTACCGAAGATGTATACTCCTTATCGAACCTTGTTCCCTGGAGTGTCGATCCTCGACCCGCGACCCCGTTCCTCGACCCGGACGATCCGGATTTCTGGCAACTATGCTTGAACACCATGCGCCGAAGTAAGGAGACAATCACTGCCCCTTTGTTGCCTGTTGTTCACCGTATTTCTGTCGCACAACCCTGCCCATCCACTAGCTGGATCACCATTTTATAAGGGTGGCAGGAGAGCACTGGTCACAATATCTGTAACTGGAGGTGTCTGCCAGCTGAGACGGGATGACGTGTTTGTCCGTGTCTGGAGTACCTGTACAATGCTGCCCACCCACTAGTTGTGCTACCATCCCCTCCAGAATTGGTGTGCACTTCTCATCGTCTTTGCTCACATTGCACTCTCAAAAGTCAAAACCCATCGCCCTCTCAAAGGTTTCCACAATTGACTTCATCATATTCATTAAATCCCTAAGATGTACGAATCTATATGTGCATCCTCCTCGATTGTATCAGTACCGAACTCAGGATTTGGTCATTGTCTCTGGCGCTGGTTAAACCCATTGTCCACCTGCTCGCAGAAGAGCATGGCTGCGCGTGCAACCACTGCTACTAGCCTCACGATATTTTCCCACTTACAGTTTAACCTTTACCTGCAGCATCCATGCATTCTAGCACACTTCAGCAGAGCTCTTATAGCAGCCATGGCGTTCCTCTCCTTTTGCGTTATCTAAAATGATGTCTCCATCCATGGTGGTTCCTTTTAATCCAGTCTTATGTGGCAAATGCCACTTCTTTCACCCACATCAACCAAACCACAATATAAAACCAACATAGGATGTTAAGTAACGGTATTGAAACTTGGGGTGCACCAAAAAATAGACAGGTGGGTTATTTGAATACCTGCAAATTTCAGGGGCTTAAAAAGGCCGTTCCCTTTTGATTTCCATGCTTCTACTTAATTGTCTCTGTTGACTGGGAAGCGATTATTTAAATTGAATATTGCCTTTGTCTCTTTTGCAGAGTATTGAGGATGCTGCTGAGTTGGAAGGATTGTTACCCCCAAAAGCTGGGCCTAATTTCAGATATCTTACTGATGAAAGCAAAGAAAGCACCGAGGGTCACAGGCTATCCAAGGAACTTGTTGGCATGGTTAGAGGAAAGAAGACTACACGTGATATTATTTTGTGGGTTGAAGAACAAATAGTTCCTGCAAATGGTGCCAAGTTCGCGGTTGGTGTTGTTAGCCAAACACTTCTTGACATCGGTTCAAAAAGTTTCACCCATCTTATCACCGTTTTGGAGAGATATGGTCAAATAATTTCCAAACTATGTCCAGATGAGGAAATGCAGTTGTTGTTGATGGATGAAGTCAGTGCTTACTGGAAAAACAGTACCCAGATGACTGCTATAGCTATTGATAGAATGATGGGTTATCGCTTAATTTCCAATTTGGCTATTGTCAAATGGGTTTTTTCTCCTGCTAATGTCGATCAATTTCATGTGTCTGATCATCCATGGGAGGTACATTCATCTACTTTAAATTTGCATGTGTTCGACCGTTGTTATAAATATCAACCAAATTTTGTGTGGCTCATTAAATTGACAGCACATACAAAAAGATTTCTGCCTTATGCTATTAATGCTATGAATCATTTCTTCTGCCAAATGCAGCAACCATTATATTTGTTATAATATTATTTTTGTTGAATCTGTCTGATTCATGTCCTCTTAACAGATTCTTAGGAGTACTGTTAGTAAAACATACAATCGGGTCAGTGACCTTCGGAAGGAAATCCAAACACTCAGGAAAAATATTCAAGTTGCTAAAGAGGCTAGTGCAAAAGCCACCAAAGAGTTGGAGGAGGCTAAATCAGTACTTGAGATCATAGAAGGCCAACCTGTGCCATCTGAAAGACCGGGCAGGCTAAGGCGACTTCAAGCTTTTGCTGACAAAGCAAAAGAACAGGAAGTAACTACTGAAGAGTCGTTAGAAGCAAAGGAGGCTCTCCTTGCTCGGGGGCTTGAAGAAGGCAAAGTATGCTACTCTCTTGTCTTTGTTTATCTTATTTTTGCGAGCCTTGAATGTCTGTTGATATCCATATTTCTGATCTTTCACTTTTCGATGGTACTTGCTTTGCTATGCAGAGTTGAGCAACGTTGACATCAACTTACCAATTATCTTGCCATGGGTTTTGCAGGAATTGCTTAGGTTACTATTTAAGAACTTTGTTAACGTGCTTACTGAGCGTCTCCCACCTGTTTCTGCTGATGGAGATGTTCCTAATTTACGTGCTGGAGATCCAAATGTTACAATTCCAGCTGGCGATCCTGAAGCGTCAACTATGGAGATAGATAACGAGAATGGAGCAGATAACAATAGGTCAGTTTAATATTTAGTTTCCATTACCTCTTTCAGAATGACTGCTTTTTGCATGTTTGGATTTACATTTGGACAACCAGCCAGTTTATTGTTTAGGGCTTGTTATGAATAAGTTGTGCTAACACGCATGGAGAATTCAATCTTTAAAATAACGCAACAATGATTGGTTCGTATGTGAATTAACACCTGCTGAGCAGGATGGTAGCAACTGCTGTTTGTGTACAATGATAAGCCAGGAACCAGTATTTTACTAGCCAGTGATGCACATGTTGGCACATATTTCATGGGATCTGCACTAAGCCACTAACCTATCTTTATGTTTTGACAGTCAACTGAATGGTCAAAACACGAAAGTTGGTTACAGTATTGGAGAGCTTGAGCAGTGGTGTCTATGCACATTGGGGTATCTCAAGTCATTTTCTCGACAATATGCAACTGAGGTAAGTACCGCTGTTGCTGCCATTATGTTAATAGTTTGTTCCTTGCTGATAAATCCGTGAATCGTTGGGAAGCTATCATGCTTAAATATGGATACCATGTTGGACGAATTTTCTGTTGAAAACGGTTGGACAAAATGAACTTATCCAGTTTTGGTATTCATGCAGTAATCCGGTTTAAACGTGAAACCACCACTTATGTGTCCTTGCAAGTTGTAACAGCCGGGGTAGTGTGTAATATATTTTTAATAAGGTTCAGGGTTGAAAAATACTAGTGTTCCATGGCATACTAATTAGATACAATGATCCATGTTGCAGATTTGGTCTCACATTGCCATGTTGGATGAGGAGGTTTTCGTTGGGAGTACTCACCCTCTTATCAGGAAAGCTGCATTCTCCGGGTTGTGCAGGTCAATTAGCGATGGCTCCCACCTTTGATTCACGTGTCTCCAATATGTAATTCACATGTATCATGCACAAAAAAGACAAGTATTAACCACCCTTTGCTGATTCTGACATGTCTAGGACACTTCGCTAATGAATTTCATCGCTTAGTCATCATTGTTCTCGGGTACTGTATGTGGACCTATGTATTTTAATGGGTGACTTGGTCCTGAAATGATTTGGCGTTCCCCTACCCAACTGCTCGTGACTGGATAAAGTAATGCTTATCGGTGGGCTGGTGACATGTAGTATCACTTGCATGCTTTCATGCTGAAACAATAGTGTTGATACTTGCTACCGAAAACATTAAGCCCTACAATTCAATCGAGCAGACACCGATATGGTTGTATGCTGTATTGTATGGTGTTGATTGCCTTTGGACAATTCACTTAGGGCATCTCCAACCGAGGCCCGCAAATGGATAGGTCTAGTCCGTTTTTGTCTGAACGGACAAAAGACTGCCTCCAACGGGCCTCTACATACGGACAGATTGCTGGCGGACTGTCTGTTCTGGATCAAAGCTGGCCCAAATTTGGTCTGGATTTGGGGCGAGATCGGACAGAAAATGCTGTCCGCTTTGTCCTCTCCCCGTGTCCGGTCTGACCCAGCTGCCAGCGAAACAGAACATCCACCCACCCCACTATTTCTCTCTCCTTTCTTGAGTGCTTGAGGCTGACAGGAGGTCAGAGGAAGGTTGGGGTCGTCATCCTTCAGTCTGACCGTCGGCTCTTTTGGTGCAGCTCCTCTCCTGGCGATGATAGTTTTGAGACGGTAGTGTTATTCATGGATCGGCGTGCTACAGGACAAAGGATTCCTCCGCATTGATGCTGACCTCATCTCCCTTCTCGCCAATTTCCGCGGCGGAGGAGGAAAGGCGGCATGCTCGGTGCAAGGCCACAACCGCGACATGCTCTCGCGCCAGCACGAGTTTGTGTGGTGTGGCCTCCACCGCGGCACGCACGACTTCCGCGGCGGAGGAGGAAAGGCGACATGCTCGGTGCAAGGCCACAACTGCGACATGCTCTCGCGCCAGCACGAGTTTGTGTGGCGTGGCCTCCACCGCGGCACGCACGACGCCGAATTCGTTCCAACTCTGTCTCAGTGACCTCACCCTCATTAACAATGACTATGTCAACATTTTCAAGAATGATGACCAGGACACTAGGCGAGCATTTAAAAAATATAACATCAGCCACTCGAGGATGTGGTCCCACACATCAGCGATTCGTTTACCAGGAGGTATTTGAAGATGATTCTGATGTATGGAACAGAAACCCTAAAATGGTCCTGGGCTACATGGTGCCCGTGTTTTAAAAATTCAAAATCGATATAAGTTTCCAAAAATCGAGAAAATTTTCCTGGATGTAGATATTGTCGAGATCTACAATCGTGCAAATTTTCAACTCCAAATTCGTTGCATTTTGGGCTGCACAAAAAAGACAAATGGGTGGATCTAGATGGTGAACAATACACAGTTTTTTTTGAAATTCCCCGATTTGTCTTTTTTGTATAGACCAAAATACAACGAATTTGGAGGTAAAATTTTACACGCTTATAGATCTCGATACTATCTACATCTATGATTTATTTCACGATTTTTGGAAACTCAAAAATTTCATTTTCATTTTTTTTTCAAAAAACAGGCTCCATGTAGCCCGGTTCCAAAAATCCACTCTAGGTATGGAAAAGCCAAGCACAACGAGTCATATAAGAATGTGCTGAAATCAACAGTTGGCCTTATTTTATTCAACTGAACGGAACGTACGAACCCATTTAGGATGTGTTCGGTTTGAGAATTGGATGGAATGGAATGGAACCATTCGTTCCATTCCATTCTACTAGAATGGAACCGTTTCATTTTTGTGTTCGGTTTTGGACAAAAACTGTAATGGAACCATTCCATTCTTGTGTTTGTTTTGGAATGGGGTGAGAATGGAATGGCTAGAAGTGGCTTGTGGTCACCTCTTTAACAGGAATGGTGAGCTTACTATTGCCTGTGTGATTTAGTATCACAATATTAATCGAAATTTTGGCAACATTTCGCCTATATTTTCAGCAATAAACAACAACAAATATATATTCACAATCAAAACAAGTATATTCGAACAACACAACACAGATTTCAAATCAAATAACATATAATCATCCAAATAGTCCAACTTCATTGCAAAGTAGTACAAATTCATTACATTCATCCAAAAGAATGGCATAGTAGTTCAATGCCACAGATTGCAAAGTGGTCTTGCTCCCACTTGCACCCTAGGTGTTGCTCCCACTTGCATCGGTGCTTTCAACATTGTCCATTTCTGTCCATCAATAAAATAGTTGCACAAATATGATTTATAACATGAAAAACACATGGTTTCAATACATAAAATGGACAATTTCGTCCATCAATGAAATAGTTGCACAAATATGATCTAGAACATGAGAAACACATGGTTTCAATACATAAAATGGACAATTTCGTCCAGCAATAAAATAGTTGCACAAATGTGAACTATAACATCACAAACACATGGTTTCAATACATAAAATGGAAAATTTCGTCCAGCAATAAAATAGTTGCACAAATATGGTTTCAATACAATGAAAGGATACATGAATAACACTTCAAATACATGGTTTTGACACACTCAATGACCATACATGATCTGCCTATCCGCCCACATTTGGTTAGCAATTTGTTGCCTACGGTCAACCGTGGCTCTATGGTCTCTTGCTTGTTGAGTTTGTGACCGGATTGGTTGGGCGGTCCAAGTTACCTCCGGTAAGACGAATTCATCAGTTCCTTGGGATAGTGCATAATTATGAAGAACACAACAAGATACAACAATGTCAACTTGAACCGGAAAGGAAAAGAACGGTTTGGCATCATCTAAAATCTTGAATCTCCTCTTGAGGGATCCAAAAGCTCGCTCTACCCCTATACGTAGAGATGAGTGCCTAAGGTTGAAAAGTTCTTCCGCATTTTGGACGGGATTGTTGCCCCACTCGTTCAAATGGTATCTCACATTACGGAAAGGTGGGATGAAGCCGGGCTTGGCTCCATATCCTGCATCAACTAGGTAATATTTGCCTATAAAAAAGACACAAGTTGGTGACAATTTTTTGGACAATATATGGACAATCATATCTAAGTCAATTTGTTACCTTGTGGTACTTGTAGGCCTCTCTCACGCCCTAATGCATCAGCTAAAACGTTCGCATCATGTGCTGTCCCCTCCCACCCAGTCAACACATATGTGAACCGAAGGTCAAAATCTACCGTTGCCATCACATTTTGAGTAGGAAAAGGCTTCCTACCACGAAATGAATCTTCCACATCTTTAACAACAGATGCTCGCACATGTGTACCATCAATAGCTCCAATACAATCCTATATAGTGAAAGAACTGTCAATACTATGGGTGAATACAATCCTACATAGCTAAGTAATAGTTTTGGCATATACCTTAAAATATGGGTCAAACCGAGGGTTTCCTGCTATCTTTTCTGGGTCTCCGATGAAGGTGGCCTGATATAGTCATTACGTAGCTCACCAATGGCATGAAGGACTTGCCTAAAATATATGCTAATGTGTCTTCCACACCTGTTCTGACAAAACATTTGCTTCATAGGAAATCTGTTACAATGTGCTTTCGCGCAAATATGAACACTCCAAAGATGAAATTTTTGAGGTTGGTACCAAACATTCTACTATGTGCTTTTCTAATTGTTGTACTTTTGCCATTACAATCTGGCTTTTTTAGTAATCTACATTGTTCAGTTCTATGGAGAAATACTAGTGTTTAATTGGTTCGTTCCCAACTGTTGTGCACTATTCAGATTGTCAGAGGATGATAATTTTTATGCCACTGTCATTAAGGCAGCAAGGGAAAAAATAATGTAGAGAATAGATCTTACAAGCTGCATCCTGCAGCATTTTCTTACCTCTGTAATGCATTCGATAAATATTGCTCTTTTGTATGAAAATTTGAGGTTCTAACCAAAAGTATCTTCGTCCAAGCAGTTTCTCCTTCAGTGTGCAGAACAATTACCTCACAAGATTCCTTTCTTTGGAGTTTTGGTATGCAACTATTTACTCTGAAGCCTATATTCTCTTCTTTTATTAATGTTACTCTTGGGACCAGTTTAAGTCCTTACAGAATAACAGTACATATTTGACTTGTTCCCCATGCTTTGTATTCCCTTATTATTTCTGAAATGAAGAAGGAAGCAATTATTTATAGCAGCATTATATACATAATCTAGTATGCACATTTTTTTCCCTTTTGGTTGGATTTATGACATCAAAAAACATGCGTACAATTTGGTCATAAGCCACCGTGGCACCACAATCCTGATCGAAAATGTTGGTATATAGGACTGTTGGTGGAACTTTGTGAGAGAACCTCGAAGTCCACGTATGTATTGGCTCATATTGTTGGCCTAAGTCTTACTATCATGTTTACACATGACCTTCATGATGCTGTTTCATTTATGCACACGATTTTCATCATTATCTTGTAGGACTTATATATGACTGTTCATTTATATCGCCTCTCCTATGGGGACCTTGGAATGCCAATGAAAAAAATATTACATTTTCATTATGTCCACATGTGTTTTCTCCTGACATGTACATAGAAAGAGATAAACCGTGGATCTCTTCCCCTCGATTCTGTATACTCTATGCCAGACAATGTTATTCGGTCGTTAAGTTAAACGTGATCCCAATATTTTTCATTTCCGTTGGCATATTTTTATGAGAAGAGGAGGCTATGTCTACTTTTTGGATCAACTGATGAGTTAATGGCAATGGGATGCACATTAATATCTTGTATTTAAGCAGTTATGTTCCATAAAGAACTGGTTTTTGAGGGTTTTAATACCTTCTGTACCTAGTTTTTTAAATCTCACATTAAATTAACTTTTCCCCTATATGTTTTAAGAATAAGATATAGCTATATGATTGCTCTTATTTAATCGAACTAATTCAGTTGTGTTGGTTCTGCTTTGTTTTTATAATGTCAGATAGGTTTGATAAACTTAGAAAATGAAGATTTTGCCAAGGGTATTGTGGATACAACACAGGCCAACTTACAGGTGTGTCTTTGTTCTTACATCACAAAGCATGGCAGTATCTATTAACCGCTTCTTCCTCTTGTTCCACTGGAGATATGTTCTCATGATAGTATTCCCGCATTATTATGTCACTGGGCTTGTTGTCATTAGAGAGGCGTTTTGGCTCCCGGGCACAGATGCACCCGGTAGATTTCAAAAAATTTCAAAATTTTAAAACTCGCCAAAAAAATCTGAAAAAAATCATGCACGTACCTGACGCCGGTACGCACCACCGTAATTTTTTTCGCGACGAAATACCATCGTACGCGCACTGTACAAAAATGACAAATTTCCTGTCAGAAAAGTACAGTTCAAAATTTGAAATTCTGACAGGAAATTTGTCATTTTTGTACAGGGCGCGTACGATGGTATTTCGTCGCGAAAAAAATACGGTGGTGCGTACCGGCGTCAGGTACGTGCATGATTTTTTTCAGATTTTTTTGATGAGTTTTCAAATTTTGAAATTGTTTTGCAGATACCGGGTGCATCTGTGCCCGGGAGCCAACATGAATTTCCGGTCATATATGGACTATAAAATTAATCATGCTTGGAGGACCAACTTCGGTTCCTCCTATGATCATTCCTAGCATTGTAACGACTGGCCGTGATTTCAGGATGCCTTGCATAATGAAAACAGTGACAGAGTCAGGATATTGGTGAGATTTCTCTGTGGCCTGGTAAGTTGTAATAGTTTTGGTTTGATTTTCGTGCTGTTATCATCCTTTGCTTGCTACTATCCTGTGTCCCAACTTGTGATTGTTGAATATTTCATATCGGACACACTGACATGTTTATTGACAACATGTCCATCAATAATCGAGTCTCATGTGAAAAAAGACGGACCTTGGCCGTCTCCCTTCTTCGTCTACAGTAGAGAGGGGAGATTTGTGAAAGCACTCGCTCGAACCACCGTGACCGTCGTGGATCCGGGGGGTCCTCCTCCTCCGTCGGCTGCTCCGGCAGCGGGAGGGTGGGGATGCCCCGGATCTCGCCGTGTACATAGCGTAGGTCCAAGTAGAGTACCTGCCGGTGGCGCTGTGGAGGTGGCGTCGTCGTCGGTGTGGAGTTTGTTGGCCGCGCTCGTCCCCTCTGGTGGCGGAGGTCCTTGGAGCTCCGTGACGGAGCGTGCGCCGCTCTCGCGCTCGTGGCTCGGTGGAGTCACCGTGTGCGAGTTCCTCTCGCCGGATCTGCATAGGCGGCGGATCTGGGAGCTGTTCTTCAAGATGGAGGCTTCATCGCGATGCACCGCGGCGTCGGCGACGAGCCAGGATGTCCGATCTTCGGATCTGGTAGTCCGGCGACTTCCCGACTGCGGAGGGGCTGCATCCGTACCAAGGCGTTTCGTGGAGCAGTGGCAGCGGCGCGCCGCCGGGCGTTCTGGCTGCCGGAGTCGTCGTCGGGATCTGGGGGACCGGTTTGTATTTTCTATCTTTTCCTGGATCTTTCTGTAAGGAACGGTGTATCCTTGTAATCTCCATCTTATCGCAAAAAAAAAAAATCGAGTCTCAGGGCTGAAGGCTTTTAGTTCTCTTCCAGTTACATTAACTTTTATATTAAATGAATTTGCTAGAATGCACACACAACAGTGGAATTGCACGATATAATCTCATTTGTAATTTTCTAGCCCATAAATTCAGGCGCTGCAGCTCTGAGTATGGTTTTGCATGATTTATCATTTTTTTCATTATTGTAAAGTTTTCATTTGTTCAGCAGATTGCTTAGCACAATATCATCTTTATGCTAGGCTTTGATATCTCCTATTGCTTGTTGAATTGAGTTTCTTACTCTATTCTAGAAAAGAATGGATGGATTTGCGCTCTTTATTTCATGGTAGAAAAGTTTTCTTGTATTTTGTGCCATGTATATTAAGCAATTTGTAGCATTTATGTTGTTATTTACCATTTCTTTTTGTAACTGTGGATTTTATGTTGTGTTGTAGATGTGCAGCAAAGTTATATTGCCAAATTCCATTATTGAGACATATGAGACACTGTTATCAGCTGCCGCAACAATATTGGATGAGGAAGCTGGAAATCCTTCTTGGCAACCACGTGCCGTTTTTTATGTTTATTGTATTTTGGCTTCTCTTCCGTGGGGTGGTTCAGAATTGTTTGAGGTAATGTTGTTACATTTCTGCGATTTACTGTTTAATCTTTATCACCTTTCGTGTCCGATATCTGTGATTGAGCAGCACACATGATTCTAGTTCTCTGCTTGTATGAACCTTCATGACCTTTATTAAGCTACAATGACTTTGGAAGTATGTATTGTGCGGTTCAATCTGAATGCCTCTTAGGCTCCGATTGGTTTGCTGTTTAGATTTCCCTCCCGAGAAAAACGACGGATGGTTCGTTAATTTGCTGACGTTTCAACCTCCGTAGAATATTTCCGGCCCGATTACCCTGAATCCAAGCGAGCCCTTAAGAGTTGTGCTGGCACTGCTATGTTGCATACGTTAGTATATAAGTGTCTGCAATTTTTTAGTTCTAGATCTTTGAGGATAACGTGGTCGTACCATCCTCGAATAGATAGAAAAGAATTGGCCCATTTTATAAGGAAGACCGGGCCCAAAAACCATACAAATGCCCTGTTTATAAGGAAAACAGCGCCAAAAAACCGCACAAGCGAGGCGACCCGCCGCCCACACGACACAAGTCAACCAAACGCAACAAAACACACCACCGCTTCCGGGACCGCCGTCCCGGCGAAGCAACCAGATCGACCCTCGCATTGGCCGAAAGCGATCCAGTCATGGTCGACAAACCCTCTGCCCACGCAGTCTTCATCCAGGTTGCCACCAAAACCACCATGTTCCGGGGCCGCCGCCCCGGTGTAGCAACCAGATCGACCTTCGCATTGCCCGAAGGCGATCCAGTCGGGTCAACGAACCCTCTGCCCACGCAGTCTTCATCCAGGTTGTCACCCAAGCCTGTGTAAGGTCACGGTCCTGCCCATAGGACCGCCACTGCAACAGGGACCGAAGCCGCCGCCTCGGCGCACCACCACCTCCCGGAGCGCCGCCCCGACGTCCACCACCCACGACCACACGCCCACTCTGCACATCCGCCGCGAAACCGTCGCACCGCGCTGGCCAAGAGGTCCAAAGCGGCGCCTCCAACAAGGTAGAGACGAGATCGTCACCGCCGCCGCTCCCGAAGAGCATAGATTTTCACCCGGAGCTCTTGGTACCAAACACGTTAGTCGAGGTCGAAAAGCTCCACAACGACGCGATCAAGAAGGAGAACGACACCCGAGGGCGCCGCCGTCGTCGGCACCGACCGAAGTCCGTGCGAGCTTTCGCCCGGAGTTCAACCCGACCGCAAAGCTTCGGGAGCCACAGGACGACATCCTGGCCATGTTGTCAGCCACCTAGCTCCATGGCACGCTGCTGCCGCCGCGGCACCTCCCTCCACGGCAGCGGCCACGCCCGATGTGGTCGATCCTCGAAATCAGCCACCCGTCCGGGGCCGCCGCCCCGGCTTGCCTCCGTGGCCAGCCCACGCCTCATCGGCAGCCCTGCCTCCGCGCCGGTGGCACCACCTCCCTCCTCCTCCCCAGCGCCTGGCCCACGCTCCCGCTGCCTCCTCTTCTTCTCCGCGTATGGAACCTCCTGGTGGCGCCACCACCACAGTAGGCCTACGCGAGGCCTCCTGCCCCGCTGCAGCCACAGGAAGCACGGCGACCACCACCAGCGCGCATCTCGGCCCGAGCACCTCCCGCCTCCGCGCCTAGCTCGCAAGATGCCCCGCAGCCACGCTCCCGCGCCAGGGCCTAGATAGGCCCAGACGGGCCCGCCCAAGCCCATCTGACGCGTCGCCACCTCCGCTGCAGGCAACCTCCACGCCCGGGATCCTCCCCCCGCCGGCGACGCGCACCTCCTCCACGCCTGCGCCCCCGCCGGAGCATCGCATCTCCGAGCACCCGCAACTCCGCCGCCACTCGCCTCCACGAGTTCGCCGGGAACCGAAAAAACGGAACCGCCCTGCCGCCACCTTTCCTGGGGCGTGCGCAGCTTTGCCGGCTGCCCCTCCGGCGGCGGCGAGCGGAGGAGGAGGGCGGGGGCCTCTAGCGCCGGCGGCGGCTACGGTTACCCCGTGTCGCCAGGAGGAGGGCGACGCGGGGGGGGGGGGGGGGGGGGGGGGTTCTAGATCTTTGGAAGGTTATCTTTATTTTATTTGTCAGTCCATATCACGCTGTTGTCTATTTTATTCTATGAAGAAGCAAAATAGGGACAGTGCCCCTCTAGTAAGTAGGAAGAGGCGTGCATGAATTCCCTAAATCTCAAGGGTATGGGTAATACTGACCTTGGAAGTCTATGTGTTTGCAGTTTAACATGAACATCACACATGAGTTTTTTTAGACCTTTAGCGCTATAGTAAAGAAGTTCCACACTCCTACACTATAGTTGCATTTTTAAAGAGTGTTAGAAAATTCTGCAGACATGAATCGTTGTTAGAAACTTAGAATACACTGATGAATTCTAACATGCAGCAAGTTCCGGATGAACTGGAGAGGGTTCTGGTTGGTATAGAGTCTTATATAAGCATCAGAAGGCACTTTGATGATATTGCTTTCTCAGTCTTTGAGACGGATGAAGGCAATTCTCCCAATAAAAAGGTAATGGCAATTTCTTGATTATGTGAACCTTTATCTCCTGAATTCTGATCAACCGAAACTATTATGCTATTTATATCAGGTCTTTAACTTCTTTCCCCTGCAGGATTTTGTGGAAGATCTATGGGATCGTATGCAAGTTCTTTCTCGTAACGGATGGAAGGTTAAAAGTGGTATGTCAGCATGTGATATGAAATACACATAAATCTTACTGAAATAATTTGGTATTGAGTTTCACACAATAGTCAATAGTGTTAAATGACAAAACAACCTTTTATTTGTCCAGCTCAGGACTGATTGTTTACATAATCTTGAACATACTATAGGCTAATTGTTTTGCATTCTGTTTAATTGCTCCCTCGCAGTTCCAAAACCTCACTTGTCGTTTGAAGCCCAGTTGGTAGTTGGAAAATCTCACCGTTTCCCCTCGGTTAGTTGCCCACCACCTATTGACACGATGTCAGTTTCTGAAATATTAAAAGGGCAAGAAAAGCATGAAGCCAATCTAAAGTATCCTCAAAGGCTTCGTAGGCTTCATATATTTCCAACAAATAAAGCTGAGGTAAATTGCTGATTCATGTTTTAGTCCATTGATCATTGTTACATACTTACATTTAGTGTTCCACTTGCTGTATCTTCTGCAATGTATGTAAACTGACATGAAATTAGCATTACTTATTTTTGTTACAAAGTTCGCCTGTTGATGTACTCATGCTTAATCGCTATCGTTTCCTCACAGAATATGCAACCTGTAGACCGTTTTGTTGTCGAAGAATACATATTGGATGTGCTTCTTTTCTTCAATGGATGGTCAGTTACAATTTTATTTTTGCAGTCTATTTTGTGTGTTTGACACTTAGAAAAGCTGCGATTGTTGGATATTCACACATATGTTTGATAACTTGTTCATGCATGACACCGCTGACACCATCTACTCACTGGATTTGCTTGTTAGTCCTTGGTGTGAACACAACTTGGTGGTTCCTAACTTTCGATTGCCAGTCTTTTCTAACAAAACCTGGTTGTATTTGGACATGTTGCAATTTTCTACCATCTGTTGTAAGCCCTAGGGTTTTAGCATATAAACTTTATTCCCAGAGTATGCAGTGGAGGGCTTATGGTTTAACAAATAGGTGTAAGACAGTGTATCACTCTAAAGGTTCCAGTCTTCCAGAACGAACTAGACACAAGCCTAACAAGGTCAAAGTTACCTGACTCAAGTGTGACAATTTAACTTCGCTGTTAGCATGCTAGAATAGTATGAAATGCAATAATTAGGGTTGACACCATTTGTCAGGCTCACCAAGGGAATACTCGTGGAGTTTTCTGTTAATATTGTCCTACTGAACTGTATTACTTCAGCTTTCTTATTACTAATTCTATCTTGGTTATATTTTTCTTTGAAAGACAGTCGCAAAGAATGCGCGTTTTATCTGGTCAGCCTTCCTGTGCCTTTTCGGTATGAATACCTGATGGCTGAGACCATATTTTCACAGGTATTTCTTAACCATCTTTGTTACAAGTGTTTATACAGTTACTAATTCAACGTGCCTGCTTTCATGTTAACTGAACTTTATTATATTTAGTTGTTGTACTGAACGATCTACCAAAATTTGTTGCAACAACTCTATTCTGAAGATTGTGTCCAATGGTATGCAAGAACATTGCCACTTTCTGCTCCACACATAAATGGACACTATTTTCTAGCAACTTGCGTTCTCTCATTATCTCACACAGCTTAAAGAAAGAAGCTCTGTTAAACCATAACATGTTTATACAAGTCACATCGGAGTGCCAAATTTTACTAGTGAGATACTCAATTCTCATCCGATCTCTTTCATGCATTAGCCCATAGGAAATACGTGGTATTCTCTTTATTTTTAAGACCCGAATAGATACAACAATCGCAGCCCAAACAACAAAAACAGCAGCTCCCCTAATCAGCTTCTTCCTTTTATCCAAGCTCTTGCCTATCTACAATGCATACAAACAATTTATACAAGGCTAATAAAGAAGAGACATGTGATTTCATCATATATTGACAAGAAATTTCATGGATCAGCATATATTTCCAAGAAATTTCATGCATTGGATAGCAAATTTTCATGGATTTCATATCAAAAATTCGAGCAGCATCATAGATCAACATATATTGCCAAGAAATTTCATGGTTTTGATAGCAGACATGCGATTTTTTGTGTTGAAATGGGAAGGACAGGATAGCAAATCGGGCTGGATCGAATCCGACGCTCACCTCGGTCCTGCTTGGTCGTCGAGGCCGCCGCTGGAAATTCCTGCTCCGGCCCTGCGAAATCCGTCGCCGCCGCGCCTGCTCCGCCTCTGCTTGGTCCCTCGCCGACGCGCCTGCTCCGCCTCTGCTTGGTCCCTCGCCGACGCGCCTGCTACCGCCCTGCCACGCCTCTGCTTCGTCCGTCGCTGCCGCGCCTGCTCCGGCCCTGTCCGCGCCTGCTCCCGCCCTGCCCCGCCTCTGTGTGCGTGGGCGTCGGCTGTGGCGGCGCCGGCGCGGTTGCGAGTGGCGGCGACCATGCGGGTGAGAGCGTGCGTGGGGGAAGGAAGGGTGAGCGTAGGGTTCAGGGATGAGGCGAGAGATTTTTTTTTTCCATCGAGTTTGGTTCCACCTCGTCCGGCCGATTTGGTCGGACGGGTGCGTTCCGCATCTACAGCGAATATTCGCTTTTGAGGAACGACTCGATTCCATTCCATCCTAAAACCGAACGCTGGAATCCTCCTCAGGTGTGGAACGGTTCTATTCCGTTCCACTCTATTCTCAAACCGAACACATCCTTAGAGTACAATGTATCCTTTTACTATGTGACTTGTAAGACATTTTCTCATCCTACATTTCACATATCATGAACACCAATTAGCTGAGGTGCTGACAAATTTCCACGTCTACAGGTTTGGTATTGATTCATACGAAGCAGCGTGACAATTTTTAGGTTTCAGGTGTCTGTACAATGTGCAGGTGATGGTTATCTGGTTCTGTAACCAACAAACGGGTTAATCTACTATACACAAGATCTCTGCAGGGTTCATAGAAGGTCATGGTCCGAAGTTCCACAGTTCCATCTCCAAAACCTGAATGAAAAAAAACTCAGAATCAGCAGAGCTTCTAGCGAAGCACACAAATACTATTTTAATGTGTAACTTTTTTTTTTGCGGGTAATTTTAATGTGTTTAACTAGCCCCACATCAGTGCGACTTCAAGATTGTTAGCACCATTAATAAAATCAAGTGTGGGATGTTTGTTCCAAGAAATGATGGTGGCAACAGCCCTAGTTAGATCGCAACTTCCATAAAGTGGAACTTGTTGGAATATGATGAGTGATCGCATCACTATTCAACAGAAATCAGTTAACGACTTGACGCTCATGGATTCCATTCTGTGTTCTGTGTGCAATGTAGCAGTGATTAGTGAGCATGAGTTATGCACGTGAATGTAATTCTCCATAATTGTGGTTGAAGATAACAAGATCTGATGCACTAAATTACGAGAATTTAGGCAGGATGCAACAGCAAAGATGGTTCACTTCAAACTTAGACCAAAAATTCATGCAGGCGCCGCAACAATCTATGTCGGAAATCGCGCCTCAACTCTACAGTCTGATCCCCAAGAGGCGCCGCAAGACCAGAACGTGGCGGATGGCCAATTGGGCCACTGACATCCACGGCACGCTGGGTATTCAGGAAATTGGGCAATATCTGATGCTATGGAGGTCGATTGAGCACTTCGCTCTCACCAACGAGCCTGACCGCCTGCACTGGAGATGGACCGCGTCGGGCACGTACACGGCAAAATCCGCGTACCTCTCCACCTTCCATGGATCGACCTGTTGCCCAGCCTGGAAGCTCACGTGGAAGAATTGGGCGCCGCCGCGCCTTGGACGTTGCTGGACGGCCGACCGCCTCGCTCGCCGCGGCTTGCCGCACCCTCCGCGCTGCTCACTCTGCGATCAGGCCCCCGAATCCATCCAGCACCTGCTCTTGGATTGCCCCTTCTCCAAACAGGTGTGGCATGAGGTTCTCTCCTGGCTACGTCTCACCTGTCGTGTGCCTGATGGCGAAGAAACCCTGACGGAGTGGTGGTGCAAGGCACGCCAGAGCACACCAAAGCCCATGCACAAGGGACTCGCCTCCGCAACGCTGCTGATCCCCTGGATGACATGGAAGCACCGCAACGATTGCGTGTTCAACGCTGCAACCCCATCAATCAACACTCTGGTGACCAAGATCAAGGACGAGGCTGTGCAACAACTCTACCTTTCCAATTGAATGAAACGCAAATGTCTTTTGCGTTTCCTCTAAAAAAATTCAAGCAGACGTGCAGGGTATTTAGGATGTCAAGTTGACATGAAGTGCATGCTTTTCTTCAAGAACAAGAGATAGATAACGATGTTATAAATACTAGAGGGAGTAGTGAAGTACCTGCTTGAAACTGATCTTGGTTAGCTCAGCTAACTCCTAGCACTCTCCTCTCCCCTGTTAAGATTAATAAAAAAAATCAGGGGGAAAGAGGAAGAAGAAAAGGAACAACTGATTAGTTTCCACAGCTGAAAACTCGAACATAACATTACCTATTTCAAAATTGTTCTGAAGAGGGGTGCTTTCACTCAGAACTCGTATTACCTCAAGAGGCAGTACAATACTGCTTCCATGTTGGCGTCTTGATCCACATAATTTACTTTATCCAGGAATGTGAAAACTTGATCTCTTCTCAACATCATTACACCTTTGTCTATAAGTCCAATCTACAGCAGAACGATCAGCAGCGTCCAACCTCTCACACGTAGCACATACAACACCATATTTTACCACACCTGCCTTCCGTTAAGGCGCTAACTTAGTATCAACAACCCAACTAGTATGCTCCAAACTGTACGGGAGCTGTGAATACCTCCATATAGTACAAACTCTAGAAAACAAATATCTACAACACTCACAGGACTGAATAAATCCACCTGTTTTGCAAATCCATCCTGAGGAGAAACTACAACAGACATCCAGCAGTAACTCACGGAGTGGCATTTTGTGCAATACTGAACATATCAGCTGCTGATTGATTCCATAGAAAGCCGAACAAGTCTTAGTAGTTCATCAACATTGTTAAAGTTTAAGTCCAAGACTGTTCTTACTGAACCAAGACCATCATCCACATGTTTCCCACCTTCGTGATTGGCAGCAGAAGAAGTAATTGCAATCTGTGATTTCCGAGTTGCATCAAATGCACAATTGACATCATTTGTCTAAGAAGCATACAACCAAGCAAACATTAGAGTCCAAGTATTATTACTGAATGGGAATGCGCTGAAGTGGTATGCTAACCTAGTTTTTTACCATATACAATTAACCTTTCATGCATATCTAGTTGCGGAGAAGATATTCAAACTGGAAGCATATTGGATTAGCTAATTTTGGACTCTAAATGCAGGCAGCAAACATAAATTAGCCGGTTACTACCAGTGTGTTTGGGCAAACAGATAGAAAAGCAAAGTAGGTCATGAAGCGTTTTCCCGCCATTCCAAACGGTTGTGTAGACCCTGCTAATAACGTCATCATAGTTCCTAACTTTGTGCACTTTAAAAAAAAAATCTCAGAATTTACATCAATTTAATAAACCATACGTCCTCCATAGAATTGGTGACAACTGTGGTAATTTCATAGTAACTTAAGAGGTAATCTCGTTGACAATGGTGAGAGTGAACAGACGACACCAAGCAGATCTTTGTAAGCGTAAAGATATCTTCAATTATGTAACTCTAGACCAATTTCCCCATTCAAATATTATCATTGCTATGCGTACTCTGGGCGCTTGGTAAGCATATAAGGAACTTCAGCGAGGGCCTGGGGCTATAGAGAACATAACTTATCATATCACAACTAACATACTGATAAATGCTACAGTCTTGAGCTCCTAATCCATTTCCATCTGATGAGTATAAGTGATGATATACAATATACAAACCCCAAAGAAAATTGTAGTACACTACCCACATTTTGTTTGGACATAAGCTGCCATATTATGAGGCAAAAGGAATTTCTAATAGTGGGGTAGCCACAAATTGGGTCCAAGAAGCTAATAAGCCGCCATATTATACACCAAACACTGTATACACTCATCATGGACAACATCATGAATTGAAACCTATTTATACTTGAAACTATAAGAAGCTAAAATTGGAACAGCTTACTGCAGTGACGATCCATTTGGACATGCAGACAAGAAGCAAGGTACTTACATAGGCAAGTAGCCTCAACAAGTGTGCTTGGTTACGGACAGCTAGCGGCAAAAGATTGCCAGCGACCTGAGGTGAATTTCCGCCCTTGGTTGAACGGGCCTTCGACACTCCATGGCTATTTAGGTTATCAATATCTGAGGCAGATGATGATGGAGACTCACCTATATAACACCCATAATTAAGAGCTAATATATACATAAGGTTCCATTGAATCCTACAAAATAATTAACACAGCCAATTTTCCCATAGAAATGTACCATACAATGCAAGAAAAAAGATCAAGAATGCAACAGAACAACACAGGATGAGTGCTTCCTCTATATGCCAGCAGTGCAAAAAAAGAAAGAAAAAGTGTTGGACCATGTTTGGCCCATGTAAGGCCCAGGTGGCCCATGTAACCGAAACCCTAGTATGAGTGATATAATATGTGTGTGAGGGGTCCTGAGAGGGCAACCCCGATCCACCATTTCAGAACTTCTATATGGTATCAGAGCTTAGGTTTCCATAGTAGCAGCCGCCACCCGCTGTCCGCCGCCACCACCACAACCAGCGGACTAGTTCCTCGTCGGCCACAACAACCAGGCGAGTTGTAGACATCCAGGTGGCGGGAGGCCACATCCGTTGCTCTGCGTGGGCTGTAGCCATCTCACACAGCGAGGTGAGTTGTGTGTGGCTGCTGCTCTGCGCAGGGGAGGAAGATGGAGTAGGATAAGGTAGATTCAGAGGTGAAGGGGATGAGAAAGAAGGTGCTCTGGTGGTGGAGTTGGTGGTGGCGCTAGAAGGAGGGCGAATCTGCAGGAGGAGGTTCAGGGGGCGAATCTGCAGGAGGAGACGTTGTGGTGTGGGCTCGATCTGAGCCCGTGTGATGTGCATCGGGCAGGAGCTGCTGCTGCGACGGGGCGGCCCCGATCTGGGCCGTGCAGGCCGAGGCCGATGCGTGGGCTGGCTGCTCCGTCCTGGTGCAGTGAGCGTGGAGAGGAGGAGCAGAGGCTCGAGCTCAGATCTGGGGAGCTCGGAGCCGGAGGCGTTCAGGCTGGAGAAGATCGTGGAGGTGGAGGAGGATGACGTCCTGGAGGCAGGCAACGGTTTGGTGAGCCCGTGCTCGCCGGCGTGAGCCTGAGGCATCCATGGCTCTGCTGTATGTGCTCGGGACAGAGGAAGGCAGCTGGAGGAGGATGTGCTGCTCTGTGCGCGAGAGGAAGCTGGAGGCAGAGCAGCAGCAATTCAGAGGAGGAAGAGTGAGCACGTGGTGAGGCAAGGTTGCAGGAAGTGGAGCTGACGGCTGGAGGTAGGAGAGGGGCAAGCCACAGGTGCGGAAGGCATCGTGCTGAGGTGCTTAGAGCAGAGGGAGTCAAGTGAGAAGAGAGAAGGAGACAGGGGGAGAAGGACTCGAGCTGCTGCTTGAGTTGTGCGTGGTGAAGGCCTGAAGGGCTGCTGTGTGAAGACATCTGCCCTGTCAGAAGCTGAACGAAGGACTGATGAGACCTTGCTGCTGTGTGTAGCTGGTCAGAAAGATGGGTGAACCACAAGGTGAATGTGGCTGGGTGTTGTTGCTGCTGGAGAGGAGAAGGTGGTTTTCTTTTAGGGGGAGAGAAGGAAGGTAGAGGTGCAGAGGCTGGGCGTCCATGGAGGAGCTGCTGCTCCAGACCGGGAAGGAAGAAGTGGCTGTGAGCCCGAGTGTGGCGGCTCGGTCCCAGCCTCACAGATCTGTAGGGGGCTGATGTCACACGGCGATCGTGGCCGTGGTTGGCGAAGGTGGAGGCAGGGTGTTGGAGCGGCTAAGCGGCGGCACAGTTCGAGGGAGGCCGATGAGTTCAGCAGAAGGCTGTGCGTGCTTGTGCTGCTTGGTTCTTGGCCGTGTATGAGGAGACGACGTAGGTGCCTGTCACCAAGCTTGGGCGCCTCGTGAAGGAGAGGAGGTTCCATAAGATGGCAGAGGAAGGAAGAATGAAAGGAGGTGAGGCTCTTGTGCGAGGCGCAGCAGCAGAGTGTGCAAGCTGCTCGAGGCAAAGGGAAATAAAAGAGGATAGTCTTCTGCTGCTCTGTGCTTGTGCGGAAGGGTAGTAATGAATCGTGAGCTGCAGCTATGTGGCATTTTCTTTTAGGGGGAGAGAAGTGGTGATGGAGAGGGAGAAGAGAGGAGTTGCACCAAGGGGGAGAATGTGCTTACTAGAGGTTGCTGCAGTGCTTAGGAGGATGATGTCTGGTGCTGTTGATGAAGGTGTGATGACTACTGCTGCTGATGGAGATGATGAGGTTGTTGGTTCTGTGGTGATGGTTGTAGAGGTGTCCGTGGGAGAGGCATGCGTTGCTTGAGGTGGAGATGGTTGAGGCCATGGTGACCAAGGAGAGGCATGCGTTGCCTGAGGTGGAGATGGTTGAGGCCGGAGTTGGCCGTGGGTTTGTGGGAAGGAAGGAGGAGGTCAAGGGCATGGAGTGCGGAGGAGAGAGGCTGAGGACACAGAGTTGATGGTTGAGGAGGAAATGGAGGAGAGAAGCCGAGGAGAGATGGTTGAGGCAGTAGGATCACACCATAGTGTTGAGACACAGATGATGCTCGGGATCAAAGACCGAGAGAGAGCAAGGGATGTTGGCGCTCTCATGTATCCTATGTGTTATGTATGTGTTCATTAGTGGTAGTTGTAGTCTGTGTTATGTATGGTAGCAAGATGACCATGGTAGATTACCCATGATCATCTTGAGGGGAGTGTTGGACCATGTTTGGCCCATGTAAGGCCCATGTGGCCCATGTAACCGAAACCCTAGTATGAGTGATATATATATGTGTGTGAGGGGTCCTGAGAGGGCAACCCCGATCCACCATTTCAGAACTTCTACAAAAAGAATGCAGATTATAGAGTAAAAACACTGTTATTATGTTTATTTAGTTTCCACATTATCAGATTGAACATGCACATCATAACTTTGATACAGTGACTAAAGAGCTATTTTTTTTTGTCAATATAAATGAATGTTGAAAATGATAAAATTAGCAAAAATAAAAAATAATGTCAAACCCAATATAATCCATGTGTCAAGATCATTCTCCTGGCCAATAAACTACTACTACTGGGGTATGCTATCATAGATGCACAGTTGCACTCCTGTGTAATTTCACTACTTTTACCACCTATATAGCCATACTAAGCATTTTTTATCAAACTTCAAGAATTATTATATGCATGCTTAGCAGACTTAAAGATGAATTGTTAAAATTGCAAATTTCATTGATGCAATCAGCACAATGCTGCACAAAGTACAATAGATACAAGCCTTCCAGAAAATCCAGTAGGTTCCCATAAGATTTAACGATTTCAAAATTTAGTTTTACAAGCTATCCAGACAATGTTCTAAGAATTAATTTCTATAGTTCGGATTTCGGAATACAATTACCTGGGACTATCTGTACAACCGCCTGCAATTCCTGTCGATCCTTGCTTGCACTAGGGTGTTTGTAATATGCCGCCTTAAGATAAGCCACTTCTACACATTTATATGCTAAAGCAGCAGAAGCCATTTCCTTGCACCGTTCATATGCATGAGCACAAAAGCTGGGCAGTTAAATAAACAAATTTCCATAAGCATATAGTAGTAAACACTTTTTTTTGCAATGAAGCCTATAATACACTTTAATGGTGACCATGAAAAAGTAGCTGAAGTTTTACAAGACATAGCATATGGGATGGACGTGGAGATGGAAATGGAAATGGAGATGCAGGAATGAAAGAAAATGGGCTGAAGAGGTGTTCAGTGGTCTCTATAGAGAAGATAAACATATGCAAGATGTTGATATTAATCATAATGCAGTCAGAAACCGCATGGGTATCCCGCTCAACACGCAAGTTTGTGATATAGAATGACTTTTGATTAATGCCACATTATGTTTTTTAAAGTTCTGTAACATGCAGGAGCACTCTCAAGGTTCTAAATTTAAGTGGCTACTTTGGTTTACAATTTAAATTAAACATGTGAATCAGTGCAATCGTTCCCATAATTTTTTTAAGTGGCTACTTGGCATGTGCACAGTTACTAGTTTTAGCAAATAATAAACTTGAGCAGTATCACTATTCACTATGCTTAGTAAACAACTTACACATGCTTTCTCTGATTTTTAAACCTCAATCACTGATTCTATATGAAAAACCTAAATCAGGATAAACTGCATCATTGGTGCAACGACTTAGAAGGTGAGTGCAATTAGATAAAATGACTTTCCTCAAAATCATCACATAGTTTGTTTGCCTAGTGCAGTGCGAGGAAGTGGCTCAACTGATAACAATATCACAAATATTTAACACAAATTAACTCTCACGCTGGTCAAGATTAAACAAAATTCTTAGTATGCTCGGCTCAAGCACACACTTTTCTTTTCTAATCCCAAAAGAGTTGCACTGTACTGTGCTTTATCTCGCAACCACACACACACGAAACCACTTGGTGAAGAAGCTATACATATAAAGTACGCAAGTGTACGGCGAGCTTACTCGCAGAGTTTTGCAGTTTCCGAGTACATCTTCATTGACTGAGCCGCATCAGCTTGTCTCGAACTGTCTATACTAGGAGTTTCCAAAAGAGACGCAACATGCAGAAACTTCAAAGCTGCCTCAAAGTATAGGCCTGTACTTTCAAGTACTAGTCCCTTATTCTGCAGGTGGATCATGGTCAGAACATATAAAAAGTTGATATCATGAGTAAATCATGCCGAGATAACATTTGAAACGAAATGGACAACAATAACCTTCAGATGGTTGGCCATGTGCTTTAAGTCTCGAGCTTCCTTAAGAGCAAATGCAACCATATTATTATCCTTCCTAACTGGACTAGCGGTGTCCGAACTATTGGAAATTGATTGCTTCGTAATGCCATGTTGAAAGCTAACTTCAACATTGGATCTCCTCAACTGTGATTTCATTTTTGAAGCGTCAGATTTTACTGGAGAGGAGTGGACCTCTGATTTGCCTTCTTTCAGATGTGAATGGGCAACTTGAGCAACAATGTGCTTCCGCATCTCATTATTATTATCACTACTAGGCTGTGATTTCTCTTTTCTAAATGACACCTTTGGCTGCTTATTTCCACGAAGTAAAAGGGGTTCACCTGCAGCCTGACTCTCACAACAATTCCTAGCCTGCTTACCATCATATAACTCGCCAACTTTGATGCCTGAGTTATGCGCTATACTTGAATCAGCATTCAGTGATCCATCTTTTCCAGTGATTTTACCACGAGAAATCTTTTCGATATTAACATTTCTCAATGGTGATGAAGAGACTGATTCAACTGGAGAGCCCTTTGCTTCTCGAGAGTTTTTGTTTCTCCGAGAGCTTGAGATCTTTGAAGAGCTTGAAGTAGCAGCTGTAGATGTTTGGAGATTGGCAAAATCTGGCCTTTTATTGTATTCAGCTAATTCCAAAGCCTGCCTAGGAGGTAAATTTTCCCATAGTTCTGATGGAACTTCTTTCCAGTAACATATTTGTTGTCGGCAACTAGCTCATTGTTTAGACACCCCTCAGCAGAAGACACTGCATATGCACCCCGCACTTTTACAGATGTAGTATCCACCTTGGATGTAAGTTCGTTGGATGTCATTATCTTTGGATTCCTTACATTCAAGTTCTCGTTCTTGTCTCCTTTGCTTGTGTGTTCTGCCGAATATTGCCGAATCTTCTCAGATTCTTTCGCCCCGTCTTCTTGTTAGACAAAACCAATCTTTCCACATCTTCATGATGTTCTTTCTTCTCACCAAAGGCTGCATCCTCATCATCAATCTTCTTGTTTTTTTCCAATAAATCATACCTTGAAGAAACTTTTTCCTTGTGGAATGAAATGTCGCCTTGTTCACCTGAACTCTTTATGGTTTTTTACCTTTGCAGGAATGTCTTGGTTTCGTCAGGAACGTTACCACCAGTTAAATCACATTCATGATTCGAATCTCTGTCAAAATTATGCTGATCCACTTTTTTAGTCTTCTTAGATGTTTTCTTTTCATCTTGATCAATCCCTCTTTTGCTTTGAAATTTTGCATGCTTCTTGGACTTTTCCATAAGATCTCCTGTATTTACATTGGAAGCAATATGTCAGCAAGAAATGTAAATAACTAAAGACAGCAGATGATGAAAATGCATCGTAAGATAGTGCATATCATACAGAACATAAGTAACAAATATGCAAGATAACAGAACCTTCATCTGAGTAGCTATTGCGGCTCTTAAGCTTAAGCTTCTGATTTTCCACAACAAAGTCAGCTGATGTGCTCACTGGCCCTAGTTCTTGCTTGATCCCATAATCTCTCTCGAAAGGATAATGCTCACTATCAACAGTTCTTTTATTTTTGGTAGGGGCTTGGTTGCTCGTTAGAGGAATTGATGATGGTGTGGGGTAAGAACTTTCAACTGGACCATTTCCATCTTTCAGAGTAATTTTCCTTTTCCTACTCTGCTCAAGCTGTCCACTTATATTGTAGCTATTGGACGCTGTTGTAGCTGCAGCTACAGTGTGAGGACCACAAGAAGAAACACGAGTGGCAGGAACTTGGGTGACATACAGTGCGTTCAGAGCATCTGTTGTTTCCTCCTCACCAATTTCACATCTATTCATTCCGGGTCTGCAAACAATTTGAATTATACTTTTAGTAAGGGAAACACTGAGCTCTCAGAACCATTCACAACAAGTTATTGCATAACCTAATTTTCAAATTCTAAGGTAATTATAATTTCGTTTTTTTTGGACAAATCATAATTTAGTGATTTCATCAGAAATGGCGTTAATGTGGATAGAGAAAATATCCATGTTAGATCCAACTGGAATAATTGATCGAGTTGAGTATGCAGACCAAGTAGCAAGACAAGTCATCACAAGTAAGATGCTAATTATCGTGCATAGATACTAATGCACATACATGTAGAGGGATAGCAGTATTGACAAATAACGGGCATAAAGAAGCATGCAAGCATTTCTTAGGCTTACACAAGTACTCAAACTTACAGCCAGTAAAGCATGCTGCATTTCCACTTCTTTGGGAGCATAGAAGGGTTCGTCCCATAGGGTAGGAGGCGCCATTTCTGGCACATGTCACAGCATACCCAATTTTCCTCTATCACAACAGGTGCAGGAAGAGGAACCGTATTTCTTGCTGGTATGGAGATGGTTGAAGGCACATGAAACTCTTGTTCTCCCGAAGCTAGAAATTTTCCGTGTTTTATACTAACTGGGATCTCTTCCTTTTCTTCCACAGACATATCAAATTCCTTCTCATTACTGCCATCCATCTTCTCTTTTCGTCGCAATTTGCACTGGGCACTTCCGTTCTCCAACATATCCCCTTCCTTGTCTACTTGAGATCTGATTGGTAGGTTTTCTTTAAGATCTTTATGAGATTTTACTTTCGTTTTCTTTTCAAAATGATTTGATTTCAATTGACAGTCAGTTTTCCCATCTTTAACTGCTGCAGATGAATGGGTACAATTATTATCCTCCAAGAACTCGGATGATGCTGCAGCATTGATCTTGTGTTCGTTATGCATTTTGTTGATCTCAGTTTGGTAATTATCTCCCTCAAGTCTGTCACTGGCAAATATTATTTTACCAGGGGCCTTCTTCAAATCATCACATGGAACCTCCCAATCCTTCATGTCCTCATCACCTTCAGAATTAACTATGGCTGCCTCAGATTTTCTGTCAGGTTTTACTTTCCCCTTCACTCGGTAGCCACTTCCTGATTTGTCAAAACTACCATTTTTTGTGTGCTTTGCTGCCTCTTCTTTCATAGCTTCAGCTTTATCTGTTGCCAGCTCATCACCACCTATTTTTTCTTTTAATTGAACATCTTTATTTTGTTCATAAGGCCTGGATATACATGCATTTCTTGTTGATTCTTCTGCAAATTGACTCACTCCTTTTAACTCTGTGGCCGAGACACCAGAAAAACTAGGTATAGAAGGCATGCCCGGTATAATCTCTTGACGGGCAGCCATTTCTATTTTAACCTCCTTTCTGTTAGTATCAGCTATATCATTTCTAGTATATGTATTCATAGACTTCCTTTTCTTACTTTCTGACTTCTTTTTCTTAGATATCTGGCTTCTGAAACGTCCACCATGAAGACCAGGCTCTGAATGCCCTTCATATGCACTAGGTACATTTACTACATCCAAATGTTGTCCCCATTTCTTTAATAATGGAGCAACCTTGTTTGTTAACTGCAGAACGTTGCCATGCAGAGGTGACAGCAAGAACCCTCCCGGAACTGAAAAGCATGTCATGATCTGATTGATCATGCAAAGAGAAAAAGTAAGCAGTTACTTGCTTTGTTACACTTATCATTTCAATAAGAGCTAATTTAATGATTATACAGTAATTTACCTGGAGAATGGTACGAGGAGATTCATATGGCATATTGCTAAACTCAGGGGAGAGCCCCTCAAGACCACCAGGACTACCCTCCATGGATGATGATGACGAAATATCAAGGCCCAGACCACTGTATATAGATGCCTTTTTTTTCACCAAAGCATTACTGGAACCGACTCTGATCCGAACTTTCAATGCCTTCTCATCACTATCATCGAATGAGTTATCCAAGGAATCAAATGGCGCAACTGAGTCTTTCTCACCATTTTTGCTTGAACATATTTTATTTTTACCCAAGTCACCAGCTGAAGGTGCAGCGATACCATTATTTCGGGAAATGGATTCCACTGCTACAGCTGAAGGGTTTTGATCCAAGATCTGCATTAGTAAATAATCGCACTATAAATACCACATAAATCAATTTCACCAGAGCATATACTGGTCAACAGCACAACGGAAAGGAATAAGCACCTCAGCAGGTATTTGGTAAGGCGATCTTGGGGTTCCAATTTTTGCGACCATAGGTGAGCTTCTTCTGCTTTGGGGCAAAGGGGTAGGAGAACGCTGGTGTGTGGGCAAAAATGAACCATATCCACCAAATTTTGGCCCTGCCACAGATTGTGCCCTGCTCAATATCTCCCTGACATACATCGAAAGAAAGCATCCTACACCAACTACCCAGCTATTTACCTAGTTTCTCTGCAGAAACTCCTCCTTCAAAGTCTTTCTGAAAGTGTCCCAGAACATGTTGAAGCTTTTCATCCTGGAACCGAAAACGAGCATGTAAGAAAAGAATGAAGATCTCGAAAGCCCAAAAACCTGTGTACTAGTAGTTATAAACATGTAGACTATATATAATCACAAGTAAATGTTTTGGGGTATCCTTCAAATACATAACTGATCGGTACAGTTCACAATTGTGTAATTACCTAGAAAGTCTAATCCTAAAACTAACTGCAGAAAGCATATCGTGTGTGCCTCTCATTGCATTTCAACATGAAAAAGCTGAACAATCCGTGCTTTGCTTGGTTTCGTTCATATCCTTTGAAGTACATAGTGAAGTTCTTTATTTCGGTACGCTTGTGCCAACAAGTCAGATCAATGGCGCCTTACAATTTACATGGCAGTGTCATAAAAGAAGCACCGCTTTCTTTTTTCTTTTTTGTGGGAAATCAAAAGAGCGATGTTGATTTTCTTTTTTTAAGAAACAATGACACTAAGAAAACAAGCCTGGAGCCAGAAGACCAAGAAACAACAAATAAACTAAGAGAGGTGCAAAACATGCCTCGTGTAGCACAGGAACTTCTAACTTTTCTCAAAGTCGACGGGTTTATGGGAAATGACTCACCTCTTTGCATTTCGGTGGTTTCCCTAATTAGTCGATCTTCTAAACCAAAACTGGAGCAATTCACACAGTAAAGACAAGAGAGAGCCACACCAGAGTGCTCGACCAAATTGCAGTGGAATCGAATCACCTAAAATGAGCAAGGTTCCAACAAACGGGCAAATGCACTCACTCAACTCAGTTACTCCAAGTTCGAAGCACTGGCGGTGCTAAACCAGCCGACGAGTAACCGCCAAATCGGGTAAAGCTCCCAAATTTGTTCCCGCAAAATCAGGACGAGTCCCGGCAAGCACAGGCCGCCGTCGCGGCAGCATTCCGCGAGCCCGAGAGAGAGAGAGAGAGAGAGAGAGAAGGGGGCGAGATGAGTACGGGTCGGAGAGGGTACTAACGATGTAGGCTAGCGCGACATCGGGTCGACGAAGCCGAGGCCGCCGCCGTCGTCGTCGTCGGAGCAGGCCTCCCCCTCCTCCAGCTCGACGTCGTCCGCCATGCCTCTGAACCCGGCGCCTCCCTCCTCCTGCCGCCTCCGCAACGACAGCATCAGCGTATCACCAAGCGGCGGCCGGCGGGATCTCTCTCCGGCGACGAAGGAGCAGAACAGCAGAGGAGGCGCCTGTGTGTGTGGCTCTGTCTGTCCCGGAGCTTGCTCGGCTCCTTCTGCTGACCCGCCGTCGATACGTCTCAGAGGTTTCCTCCACGGCCCGGCCGCGGTATAATTTCTCCACTTCCTTTTTCACCACGCCTGTCGTTGCGGGTTGGTTGGTGGTGCCTGTACTGCTGCTGCTGCTGTCGCTTTTGCGAATTGGGTGCGGTTGAGCGAGGGAGGGTTGAGATTGCGATTGGGGAAGAAATTGGAGGCGGCGTGTGCCTGTGGAAGTGGAGTGTGTGTTGGGATCACGCCAATCACGTACCTCGTCCTTGTGGGCCCACGGGATTCCAGTGTCGATCATGGAGCAAGCAACCCGGGTTTTCATTGAGCTGGATCAGAACTACTGGCTCGGTAAACTTCTCATCCAGTGCGCAACTCCAACACGGTGACGCATTTCGTCCGCCACATCCGTTTCTAGATAAAACCACGGACCAACACGGCGATGCATCGGACCGATATACATTTTGTTGTCCGTGTGTACTCATTTGATTCATTACCCTTACGAAAAATCAATTACACCGGAGCGTTTCCGGGGTGAATTCACTTTGAATTTGATAAATGTATTGCTTGTGAAGTATTTGTTCGGGTATGTCCGATAGATCTACCCGTGGTAGATTGGAGATTTGAAAAGGATATTAAAAGGAAACAATTGCTTAATTATAGTATTGATTTCGGAGTTTGTATATTTTGTGGCAATTGTGTTGAGTACTGTCCGCCCAAATTTGAGTTGGATTTGCGTCTGCTCCGGAAACACGTAGATGTCCGCAGTGTCCTCCCTGGCCCGTCCACCAATGGCACACAATCCCCACTCTAGCCTTTCATCTCCCGCGCATGTTCTAGAAAATTCCATGGCACAACCAGTTCGGTGAAATGTTGAGGCCGAAACCGGACGACCCGAGGTACTACGAGATCGAGGATGGAGATGGTCTCATGGCAGGCATGGATCAATGAAGGTGGCCAAGGCACTTAAGATGATGACGGCCAAGAGACTCAAGACCAATAGGGTGTCCTCACAGTCACAGATGATGAACCATTCTTCGCCGATGAGCTGACTCAACAAGACCGGACACAAAGGAGGCGGCAAAGCATGAGGACCGGAACATACACGGAGGATGAGGACACGATACTTTGGGAGGCATGGGTGGAAATTGGACAATATTCAATTATGGGGGGCGAGCAAAACGGCCAATCATATTGTAAGAGGATCCATGAATTCTTCCATGAACAAAGAAAGTTTGAGCCCCCACAAACTTGAGGGTGATCGGAGTGAATTGTCACTTCAAAAGAGGTGGAGCTTTATCCAAGCGGAGCGCAATGGCAGGGAACAAATGGGTCGCCCTGTTAGGTGCAATGGCCAGGGAAGGACGGATATGGAGCGGATGTCTGTCCACCTGGCCACCTAAACGGACAAAAAGCAAACACATTTTGTGTCCATTTGGGTCGGACCGTTGGAGTTGCACTAAGGCTAGGACCGAACAACAGTTGCGAGACCCCAAATAGAACATTTGTTTTCCAGGGTATGCAATTGTGTGCCATAGCTTTATAGAATATGGAAACTATATATTACAAGAAGCTCCAGCATCTGCTACAACCCATAAGTTCATGTCTTCGAATATCCCAGCAGATTATCTTCATTACTCTAATGGCTGACATTCCCATGCTTTCAAAGGCTCCAACAAATCAAAGTAACCAGAGAGTCAAAAACCTTCCTCTGCTTATCTGTAAACATTGACCTAGCGTTCATCCACTAGTTTTAAAGAGTAATAGTAGTAGTGGGAATGTCGAACCGCAAACACATCTTGTTAGCACAGCTCCACCATACTTGCCTGGCATAAACACACTGTAAATTATGTGATAAGTGGTATTAGTCTTCTAGAGGCAATGCTTGCAAACGTCAGGTCTCTCTTGTATCCCATGTCGTGCTCTTCTATCTGTAGTCCAAATCCTATACTGAAGCGCCATCTAGATACAATAAAACTTGGATTTGAGCACCGCCCAACACTTCCATATACTACATTTGCAACCGGAAACCTGATTTGGCACGTGAGCATCCTATAGACTGAACCCACCATTTAGCAAACCAGAGGTGGACGTAGGCCAAACGAACTCACCGCTACATGAGGTATCCCGTGGCATGTTGTTGATGGCAAGCCATAGCTTAACACATTGATTCGCATTGAGCAACAACGGAGGTCCCCTTGAAGCATGACATCCATCTGTTATCTCGTAGGGCCTTGGCTACTGTACGTTGTTGGAGATCCTTGTGTTGAGCAAATCACAAAGGAGAGAGAGAGAAAGAGAGAGAGAGAGTGAGAGAGAGAGAGATCTGTCCTTCCAAAAGAATGTTTTCTTATCATCATCTCCCACCTTAATCCCCAACAATCTAGCGAAGACAGCCGGACACCATGGTAAGCATATGCAGCTTCTGCCATGGCCAACGAAGCCATTCCCATCGAACTCGAAGCGTCAGACCATGCATTCGAAGGTTTTTGATGCCCAGACCACTGAAACATTGCGGCTTGCAGACATTGTCCCAAGCAACTATGGATTGACCACCCTAAACATGCTCTGATCTGGTCCAGAAGAACTCACGCATCCACTTATCGATTTCCTCCGGCAGCCAACGAAGGGCGTTGGTGAGCAGTATGTGACGAATGGGTTTAGCAGCCACTTCACCAGAGTAAGACTTCCCGCCCTACCTTGTGATCATCCCCTTTGTCAGACCGGGACACATGTGAGCACCTGATCGAGCATCGGTTACCACTCTCCTTTGGTCAGAGGGCGAAGCACCACATGAAGACCTATATACCTTATAGGAAGCTGAGCGATGTTGAAGTTGAGAGTTTGGGCAGACAAAACATCATCATTTTTCTCTCCGCAGATCAAGGTGGCCGAAGATTTTGCATAGTTTACTTTTAACACCGACGCTTCTCCGAAATCCCAACATTTGCTGGACCGCAACCAAATAAGACACCATGGACCTGAACAAAAACACCACGTCATCAAAATTGGGTTGGGTTATAGAACACCCTGGGAGGGCCAAGAAAAATCGCTCTTCTATTGCCTTGGAAACGGTGATGGTGATCACTTCCATGGCCATCACAAAGAACATGGGGGAGATTGGGTCCCCCTACCTAAGACCTCTCGCATGAATGACATGTTTCCTTTGGAACATCATTCACGTTCACTATAGTGCTCGATGTATACAACACAACTGAAATGATCTTGCACCAGATTTCACTAAATCCTAATTTCTGCAACACCTCTGGCAGCAAAGACCATGACAAAGAGAACCCTAAGACATTTCCACCTTTATCTGCACTCATTTCTCCCGATGTGCATTAATTTTGTGAGTCACTTTCCTAACAAGGAGGAATTTGCCGTGCAGACTTTGTCCTGGAAAGCAGATTGGTTGGGATTAACCAACTCCCCCAACTTAGACCTCAATCGGTTTGCCAATTTAGAGAAAATCTTTGAAAATCTATGAACTAAAATTAGTGTTAAGTAATCTCCTATCTTTTTGGCGCCTAGCCTCTTAGGTATAAAATTTTTCAAAGCCCTGTTGAGTTTGCCAAGCATGTGCCCATCTCCAACAACCAGCTTTTGCAACACAACCATAAGGTCATGCTTGATGATATGCCATACTCTGTGGTAAAAGGTCCAAGTGAAACAATCGGGCCTAGGTGCCTGATATGGGGTCAAGTCTTTAATGGTCGTCAGACCTCCTCGTCTGTAAACAGCCCTTCAAGCTCTTGGAGGTCCCTAGTTTGCACCCCCAAGGTACTCCAAATGCAAAGTGTGCTCCCGCGCGCATTTGCATCATACCTAACAGGCCATTATAGGCTTCAAAGAAAGCATTCTCCATTTGCTTATGATTTGTGATCAAAGTGTCCCCTACCCTAATCGACGGGATGAAGTTCTTGACACACCTTCTGTTCAGCACAACATGAAACAACCTGGTGTTCGCATCACCTTCCTTGAGCCAACACAACCTAAATCTTTGTCATCCAATGGTGCATTCCAAAGATGATAGGCCTAGCAATACAAGCTTATCAGCACCGCAATCAAACCGCCCCACAGGATAGAGTCCTCCTATCCTGGGCAGCCTAGCTCCAATCTGTAGATAACATATTTTGCGATCACTATTGTGATACCCTCCAATGGCATTAGTTACACACTCCTCTATGCCATGTGTGCGGTTGATTTTGCTGTGAAGCTTGTTGTGTGTGCTGGCTATGCAGTGCCTTTATCGAGTCTATATGTCGTCCCCTTCCTTATTTTCTTCTTCTTTCTCTATGTGACCTCTCTATGTCTCCTCTCATTGTAATCTATGTATCCTGTCCATATACCATGATGAGTGGATTTATATAGTGATTTAAGCCTACTTATTGAATATAAATCCCTCATGTCATGTTCCATCTAGCCACTTTTACATAAATTATGCATGATTACATGTTTGAACCTTAGATTTTTATTAGGATTTTATTATTTTCCATTGCTTTTTGGTTTGTGTTTAGGTGAAAGGGGTTTCTATGAATAAACACAAGGAAAGGAGCCTGTTTGGATTCCATTTGGAGGAGTCACGATTATCAGATGCAATCTATGTGGAGTACTTTGCAAAGAATATTTTCCACAAGGTCAAAATGAATATCCAACAACATGAGATTGTGCTCCTCGTCCATACGAATCCAACAAGCCAAAGAACACATCAATCTGAGTCTGTATGAGTACATGAGGCCTAACTATTCAGACGACTTAACGATCACCAGTATGACCGTTACGGGTCCGACACGTCTAAACGAACATCTTATGTGAAGGGTCCACCTACCTATTTGGTGCAGAGCACTCCAAAAACCCTGAATCAACCTGCTGACGGCTATATAAGGAAGGGAAGCCCTAGTCGCCACCATGAACCATTCATCCATCCCCATCGTGAATCCTTGCCACCACACCACCTCCAGAGCTTCATCTCTAACACCACCACGTTGTCGAGAAAGAGGAGAAGGAGGCACGAGCACCGGGCGTCGGCCCTGGGCCGTGAATCTCTTTCTATTAATTGCTCTAGTACGTATTTGTAATATCGAACATGATGATGATATCAATGAATAATTCTTTGTGTTAGTATTATCTATGTTTGAGTGATTGATTTGGTTCTAGGTTGAGGTATGATCTAGTGTGCAAAATTAGAATGTGTCATTAATCTAGTGTTTTACCCTTTCTTCCTGTTGTACATAATGCCATGTTGGGATACATCCTTTCATATGATCTTGTGAGTACTTGCACGTACACGGAGTAGCTAGATAGATGAGTTTATATGATTCTTTTGGTTGGTCACATCTCGCGTATGACAAGACAGTGAGATATTGTATCGAGCACACAGTATCCATAGTGACAGCTCGGTAAGCCACATGAAATTGTTTATTTGTTTAAGGAGTAACGGTATCCATAGAGTGTAATGTCTTGTTCCGATCGTTGAGGCCTTGGCATCTTCCACAGTAGCGTTTAATTAGTGGCGGAAAGAGGACAACTAAGTTACTTTTGCGATGACAGTGGGAAGTAATGATATTTAAGAGACCGCCTGTTATAATGGTAGATCACAGGAGAGTGGATTTTTGGAACCCGGGCTAGATGGAGCCCATTTAAAAAAATTAAATAAAAAATGACATTTTTGAGTTTCCAAAAATCGTGAATTTTTTTCATTATTGGCCCACCATTGATTAGAAGATTTAGCTTGTATGAATCGCTATTGGTTTGATACGAATAATGGCAATCGTTTCAGTATGTTAAGGATACAGATGTATCCACAATTTATTTCGAGGTACTTAATAGCCTATTTCTTATACCATATCTCCATCCCGTGAAATTCTCGAGCCGAAAGATGGATGCATATGCTGTTTTATTTTGCTAAACGATACTATCAATTAAATGGTGTATCAATTCCAAAAAAATCATAGATGTAGATTGTGTCTAGATCTACAAACGTGCAAAATTTACCTTGAAATTCGTTGTATTTTGACAAATCGAGGAATTTTCAAATTTTTGACACTGTATTGTTCACCACCCAGATCCACCTATTTGTCTTTTTTGGGCAGTTTAAAAGACAACGAATTTGGCGTTAAAAATTTGCACGATTGTAGATCTCGATAATATCTACATTCAGATTTTTTTCTTGATTTTTGAAAATTTAAAAATGTCGATTTCAATTTTTGAAAAAACGGACACCATGTAGCCGAGCTTCATTATAGGTTTTCTTAGATCACTGCCGCATAATGGCCTAGTTAGTACTAGTGAGATCAGTGCATAGATACCACCTTTAATCCATTCAATCCTAGAACTACAACCCCTTCTAGTTTACTTTTACTTTCAGTTTACTTTTTTCTGTTTTAATTTATAATTACTTTCAATCTCTTTATTATTATTATTATTATTATTATTTTCCTAGCAATTTAATATACTATTTTCAAACTTTGGTTTGGGTGCAAACTTAGTTGTGTCATGCGTGTGTATTTACACGTGACAACATTAATTGTGGGGCTGGTAGTAATAAACTTCTTTAACTCCCTTGGGGCGATATTAAACTCGTATAAATACTTTTCACGGAAGTACTTCAACAGTCTTGTGCGCTTGCAGGTTTCAGCCCCCTTCCCCGAGAACTTGCTTGTGGCAAGATGGTTAGGTGGGTGGTTGTACCCCAGCCCACCAGAGTTCAAACCCCAGGTTTGACGCTGGTGTTTCTCATTTAAGACGGAATATTCTTCAGTGGGATGCGACGTTCCCGTCGACAGCGAGGCGCCCGTGGTGACTTCGTCAATCTCAAGACTCGACCCGCCGACTCAGTCTCTCGGAGGTACTCATAGGGGTAGGTAGGGGTGAGTGTGTGCGCGTATATATGAGCGTCTGCGTTGTAATGTGTTTCGCAAAAAAAAAAGTTTCAGCCCCCTGGGTGCGATTGTCTCAAAATAACAAAAAATCCCACTCAATTCTAACTGTTAACATTTGGCCAGCTCCACCTATAGTTGGCATATCAAGGTGAATCGAGTTCAAACTTGTAGTCGAGTTGTTTCCTTGTGCACTCATGGGAAGCCGCAATACGAGATGAGGTGACATCTTCGCAAGCTCTAGGCACGTCCATTCCTATAAGATCATCTCTAGAAGATCCCTTAAAACACGACAAAACCTTACAATAACCGCTTTGTACGGTTTTGAGTGAAAATTGCCCCGATTAGATCCGTAAATCAGGCCGAACTATATTTTTAGGTAACTGAAAAACTAAGCGCTCATACCTCACATCCCCAGTTTCTAGCTCGATTTTTACCGTTACCTTAGAGGAAAAAACTTGGCGCCATGGAACATTCAGGACGAGTTCATTCCACCGCCATCGCCGGATCAGCCCTAATGTCGACCATCTTTCACGACGTTGTCTCGATTCCGACCGTCTTTGTTCTAATTCTAGAGCATCTCCGCCGTCGCCCCACCGGACGGCAAGAAGCTGTCATGGTTCGAGCCGTACACGTGGCAGGGTTTCACAGACCTGTCCACGAGCTCCCCTATGACTCCACCGTTCACAAACCTGACAACGTCGCCGAGCGCACCGCCCGCGGCTTCGCCAACCACTGGTGGCGCGAGCTCGCCCCGCACCTCTGCAAGGGAGCGATGGATTGGAGCTGGGAGCAGCGGCACCGTGTGGTCACACACGACGAAGGCAGGTGGTGCAGGGCTCACCCGCGGCGGATTTGGAACGGTGCAACAGTGACATAGGGGGCGGTGCGGGGGTGTCTCAACGGCAGTTGAAGTCTGGACTGGGGTCTCGGTGTCGGAAGAGGATTAGGAAAGAAAAGAGAGAGAAAACAGATAATGCCTAGGTTGGCCAAGATAGACTGGTTTCATTTGCAGTGCGAGTTGTACGGTTTTCGATTTGAGAGAGCTTGTGTTGTACCATAAAAACGTGGTGAACCTTAAACTGTTTTTACGAGATGCACTTTTAGGGTTCCCTAGAGATGCTCTAAGGCCATGTACAACGCTAGCCTTTAGGTGGACGCTTATTAAGGACCGGCTATCTAGCGACTGTGCCCCCACGTTACCCCTCCCATACGGCGTCTACATTAAATATTTACATACGCGAAAGAAGCGCGCGCTAGCACGTCCGCTCACGCCCGCTCTTTCCAGCTAGCACACCCAATCCTCAACGGGGCTTCTAAGTGACATATGGGCCAAAAAAACAGCCCAACCGCCAACTTACCCCATAACCATAACCTGACACCATCTAAATTTACAAGGAACTATGAAAATCACCTCGCCATGGTAAAGATCTTTCTTCAAAAAATTCCACTGTAGATGTGCAATCAACTGTGCACGTACTATTCAAGTGACCCTCAAGCAAAATCAAAATCATAGACACTGATACGTCCAACGTATCCATAATTTCTGCTGTTCCATGCTTATATTATACCATTTGCTACATGTTTTATATACACTTCGTATCACTTTTATGCATTTTCTGGGACTAACCTATTAACAAGATGCCACAGTGCCAGTTCCCTGTTTTCTGCTGTTTTTGGTTTCAGAAAGTTACTTCTGGAAATATTCTCGGAATTGCACGAAACAAAAGGCCAGTCCCTATTTTTCCAGCACGTACACGGAGTCCGAAGGAGAGACGAAGGAGAGCCACGAGGTGGCCAAACCACCATGGCGCGGCAGTGGGCCCAGCCGCGCCGCCTGTGGTTTGGGCCCCTCGGGGGTCCGCCGACATCGCCCCTTCGCCTATTTATTCCCCGAGACGCGAAAACCCTAAAACACCGAGCCTTTCATCCAGAACATATTCGCTGCCGCCGCCGTCGTCAACCCTAACTCGGGGGGTTCTGAAGCTCTTCCCGGCACCCTGCCGGAGAGGGGAATCATCACCGGAGGGCTCTACATCGCCATGCCCGCCTCCGGAGTGATGCGTGAGTAGTTCATCCTTGGACTATGGGTCCATAGCAGTAGCTAGATGGTTGTCTTCTCCACTTGTGCCATCATGTTTAGATCTTGTGAGCTGCCTATCATGATCAAGATCATCTTATTGTAATGCTACATGTTGTGTTTGCTGGGATCTGACTTATATTGATACCTATGTGGAGCTGAATATTATATTATCATGTCTATGTCATTTGTGATCTTGCATGCTCTCCGTTACTTGTTGAAGCCTTGGCCAGTGAATACTTGTAACTCCAAGAGGGGGTATTTATGCATGATAGTTGGGTTCAACCTCTATTTAACCTGGGATAGTGACAGCAAGTTCTAAGGTTGTAGATGTGTTGTTGCCACTAGGGGTAAAACAGCAATGCTTTATTCAAGGATGAATGTATTGTTTACATTACGCACATTACTTAATGCAATTGTCTGTTGCTTGCAACTTAATACTGGAAGGGGTACGGATGTTAACCGGAAAGTGGACTATTTAGGCATAGATGCATGCTGGATAGCGGTCTATGTACTTTGTCGTAATGCCCAAATGAATCTCATAGTAGACACCACAGCTCACACATGCATGTTATATGCACTTATCAATTGTCAATTGCCCAGCTGTAATTTGTTTACCCAGCATGTTAGTTATCTTATTGGAGAGACACCACTAGTGAACTGTGGACCCCGGTCCATTCTTTTACATCTGAAATACAATCTACTGCAATCATTGTTCTCTACTGTTTTATGCAAACAAACATCATTTCCATTCGATACGTTTAACCCTTTGTTTTCAGCAAGCCGGTGAGATTGACAACCTCACTGTTAAGTTGGGGCAAAGTAATTTGATTGTGTTGTGCAGGTTCCACGTTGGCACCGGAATCCCTGGTGTTGCGCCGCACTACACTCCTTCACCAACACCTTCGAAGCAAACCTCGTTTTCCTACTGGTTCGATTAAACCTTGGTTTCATACTGAGGGAAAACTTACTGCTGCACTCATCATACCTTCCTCTTGGGGTTCCCAACTGACGTGTGACGTACAAGCATTGTTTCTGGCCTATTGCCGGGGAGATATTCCCTCGTCAACTAGAGCCACCAACACGTTTTCTGGCGCCGTTGCCGGGGAAAACGAATTGCTTCTGCAAGGGGAGTCTCTCACACCCAATCTCTTTACTTTGTTATTTGTCTTGCTTAGTTTATTTTTATTTAGTCTTGTTTGCTCTCTTTATCAAAAACACAAAAAAATTAGTTACTTGTTTAATTCGGTTTGATTTTGTTTTTCAAAATGAGTACTCCTGAGAACACTAAGTTGTGTGACTTCACTAGCACAAACAACAATGATTTCATATGCACTCCTATTGCTCCACCTGCTTCTACAGCAGAATTTTATGAAATTAAACCTGCTCTATTAAATCTTGTTATGAAAGAGCAATTTTCTGGTGTTAGTACTGATGATGCTGCTGCCCATCTTAATAACTTTGTTGAACTTTGTGAAATGCAAAAGTATAAGGATATGGATGGGGATATTATAAAACTGAAACTTTTTCCTTTCTCCTTGAGAGGAAGAGCTAAAGAATGGTTGCTTTCTTTGCCTAGAAATAGTATTAATTCTTGGACAAAATGCAAAGATGCTTTCATAGGGAAATATTATCCTCCTGCTAAGATTATATCCTTGAGAAGTAGCATTATGAATTTTAAACAACTTGATAATGAACATGTTGCTCAAGCTTGGGAAAGAATGAAATCTTTGGTGAAGAATTGTCCCACTCATGGACTGACTACTTGGATGATCATCCAAACCTTTTATGCAGGATTAAATTTTTCCTCAAGGAACTTATTGGATTCAGCCTCTGGAGGAACCTTTATGTCCATCACTTTAGGTGCAGCAACAAAGCTACTTGATGATATGATGATCAACTATTCCGAATGGCACACCGAAAGAGCTCCTCAAGGTAAGAAGGTAAATTCTGTTGAAGAAACCTCCTCTTTGAGTGATAAGATTGATGCTATTATGTCTATGCTTGTGAATGGTAGATCTCATGTTGATCCTAATAATGTTCCTTTAGCTTCATTGGTTGCTCAAGAAGAGCATGTTGATGTAAACTTCATTAAAAACAACAACTTCAACAACAATGCTTATAGGAAATAATTTTGGTAGCAACAATTATAAGCCTTATCCTTCAAATGGTTATGGCAATTCTTATGGTAATTCCTACAGCAACAATAGAAGTGTGTCCTCTGATCTTGAAGCTATGCTTAAAGAATTTATTAGCACACAAAAAGCTTTCAATAAAACTGTTGAGGAAAAGTTTGAAAAAATTGATGATCTTGTCTCTAAAGTTGATAGTCTTGCTCATGATGTTGAAATTCTAAAACTGAAAGTTATGCCTAATGAAGTTAAAGATATTAAGTCATTTGCTACAGCAAATGCCATCCAAGTTCGAATTGATAATAATATTAGGATGTTGGCTGAATTGCATGCTAGGTGGGAAAAAGAGGAAGAACTTGAAAAAGAGAATAGTATAGTTAGAGTTTGTACTATCACCACCACTAGTAATGCTAATGTTTCACATGCTAGTAACCTCCTACTATTGATGGTAATGTTATTGGTGTTGTAATGTCTCTACTACTTCTGCAAAGCGTTTGAAATTGCCTAAAACTGCTGAAACTTTTTCTGATAAAAGTGCTGAAATTTTTCAAACTATTGGAGACAATGGTTCCACCACCATTGACAATAATGATTTTGATTTTGATGATTGTAACATCTCTGAAGTTATTATGTTCTTGCAAAAATTAGCTAGAAGTCCCAATGCTAGCACTATTAATTTGGCTTTTACAAAGCATATTACAAATGCTCTTTTGCAAGCTAGGGAGGAGAAGTTGAAACTTAAAGCTTCTATTCCTAGGAAATTAGAAGATGGTTGGGAACCCATCATTAAGGTAAAGGTGAATGATTTTATTGCAATGCCTTGTGTGATCTTGGTGCAAGTGTTTCAGTTTTGCCCAAGAAGCTTTATGATATTCTTGATTTGCCACCTTTGGAACATTGTTATTTGGATGTTTTTTCTCGCTGATAATGCTATGAAGAAACCTTTGGGGG
>CAMZMU010000064.1:42089633-42412038 GCA_947311845.1 Poa pratensis
GCTAGTGTGTGGAGGTTTACGGGTATGTATGGGGAACCTAGGTGGCAGGATAAGCATCTCACTTGGCAGGCATTGAGAGACCTGCATGCAACTGTTAAGTTACCGTGGTTAGTTATGGGTGATTTAAATGAAATTTTATATCAGTTTGAGAAGGAGGGTGGGAACCCTCGTCCGGAGCTATTTATGCAGAACTTCAGAAATGCCATTGACGATTGCGAACTATCTGACTGTGGCTATGTTGGCGAAAAGTTCACTTGGCACAGGGCGGGCATCAGAGAACGTCTGGACCGAGCTTTAGCAAACGAGGCTTGGAAAACAAGATTTGGAGAAGCAGTTCTTCAAAACTTAGAGTACGGCCAGTCAGATCATCGCCCGATCTTGATGTGTTTGGAGGTGGAGGCCCAACAAGAAGTTTGTGGGCCGTCAGTGCTGTGGTTTGAAGCGAAATGGCTGAAGGAATCCCGATTCCAAACGTAGTTGAAAATGCTTGGGAACAATCACAATTACGTGCTGGCAGTGGGGGTTTGGCAGGGAAATTAGCAGTGGTACATGATCTACTTCATAAATGGGATCGCACGGTTTTACAGAGTACCAACAGGAGGCTGCGTACCGCGAGAAAGGAATTTGAAAGGGTGGCAGCTGGCACTCTTTCGGATGAGAATATTGCAAAGCAATCGGAGCTAGCTCGAGAGATTGAGTTCCTGCTCGAACAAGGAGATAAAGTGGGCACAAAGAAGTAGACTGAATTGGCTACAACATGGTGATAAAAATACGAGCTATTTCCACAATTTTGCTAGTGCAAGAAGGAAGAAGAATATGATAAAGAAGCTGAAAGATGACTCGGGTGCTTGGCTTGAAGGTACTTCAGTTCTGAACCCGATGGTTTCAGGATATTTCCGGGTCTTTTTTCAACAGAAATTGAGGAGCCTGATGCTCTTGTCCTGGACAAGGTGGTCCCTAAGGTTTCAGAAGCAATGAATGAAAATATGATGAAGCCATACACCCCGGAAGAGGTTAAAAAAGATCTTTTCTCCATTGGGGATATGAAAGCCCCCGGGTCAGATGGTTTACATGCAATTTTTTTCAAAAAGTGTTGGAACATTTTGGGAGGGGAGTTAACAACTGAAGTTCTTGGTGCAATCAATAATAAGGAGATTCCAGATGGCTGGAACGATACGGTCATAATTTTTATTCCAAAAGTTGATGATCCTGAGTCTATTTCCCAATATAGACCAATTAGCCTCTGCAATGTGCTCTACAAGGTAATATCTAAAATGATTGCATTTCGTATTAAATCTGTCCTAGATGAAATTATCTTCCTGTCCAGAGTGCTTTTGTCCCTGGCAGATTAATCACTGATAATATTCTTTTGGCTTACGAGAGTTTACATACGATCAAGAACAAAAAGAAGGGCAAGTGGGGCTATTGTGCGGTGAAGTTAGATATGCATAAAGCCTATGATCGTGTGGAATGGAATTTTTTGGAGAGCATGCTGACTCGCCTGGGTTTTCATTCATCTGTAGTGGAGCTGCTGATGGCTTGTGTTCGTTCGGTTTCATACAAAGTCAGATTCAACAGCCAAGAGACAGATTCGTTTATTCCTTCAAGAGGGCTGAGACAAGGTGACCCTTTATCACCCTATTTGTTTCTTATTTGTGCAGAGGGGCTGTCAAGTCTTCTGGCTCATAGAGAGGAGGTTCGTGGCTTTGAAGGTGTTAGGGTTTGCAGAAATGCACCATCGATATCTCATCTACTTTTCGCGATGATTCCCTAATTCTTATGAAGGCAAATATGATTAATGCAACCTCGTTGAGACAGGTGCTTGAACAATACTGTGCAAGCTCGGGACAAATGGTTAGTGCAGCAAAGTGTAGCATTTTTTCAGTCCAAATGTTGAGGTGGATTTGAAAGCTGAGATTTGTGAGGAATTAAATATCATGACTGAAGCTCTCTCGGATAAGTATCTAGGTCTCCCTTCCATGGTTGGTCTGGATAGAAGTGACAGTTTTATTCACCTTCTGGAGAGAATTATCAAGAGATTAGAAGTTTGGAAAGAGAAGCTATTATCTTTGGGAGGTAAAGAAATTCTTTTAAAAGCAGTAGTTCAAGCTATTCCTGTTTTTGCTATGTCTGTTTTTCAAATTCGAAGAAGTTATGCAAGGAAATGATTGATGCAATGTCAAGTTTTTGGTGGGGTGAACTGATGAGCACGTCGGATGCATTGGATGGCTTGGTGGCGTATGTGTATCCCAAAGAAAAATGGAGGGATGGGTTTTAGAGATCTCCATTCCTTTAACTTAGCTATGCTAGCAAAACAAGCCTGGAGATTGATTACAAAACAGATTCTCTTTGTGCACAAGTGTTGAGAGGAAATACTATCCGCATGGGGATCTCTGAAAGCTGGTCCTAAGAGTGGTTCATCCTATACTTGGCAGAGTATTGTAGCAGGTTGAGCACTTTCAAGCGTGGACATATTTGGAGAGTTGGGTCGGGTTCACATATCAATATTTGGCAAGATCCTTGGGTTCCTGGAAGTCCATCACGGATGATCCTAACCCAAAGGGCCAATGCTTACTTCAGACTGTTGATGAACTGATTGATGCTGAAACTCATACTTGGGATGAACAGTTAATTATTGACAATTTCAACCAATTGATGTGCAAAGGATTTTGAAAATTCCTTTAAACGCAAATATGACATAAGATTTCGTTGCTTGGCATCTATCAAAATCCTATAATTTTACAGTTCGGTCTGCCTATTATGCTCAATGGTGGCACTCATTTGGGCAAAAGGTAAATCGTGCTGATGATCAAGGAAATTCCGAGTGTAATCCTGTATGGGAAATCCTATGGAATCTACAAGTGCCGGCAAAGGTGAAAATCTTCACTTGGAAGGCGTTACATGGAACGATACCTGGACTGGCTGTTCTAGCGGGGAGGCACATTAAAACAACTGCTCAATGCCCAATTTGTGAGAGGGGTCCGGAAGATATAAAACACTTGATGTTTTCTTGTATACGTGCTCGGCAGGTTTGGAAGTCGTTGGGTCTTGTGGAGGCAATTGATTCTTTTCTGCCAACGGAAAGATCAGGCTCGGTGGTGCTAGAGGAGATTCTGAGATCAAAAGCCCTATGGTCCCAACATTAGGATCTATTGGATTCAAGGAAGCAATTGCGGTAGGAGCGTGGTATATCTGGTGGCAAGGTAGGGAAGCTGTAAAAGGTGAGCAGGTCCAAACACCATCACGCTCAGCTTTTGCCATTCTAGCCTTGACATCAAATTATCAGGGTGCAAAGTCGAATGCTGAACCACATGAAATAACATGGTCAAAACCAACAAGAAATTCGTATAAACTGAATATTGATGCTGCTTTCTTTCCTAATGGTGATGGTGCTGCGGGAATTGTTCTTCGTAATGACAGAGGGGAGGCAGTGGCTGGAGGCTATTGGCCATTGTCCAATCTTCTTGATGCAGCAACGGCAGAGGTCATGGCATTGCAAAAAGGTTTACTGTTGATTGAACAAATGGGTTGCTCTCCAACTACTATAGAATCTGATTGCTTGGAATTATGTCAAGCTTATAATGGAGAGATTGAAGTCTGAAGTCCCTATACGGCAATTCTAGTGGACTGTTTCACCCGAGCTGCAAATATTGGATCGATTACAGTTCGCCACTGCAGTCGAGAGTCTAATATAGTAGCTCATAAGTTAGCTCGGTTTGCTTATGATTCTGATAGCTCGTTTGTTTGGGATGGTGATCCCCTAGTTTTATTATTCTGATGTAATTAACGATGTAACTTTGTTCGAACTTTGAGGCCAGCAAGTTTCAGACATACTCTTTTCCTTACCAGGGTACTGAGGTGACTGGAAGGTTTTTAATGAGGTGGCTTGCTGGTGTGTTTTTTATTTATTTTTATATATGGAAAATTCAAAAAAAAAAACTTCTACACACAAAGTCCACCAACTTGAGGCGGAAGGAAAACTAGGCCGACCCCTCCCTCAAAACTCTGAAAGAATTCAAAGACAGTACCCGCCACCATTGCCCTTCCCCCGATCCAATGACAACCTCGCCGCCGCCGCCATCGCAGAGCCCTAACGCAGGTAGCCCCACCGAGGCCCTAAACCCGGTTGCCGCTTCTCCGGTGGCGTCCCCTCGCTCATGGACTTCCTTCTTCGCTGGCCCCCCTCCGAGCAGGGAAACCCGCCTCCTGTCAGCCGTCTCCGATCTCCACCGACCACTCTTCGAGGCTGCCGACGCCGAGACTCTGCTCTCCTTCTACCCATCGACGGTTGGGCGGCTGACTCCACCGAGTGAGAAACCCTCATCGACATATGTGACTAGTGTGCCGCGTGTGTGTCTTTCTGAATGTAGATTTGTGCAGATTTTGGATTACAGATTACGGGTAGTTTGTGAGGAACTTGTGCTAATGTGTTTATGTCTTTAGGAGCTGTCCACTACAATAGATACCATATAGGCAACCGATCACTTTGCTTGAGTGAATACCTGAGATAGATTGGACATGTGGCCTAATTTTGTTTGACTATCTGTTATTTGCAGGAATACTGGTAATATAGCCATAGTCCGTGCCATCTTAGAAGATATTGTTCAGCACACCCTGTGCAATTTGCATAGTATTGAGAAAAGCTTAACTTTTTGGCTGTCCAGAGCTGAGGTATTAAGTTCATTCAGAAACCTTTGAAGTGGTTTTGCACTGTTAGTACACAGAGAACTGTATCTTATTGTTTCTGTATTTCAGGGGACAAGTTTGCAGAAAATGTGTTTTATGATCTTTCAAAGAGGTCCAAGGGCCTTTGTTGAAGCAACATGCCAAACGCTGAATAGACTCAGGAGCTTCAAAAGTCCATCTGACTACCTCTTGGACTCTGCATGTGATATGATCAGAACAAAACATGCTGGCCTGACTAGTATACAACACTGCTTGGCTGCTTTTCTTGCCGAGGTTTGTATAGTTTAACACGTCTTTTGTAATAAAGCAGTGGGAACTGATGTTAGGTAGAGTAATTTTTTCTTGGTATTATGTTCATTTTCAACCTAGCAGAATCTCTTTTCCACGACAAAAAAAAAACTTATGTAAAGTATTACCTGTGTTTCGAAATATAAGATGTTTAGCTTTTTATGATTCGGATGTATGTAGACACGTTTTAGTGTGTAAAACTGTAGATTCATCATTTCAGGCCGTATGTAGTCCATATTGAAATATCTAAAACATCTTATAATTTAGAACGGAGGGAGCATAGTTAGATTCAAAAAGCATCTTTGATTTTCTCTTAGATAATTTTGGTTTCTGCTACATAATCATATACATGAAGTTGACTCTAGTTTTCTTTTTCTACAGGTTTATTCCGAAACTAGTAAATGTGTGGAAGGACTAACTGAAAGCTCAGATAAATCACTATATAATCTATTCGTTGTTTTGAACACTGTCTTCCCCAAATTGGAGACATCTATTAGAAATTCTGATGAGGTATGGAATATTTGCCCTTCTTGTATTTTAATGTTTTAGGTAAACACTATGCTTCTTTGATGTGCTAAGTGTAATTTTTAATTACATGTTTCCACGGGCAAAATCTAGTTAATACACATGACAGAAACTCATGTCAACTTCTCTTCGAAAAATTGCCAGAGTTTGACATCGAAAGTTCACAGGGACAGAGGCCATATTAACAAATGCGATATGCTTGATCTATCAAAACCTTGAGAAGCTAGACATTTTTGTTTCCTCTCAGGTAACCATCCTCCCTTTTGACAGCAACACATGTGGTGCTTCTACTTCCGACCAGCCTCTCAAATGCAATTATCCTTGGTTATTCTGGGGTAAACAACTCCGAGATGTTTTTTTTGAATTTTTCACTGGGGGACAAAGTCCCATCTGAATTTCCATATATGTGTGATAAACTCAAGCCAAAGGCCAAGGTTTTCTTTACAACATGGAGCCAGAATTACATGAGGGGAGGAGGGGAGGCGACATGCCTAGGGAGCCAGACAACACACACCACAGCTTACCCGCCCGGAGGCAGATCAACCAAGCATCTGCAGCTGTTTTCAGTCCCTGCGGCAGCCGAGCTCGCCAAAGATGGGCGTCCTCGCAGCACATGGAGATGAGACGGGGGAGGCAGGGGGTCTCATCTCTGAAGACCACGGCGTTCCTATGTTTCCACAGGTTCCAAAGACATAGCAGAAAGAAGCTAGACGCCGCGCCGCGAGGGACGGCAGCCGGAGCGTCATATTCAGGTAGGCGCTTGACATCAGCAGTGGCAGGGAAGACGAAGCCGATTTTTCTCCAGAAACGGCGAGCAAACGGACACTCGAGGAAGATGTGGTTGGCAGTTTCGAGGGAGGCGCCGCAGATGGGGCAGCCAGCTTCCTCAATGGTGAGAATGCACTTCTGCAACAGGGACTGCCTCGACAGGACGTGCGCTTTGACGAGCAGCCACGCAAAGAACTGGACCTTCGAGGGGGCGTGGTTTTCCCAAACAAAAGGCGCGGCGGGGTCCTCGACGCCACCCCATGACATGAGCTTGTAGAGGGCGGCGGCATCCAGAGCACCCGAAGGCTTCATGCAGCGTGCGGACGTCGCGCCCCTCAGCGAGCTCCTTATTTTTTTTTGAGGTATAAGGTGGTCGTATCCACCGACCGAATAGATAGAAAGAGTTGACCCAGTTTATAAGGGAAACCGGGTCCGAAAACCATACAAGTTGTACAAAAGAATGACACAGACGAAGCGACCCGCCGCCCACACAACCCAAGTCGAACAAACGCCATAACACACACCACCCTCTTCGGGGCCGCCGCCCCGGCGTAACAACCAGATCGACCTTCGCATTGCCCGAAAGTGATCCAATCATGGTCGACAAACCCTCAGCCCACGCAGTCTTCATCCAGGTTGCCACCAAAACCACCCTGTACCGGGGCCGCCGCCCCGGAGAAGCAACCAGATCGACCTTCGCATTGTCCGAAGGCGATCCAGACAGGTCGACGAACCCTCTGCCCGCGCAGTCTTCATCCAGGTCGCCACCCAAACCGACGCTAGACAACGGCTCTGCCTCATAGAACCGTCATAGCTTGGGAGACCGAGGCCGCCGCCTCAACATCCGCCCCCATCCGGGGCCGCCGCCCCGGCATCCGCCTTCCCCGACCACAGGGATATCCTGCCCATCTATCGCGAAGCCATCACACCATGAGGGCCAATAACTCCAAGACGGCGCCTCCAACAAGGTAGTGACGCGTCTGTCACCGTCACCCGCCCCCGACGGGGCTTAGGTTTTCACCCGGAGCGTCTTGGAACCACTCACGTCGGACCGGGTCGAGATTTCACAACGACGCGATCAAGAAGGGAACGACGCCCGAAGGCGCCGCCGTCGTTGGCACAGACCGAAGTCCGTGCGAGCTTTCGCTCGGAATTCTCCCGACCGTGAAGCTCAGGGAGCAGCCAGTTGGGAGCCTATCTCTGTCGCCACCACCGATCTTCAACGCATGCGGCCGCCACCGTGGCACCTCACGCCACCGCTCACGCCGCTGCCTCTCGGCGACCGTGGTCAGGCGCGGCGCAAGAGACCTAGCAAGGTCGCGCAGCAGCACACTCCGGACAGTGGCTTCGCCGTCAAGCGCATGGGAGAACAGGGCAGGCCAGCGTGTCGCGAACGGCACGGCGCCCGCCCAGGCATCCAACCAGAACGTAGTTCGGCTGCCGTCCCGAATTTCCACCGTCGTGATGCTTCAGTAGAGCGGCATGAGGGCGGCCAGGCGGCCCCAACCCGAGATGTTGACCTGGCAGTGACGGTTCTTCAAGGGAGACACAAGACTGGATATGAGAATGAACTTCTTTATTCTTTCTTTGCCCAAACAAATCAGGATACGGCCCCTGTGTTAGTTGCCATCTCTAGCGGATGGAATAAGTACTAGGAAGTAGTCAAGTAGATAAGTAGGCAGCTTATCCGAAGTAGTCCAATCATGGGGTTTGTTGCTACTGGTGGTCGAAGGCGTAATAAAGATACATTTTATACTAACAAAGGTTCTACTGTTATCTGTTTGGCTATTTGTGCAACTTGTAGAACATTTTATCTGTATATGCCGGCGGAAAAAAAATTCCACGCATAGAAAAAATCATTATGCCATGCACACGTGCTTTCTTTTCTAAAATATGGTAGGATTATGAAACTGTCACTCCTCAGGTATCAGTTATAATGTGTTCAAACTCAAACTAGGATCTCATTCATGTAATAAGTACGCATTGCTTAGAATTCCAGTATACTCCCTCCATCCCAAATTAGTTGATGTACATTTGTCTAAATACATATGTATCTATACGTGTTTAGTGTGTAGATACATCCATATCTAGACAAATCTGTGTCAACTAATTTTGGACGGAGGGAATATAAAGCAATATATTGCATAATTCATCTAAAGTAAGCTTTTCTGCAATAGGTTTCAAGCTATAAAAAGCCAAGTCGGATGACCATATACTGGTTACCTTACACATGTGGAGCAATAGGTCTCTCTGGATGTTCTCTATGGCTTTTACGCCACAGTAGCTTGGTGGGAAGCTCTGACATGGATAACTGGATTCGGTGTGCCAAGGAGTCGGTGACAATATTTCGGGATAAGCCTGCTGAGAAATCAGTAAGATACTTTCTGTATATGTAATTCACTGTCTATCTGATGCATGATGCTAGTGTAAGTTGAGTGAAGGCAAATCAAATTATTTTATGGAGGCTGATGAGCAGAACCTCTTCTGGTTATTCCTACATTTGCTTATACAAGATAGTATGTGAGGTACTAGAGGAAACATGGGTTTGTTAGTCTACTTGCCAGATATTTGTCTGCCAAAAAGCAAAACCAGGTTTCTTGTGTATTACCAGCTGTAAATTTTGTTACAGTATTGACCTATTTTATGGAAGTAAATTAATGTGATCGTTATTGGAGACACTTGCACTTACCGTAGAAAAAATAAAGTAGATGAGTATTATAAGCCGTGAAGCTTGTTATGGAAATTGTAGCGGATATGGTCTAATTTCATCATATTTTATTAACTTCTTGCCACCTACTCTCCTAGGTATGTGCGCATGACAGATTATAAAACTGTTCAAATGTTCATTAAAATTCTATGTCGAACCGCTGAATTTGAGACGGCATCACTACAAGAATGCTATGTAATTTTTATAATTGAAAATTAGCAGTGTTATTGTACACACATCATGACCATTTTGTTCTCTTTTGACAATAATTAGACCAGTTCCCTTGGAGATGAGCGCTTACAACTATTTGAAACAACAGATAAACTTACAGTGAAGAAATAAGAGTTCCAACAAACTGAAGAGTCATTGAACAGGTTATTGTCCAATGCTATTGCTCCAATCTCTACTATATAATATCGTTAAAGGTGATGATCGACGGCGGTACGTCAAAAGCCTAATTCGGCCGGAACGCGTACTCCCATACCAGATCGCTGAAATCGGACTGGGTTCAAGATCGAGTTGAAATCCTAATTGATGTCTGTTTCGATCGATGTATGTCAATCAGATTAAGAATGAAAACTCAAAAGGCCCATTACTAAGCAACTCCACCAGCCCACGTAGGCAACAGTTACGAAATTAACTCCACCAGCCCACGTAGGCAACAGTTAATTCGGATTAGCTAGGTAGTCAGTGTCTGCTCAAAAAAAAAAAAAAACTAGGTACACAGTGCACCCAAATCTAGCAACCAGAGCAACCTAGATCGGACGAAAAACTAGGACGTGTGGTGAGATAATGCTAGGATGTCATGGATCACAAAAACAACGCCTAACCAGCTTAAGATGAGTTGATTTTATTAGAGATCTCGTAGCAGCGCGGCATGCATCTGTCCTTTGACAGCTCTTTTATAGTGCAAAATAAAATCTCTAAATCTTTTAAGCACTAGCGTCATCAGCGAGGTAAAACAAATGTACGCACGAGAGCACAATCATCCATAAGCTAGCTAGCCAACTTTTTTTTTGAAAGGGCTAGCTAGCCAACTTAGTACATGGCAAATGATGGCTAGCTCGCTGCTGTTGGGTGTCATGCATACGGTGGTAGGGGTTGGAAAGGCGAAGAAGACGACCCTAGCGGGGGAAGAAAGGCGACATCGTCGCTCTGGAAGCCTATGGGGAGCAGTGGCACCATACCCGAATTTGTCATGAACATCGCGCAAAACTTTACATTCACGCTGCCCGCGGTAGATTGCATGACCCAGAACGAGGAACAATGTTACTCCACTGGTGGGGTAGTGGGATGAGTGAACAGCGAAAGGTCTATGGTTAAATTGCTATTCGAAAATAAGAAACATACACACAATTTGAGAAATGTAAAGATAATGAATATCATCTTTTTGTCCCGTTGCAACGCACGGGCATTTAGCTAGTATGTTATAATAATCGGACTGTTGTTTTTATTTTCTTGAATCCAACTATGAATTTTGCTTGCTGATAAATATTAGTACAATGTTGTTGCTAAACTAGTATTCATTTATCGAATAAACAAACCCATCGAATTTTATTTTTACACTTATCAAACTAGGCTGACCAAAAGCTACAGGTTATAAACCAAAGGGGCTATATTAATTTTTTTTCTCTCAAGAAAATGCCAAAGTTTTGCCTTGGTGCATTGATAGAAGAAAGTAGTTGATTATAGTTACCCGTCTACAACTAGGTCACCGTGAATGCACACACTACATTTTAGAATTAGCCTATGCCTATCGCAGGGAACACCGTTAGCCATGTCGCACCTGCAATTGATCATCTCTAGCGGCGTCCATCAAGTTTTGCTCACTCTACCTGTTTAGATCATTTTGTAGGATTGAACTATTGGCAATGACTGATTATAATTAATGATCAAGAAAAAAAAATAGTTTGTTGGTCGCCGCAAGTTGTTCCTATCTACTTCTGGTCTTGCGATTATTACACTCTGTTACGGTTATTTCATTCAAAATTATGTAATTTAATTTATTAGTTTTCTTTTTCTTTGAATATGTAGAACTTTCTTTGCAGTTATTTATGAAATACACCAGAGTATTTAAATCATGTTTTGTTCAAACCACCATGAGGACTGATCTTTAATAGTCCGTGTCCTTAGAAAAGATATGTATTTAACATGGATTGACCAAATCCTAAAAAACAAAATCCTAGAAGTACATTATGGGATGAAATCATGCAATACAAGATCTGAAAGTTTTCTTACCAAAAGCATATGACGGTTGGTTGTAGCTTGTCATGGGTGTTGGCGTAAAAATTGTCTCTTTCTATCAGTGCATCGACGCAATCTATGAATTTTCTCGAAAATAGGACCATTCTTATTATTCTATAATAATAATGTGGCGCTTTCTAATTTTCCCATGGTGTTTTCTATTTTTTTGAATAATTACTCTAAAGACTTGTTTAAGATGGTTCTTCTTTCATTCATTGGTTAACTGACAGTTTACATTCATTTAACCATCTAAGTGAAGTGTGAATAGGATTATTGATTATATTTATTTGGCCACTGGACTATATATACATTAATACAGATATGATGAGAAATCGGCGCCAATTCAGAATGTGTTCGATGGAGAATTACCACTTGCGATGCTTATTCAGGTTCTTTCAGCTTGCGCATTTAGGGTGCATTTATTTGAAGTACAGTTTCATTTGTCTCATGCCCAACTATGAATATTTCAGATTGAGAAGCGTCTGGCTTATCAGAAGTAAGTTGTACTAGATTTGCCTAACAATATTGATAAAAGTACATACATATACTTTTTTTCTTATCTAATGTTTGACACCGATAATTGAATTTCTCTTTACACAGGGCAGACCTAGCCCTACTACGGGATCAGTTGCAGAAGATTGAGATTCTTGCTGCTCTGCCTGCATATGGTGTTCCTCTTCTGCTAATCTATTTAGTGCGAGCATTGGTGATGCATGTATGGTTATCATCTTATATCACTACCTTCCTGAATGCAATGTTACATCTGGGGTATCTGACAAGTAGCTATAGGTCTATAGGACCGTGATACTTTGCTCCCTGACCTTTTTATGCAGCACATTTTTTTTCTTCTATCTGAGCACTATGGACAAGTGTGTGAAAAAGTAACAAGTATCGCAGGTTAAATTTGACTACTAATATGAAAAATAGGTCCGAAAAGGAAGACGTAGAACTGCATGGCGTCAGCGATGGGAGCGAAGGGGACTTCTCCGGCATGTAAAATTGTGCATGGTCAACCGAATGGTAATTTTATTTAGATCTTCAATTAGTCTACTTGGGCATGTTTATTTACATGTGTACACGTACTTTGTTAAGTATAGGTTTCATGCTGCTGGTGTTAATCACCTGTCCTTAAATATGAACATTGAACTTCTGGATGGTATTGTATCTGCACAAATCTTGTCTATTCACCAAATACGGACACCCCCCACCTTTCCTATATTGGTAACCCTACCTTCATCATGAATATCTGAAATTATCCTCTGTTCTACTCCCTCCGTTCCAAATTAGATGACTTCCATTTGTCCACATGCGGATGTATCTAGACATGTTACAAGTATAGATACATCCGCATGTGGACAAATGGAAGTCATCTAATTTGGAACGGAGGGAGTAGTATTGACGAGCGAGCCGTCTGCCAGAAACTTTGGAATTAGACGTATAAGTGTGGTACTGTGGTTTCCACACTTCTTGATAGCGATTCCCTGAATTTCAGACTTTACAGAAGGAAGAGGCAAGGTATAAGTTCGGATTGGCATTGTACAACCTTGATAGATTATACAGAGATGTCGAGTCGGCTGCAAAAGGAACAGGCGAATGGCTGCTGTGAGTCTCTTAATGTTCTTTTTTTTTTGAAAGCCCACGTATATTCAACATAATACCACGTACATTGTACATAGTACAGAAACGAAATACAACACATCATACGTAGGGGATACAGAACCAGAGCAAACCGCAGCAACTCCTCCGGCGTCGACGACGAAGGCCGCCGCCCCCCTTCTCACCGCGCCCGGAGAGCACCTCTCTTGTTGAAGACCGCCGCAAGGCCCGTCCACCGCGCAGCGGCGGAACTTGTGCCGATGAACGAGCACGGCGAGTCGGCGAGTGCCCTCCCGCTCCATCTACTCCACCTTGCCGCAGCCGTCTTCGACGTCGATGCAGACAGGATCCACCGAACTTGCCCAGCCCTGAGTTCCAGCCGTCTGATCCGCCGCCAGCACGGTGAGTCTCTTAATGTTCCTTTCTGATTCTGTCCTTGATTATTATTGATGACCTGCGAACCACCGTTGCAGCGTGAGGAAAGACATCATTGATTTGGCAAAACCTGATGGCGCAATCGCAGCCAAGATGGATCTTGTATCACACATGCTCAAGAGGTATGAATGCATATAAACTGCATATATAGCCATCCCCGTGGCATATATTCAGCTTACATTTGAGCTAACTTGGCTTGGCGCCGGGAATGAAATCACAGCAAGAGACAAGACTAACTTTTGGGCAGTCGTTCGTTTCAGACATGACTTGTAGTGAAATGATGATCTGCCTCTCATTTTAGGAGTAGTTTCCACTTGAAAGCTGATACTGAATGCTTTTCAGGCTTTTACTGTATACATTCTTACACGGATGTTCAAAGTTTATCTTGATTTTGCTGCGCTTGAAGTGGAAACATGTGAATATGCAATTATGCATGCCAAGTTACTTCTTGCTAGTGTTTTCATGATTAAAGTTTTTTTTGTCAGGCAAATGTGGTCAGCATATTTGTGGATTGTTGCATGTTAACGATCGATTCAAAAAAATTGTGGATTGTTGCATGTTAACAGTTCCAAAAAACAGGAAAATGAATCCATACAAATTCGTTGAGCCAATTCAAATTCAAAAGAGCAGTTATTACTTTTATTCATGCGCGAGCGCGATACTGTAGGTCACTAGTAGGGAAAAGCTTATAGGTGAGATGCTATCAGTGGCGCACCACCACTTGTGCGCCACTGATAGTCTCTCACCAGGTTTCCTGGATTTTGAAAAAAATACCAGTGGCGCACCAGATTACAGTGCGCCACTGGTAAATATTTAGCAGTGGCGCACCGTAAAAGTGGTGCGCCACAGGTAAGTTCCAGTTAAACTTGAAAAATGTCGAGGTGGAGGAGAGAGAGTACCAGTGGCGCACTGGTAAATTTTTTACCTGTGGCGCACCACGCCACAGGTAAATTTTTTAGCAGTGGCGCACTGGGCTGGTGCGCCACAGGTATTTGTCCACAGCTATTTTGCACGTCAGTGGTCATCCAAAACTTGGTAAGATGTCCGTGTGATGCTACTATGTGTTCATATACATCCAAACATGTTCATTTTTTGTTCAACAATTGTTCTTCCAAATAATTTTGAATCTGAACGGATTGCAAATAAAACAGCAAAAAAAGAAAGGAAAACGAAACAGAGAAAAAAAATGCGGACTCGCGCGAAATGGGCCGGCCCATTAGTCACTCCACTCCATATCGCGTCGCCGCCGCGGGCCATCGTCGTCACTCCACTCGATCCCCACCCTCTCCCCCGAGTCAACCCCAGCCGCGCCCCTCTCGATCCGCTCTCCCGGCGCCGCCTCGCCTCGCCGCCCATCGCCATCGTTCTCCCCTCCTCGCGCCGCCTCGCCTCGCCGCCCATCGCATCGACGACCACGCCGAGTCACCGACACCGGTGAGTTCCGCTGCCATTCCCCATCCAGCGCCTCTCATGTTCCTAGTACCACGGTAGTAGCACACCACCGCCCGGCCACACGCCCGGGTACCACGGTAGCACACCACCGCACGGGCTCCGCCACCGCACGGCAGCTCCGGCCCGTCCGCGCCGCCCAGTGATCTGGATCCGGATGCACCGCACCGCCGGGAAGCTGCGTCGCCGGCAAGATTTGTTCACGGTGCACACACTTGATATACGTTTTTTCTGAAATGTGTAACATTAGTTGTGTTCTGCCAAAACTATAGGCACAACCATCATCTGAGAGTTAATTAACGTCTCAAAACATTAGCTGTGGAAAAGTAGGCATCTGAGAGTTAATTCTGAACATGTTAAATTCGATGTTTGATGTGTTAGATATTAGATGTTAGATGTGTAGATATTAGGTATAATTTTATATTCGATGTGTAGATGTTAGATGTAGAAATTCGATATTAGTTTGTTGTCACATGTATATTATTTTTAGATGTTCAATTTTGTAGATATTAGTTTGTTGTCGATGATTTACATTTAGTTTGATAATTAGATTACAAATAGTTTAGTTCAAATATTAGATGTTTGCCCATTAACATTCCGCACACATTAGAGATTTTCCGGCTTTGATAGAACGAGAATTAGATCGAACCATGCTTTCACATTTTCCGGCTTTACATATTGTTTACATATATTCATTTCATATATGACTAACCCCTATATCAAATGCTTTTACTTAACTACTTAGCATCATGTCGGAGCCGGAGCCTAAGTTTCGTGGTGTTCACCGCAAAGCCACGAAGATCCCGACTTGGGGAGCTCAGATCACAGTGGATCGCAGGAAGATCCAGCTTGGCACTTTCAGGTGCCCGTGGCAGGCGGCCCGCGCCTATGACTGCGCGGCGGTCCAGCACTTTGGGGCTCGAGCGATCCTCAACTTTGAGGATGAGCGGGGCGTGGCGCATAAGTTAGCGCCAGATGGCATGAGGATCGCGACGAGGGCCGAGGAGAGGGAGCACCTGCAGGCAGAGAGGCTGCTCAGGGCGCGCCACCAGCGCGAGGAGGCTGACCCCTTGGTCAAGGATCTCCTCCTTGATCCCGAGGTGATGGCGGTCCAGTACCAGGTCCTCAGCGAGAGCCGGCAGCAGCGCGGGCAGGGCGAGGCCGGCCCCTCCGGCACGCAGCAGCAGGAGGACTCTAGCAGCTTGTCCTCTTGGTGGGACCGTGACGACGACGTCACTGACACCGGCGCGAGTGGAGTTTAGGATGTCTATCAGATGTCCTGTCGTGTCGTACTAGACTTATTATGCTACCTGTCGTACTGCTAGACTTATGATGCATGCATGCTACCTATATGTATTATTGTGCTACTTGTCTATATGTGTTATGTTTAGCTAATATGTTTACATCGTTTTATGGTTTATTCTGTTTTATGTTTTATTAAGCTGTGATATCATGTATAATATGCAGAAAATGAGTCCGTGTGAGGATTGTGGCTACGTTGGGTGTAAGAACAAGATGTTTGTGGTAGTTCTGCCAGCGGATGTTGAGACTACAATGGTATGTTCGTCATGTCTCTAGCCTACTTTTGTTGTGATAGTTGTAACATATCAATAATTCCATGTGCCAATGTTTACTTGTTGTTTTTTCTCAGAACATCCCATGCAGAGCTAGATCTTTCTTCTTGGAGCATCAGGGAGTTGCCATTACCGAGCAGAAGACATTTGAGGTCACCTTGGCCCAGTTGACCGTGCCTACTACAACATGGCGAACAAGACATACTTCGAAGGCGCGGTTTGGACAGCACTTGTTCATCGCTACCAGATGCAACCTGCCGAGAGGTGCAACTTCTACCTCGACGAGGGTACCGAGGAGATCTACTTCATGTACAAGCACCCCGACCACCCGAGTGATCATCTCGAGGATGACGCTATTTGAGTTGGCAGTCGTAGTTCCAATAAGTTAACTGTTAGTATCGACGTCAAATAAGTACTTGTAGTGTGTTGTTGACAATACAACATGTGCTCCTAACTCCTTGTTTAAGTGTGATCAGATTTATGCAATCATCTCCGTTGAAATGCGGTGCATTCATCATGTTATTCAAAAACTATTTACTGCATGTGTACTGTATACCTGTACAACATATATACCTGTGCAAATACGAAATACGGTGCATTTTTTAAAAAAATTGCAAAACTATACCAGTGGCGCACCAAGGACTTATCTGTGGCGCACTGTGCAGATTACCTGTGGCGCATCGTTTAAATTACCGTGGCGCACCAGGGTGCGCCACTGATAAGTGAGTTACCAGTGGGTAACTCTTATCAGTGGCGCACCACTAGTGCGCCACTGATAGCATATTTTGGTGCGCAACTAATAGGCTTTTCCCTACTAGTGGGTACCACGAACTGTGGCTGCAAATAGAAAAACGATTAATGAAGGTAGTAAATAACAAAAACGGGAGCAACCTGGCCAGCTCTGGTTAAGCTTTCACGGATCACTTGCCGATCATGGCGAGCAGCGCGTCCCTGTAATGGCCGTGGGTGTTCTTGGCAACGGCGTCCACGAGCTTGGCTCCGTGCTGTTTCAGATAAGCCTCCTTGATCTCCTCCATGTCTGCGTCGGAGCGGGACACGACGACCCGAGTCAGTGCGGCCTTGGCCTGCTTGTCCGCGCCCTCCTTGAACGCCTCGGCGATCACCTCGCCGAAATACTTGGCCGGCGAGTCGAGGCACTTCACGGCCTCCCGCAGGCACGGCGCCTCGCCGCCAAACTCCTCTTCGAGCGGCTTGCCGTTGATCTTCTCGTACATCCTGAATGTGGCCCGGAGCTGCGGCTTGCTCCTGGTGGCGAGCACCCGCACCAGCACCTCGTTCTGCGGCTTGGCGCCGGCGAGCGCAGTGGCCTCCTCCTTGGCGAGATCCTCGTCGACGCGCGGGCCCTCGTAGCGGTAGGCGGTGACGAGGCCGACGAGGAGGTGGTTCTCCTTGTCCTTGAGGCGGTAGGCGACGTCCTCCTCGAGGGATCGGTGGTAGAGCGCGTGGTAGGCGCGGCGGGCGCCGAGGAGCTCGTCGGCGGTGCGGGTGCATGCGAGCTCGACGAGCACGGTGGCTGGGTGGTGCTTCTTGCGCAGCGCGCGGTGCGCCCAGCGTGCGTCGCGCTCCCACGGGTGCATCGCCCACAGCACCATGAGGTTCTTGAAGCGGGAGAACTCGGTCTTGAGGTGCCGCACGTACTCGTCCGAGCACCGCTCCATGGTCCCCGACGGCGTGAAGAAGCCCGGGAAGCCCTGCCGGAACTGCGACCGCTTCTCCGGCTGCTTCCTCCATCGCCCCAGAGCCGACACCAGCGCTGTCTCCTCCACGCCCAGACCGCCCAGACCTGCAGATCAAGCGAGTGATCGGCCGGTCAAGAAGAGAGGTCGATTGGCTAGAACCAGTTAATTAATTGCCGAATGTAGTTTCGTGTAGTACCTTAGAAGGCCTTGGTGAGTTCCTGGTGCTCGTCGGCCATGGTCGCTTCCTTGATGATGATGCTTTGCTGCTCTCTCCTCGGTGGCCGGCTCGAACGCAAGGGCGACGCCGGTGGAGCTGCGGTGCTGCTGTTACTGCTCGCCTGTGCTGCCAGAAACTGCTGCATCGGGGTGGCCTTTATATACGCTAGATCACTCACGCAGGCCAGGCATCCAGGCATGGACCAAATGCTTGTTAATTTATACTACCAACTATAGTGCCTTCTCCATCCTGTAACATCTCACTGCACCTTAATTATAAACTTAATTACTACTGTACTACTCCCTCAATTCCAAATTAATTGACTTTTATTTGTCCACACATGGATGTATCTAGACATGTTACACGTATAGATACATCCACATGTGGATAAATGAAAGTCAATTAATTTGAAACGGAGGGAGTAGTAGTTACGGGTACTGTACAGTTCAATACTCAGACACGTAACGCTGCAGAAAATTAATGTTCATACCGTTTCGTGGCACCGAATTCGAGCTGGCATTTGTCGTAAAAACATCGCTAAATCACAACTAAGTTAGTGCTCCTACATGGTCGGATTTGTATCGTGATTTGTGCACTAATGAGTTACAAATTGGGTTGCAACTGATTTGAGATTGCAACTGGACCGTTGAATTTTTTCATGATCATGATCCGTGTTAGTTATGAGTTGCAACATGGATTACAACTAGCATCTGATAACATCACCTAACCAAAAATTATGCTAATTATTATTCGATTAAAAATTAGTCACACCCATAAAAAGATGGGGGAGTCCAGCCATTCATGCTAGCTCGCTCGCATTGCCATGCATCGAGGTGGCCAGGTGGAACCATGCATTCGTGCTGCACGTTTCCTTGTACAGTAAGCAACGACGACCGGACAGATAGGTGTGGGCACGATGAGTTAAGTACTTCAACGTCGACCCGGCAAAATCAATTGGTAACACGTGGATTTGCCGTTTTTTGAACAGGGTGGATTTGCCGTTGGGAAAGCAATAATCTCGCCATGTGATCTGTTCAGATGCCACCTAATGAAATGCAACGAAGAAAATAAAATGGAGTATATATGTCTCACACGACTTATTTTGAATGCATTTTTAGGGATTTGTTTGACTGGCACGTCGATGCAAGGTCGTCGGATCAGTGGGTCGATAAATAAGCCAGACATGGAGCTGGCACCTGCAATGCATTCTATATCGAATTTCAGAAATTCTGATGAAAATCCACACAAGTACCTACAGTTCGTCCAGATCGATCCTGCAAGCTAGGCTGCAATTGGTGGAATCAAACTCTGTTCTTTAGCATGTGTGAACACTGCTGGCTATATGCAAATGGTTGGCCTGCCACGTACTTACCGCCCAAAGCAAATATATATGTTAAATAGCTAGTAAAAGATGGCTTTTTCAAAAGAAAAGGCATGTAAAGATAAGTTGTGCGATCTAACTTTTGGCAGATGCAAGCTTTTCTGACCTCATTAATTAAATGCTTCTTGAGTAAATTTGAAACCAGAGTGAATTCCACCTTTTATTGTGCATTTGCTACGCATAACCCCATTTAGTGAAAACTTTACAAGATAATCCATCAAAACAAATTGAACCCAGTTTTATCCCATTTTACCATTTTGTCATTCTACTAGACATGTCTACATGATGAGTCGATATGGCGCCACAAAAATATGCAAAGCTCAAATGGCATCAACGACAATTATGTCAAGTCTTCTCTTCTCCGTATGTTTCATATATGGCCTAGAGGCAAGTGATCTTGTGTGTCGTTCGAACTAGGCTAACCGGGACACTAAGATGATAAAAGTAAAGGTCAAAGAACTATTATGATGAAGGTTTTACAAATCACAACATTTTTTTTAGAAAACAACGAGGGACGATCGCCCACCTGAAGAAATATGTTTCTCAAGAAAAAGTTGGTACAACACAATATTATGAGTCTATGACAACAGTCAAAAGAGGAGTCGTCCGACGAAAAAACATGGGAGATAAGCCTCCCTGACTACGTGCGTGTGGTGGGGGGGGGGGGGGGGGGGGGGGAACCAACCTATAAGAAGCACGTGGACACACCAGGCCAGCCTAGTCTACCTGGGCGGGAGCATGGACCACTGGAAGGCGCACATAGTCAGCAACCATAGAGACGATACGACGAGGGCAAAACTTCTCCATAGAGCACCATATGGTTGTGGGACTTCCAGACCAACCAAAGGATTGCGAAGATCGCGGTGTTGCGTGCCTTCACATGCATAGCAGGAATGTGAGCAACCATTACATCCAGAAGTTTGGGCACCTAAACATCGACATGATAATGAAGAGATGAAACTATCCTCGCCCACACACACCCAGAGGCGGGCACGCTGTTCGTAGAGGTGTGCAAGTTCTTCATGAATCCGGGCATTAGTGACAATCCGGGAAGGAGAGGAACATGAAACAAACAACAAATACACAACTACTAGGAAAAGCCTCCCAAGTCAGGTGGTTACACATGCACAATGGTGATGAGTCCATCTGTAGGTCGATCTTGGAATTTCCATTCCCAATTCCGAGTTTCGAGTCACAACCATCGGCAGGGGCACGAAGCATGTGTGCTTCGACATTGCCTGATCAAAGTTTGCCTGTTTCTGTTGGAGCGCAATGTTGTCGTCGACGATATTGATATAATCAATACATCTACCGGCACGAGAGCTTGCTAGCTGGATACAGCTTAAGATGTTGGAAGCAGAAAACCGTCCATACAGTGCAGCTTCCAATCGCACCACATTTGATCCACCTCATGTGGCAACAAAGGAACGTTTTCCTGTTGACACAACAATAAAATTGAACTGACAACTCTGCATGAGTCCCCTCACATATAACCTATTGAGCCTAATCAAAACTGATCCGGAGGTGGAGGGGGCGTCCCATACCTCTATCGAAATCGGAAGCTCTACAGTCCTATTAGGTGGAGTCCTATACAGCCGCCATCCTGGGAAGCAAGCGGAACTGAAGGCCATCATAATTCCTGCTCGTCCTCGAGTAGGTAAATGATAACCAAATATTTTTTTTATTGTTGAATGCTACCATACATGATCTTTATCAAGTAATATAATACACATAAACTGAGATGGAATGACTCAAAGCAATTGTTTATAATTGGTATCAAGTAAACATTTATTAAATAATATGGATAATCAAGTTAAAAACTTTCATGAATCAATGCTTTGGAGACATGAAACCACACTTAAGGATTACAAAAAAGAAAGTCAAATTATGTCTCAGACGTAAGAACACCAGTCCATCTACTAATATCAAGCAATCTTTCATAACAATTTAGGATCCAGTCAGGTGATCATAGCATATCCTTGCCAAGTTTACTATTTCAAAGTTTAATAGTTTGTGTGAGCCTTGGCTTTGGCACCAGGATGTTATGGCAAAGAGAATGTTAATGTGGGGTTTGGAAGGCCCAAGGAAGAAAGGCTCAAACAGTTATAAATGATCCTTAGACAAGAGAAAGTCATATAATCGAAACTGTATGAGGAGTAGGGATGCCATGCAACAGATGCACTAGAGCTATAAGTGTATGAGAGCTCTCCAATGTAACTAGTGCGGGTGCATCCAACTTGCTTGCTAACGAAGACCTAGAGAATTTGAGTAAGCTCATCATTGGAATATACAAACCAAGTTCTATAACGTAAAAAAAAACCCATCTAGTATGAACTATATGAATATGACAACTCTATGTATGAAAATAGGTGCTCACATGGCAGTATGGCACAAATATGAATGACAATGTATGATAATCAAGTGCTCACATGGCACAAGTGTGGATAAAGCATAGTAATGTTGCCCCCTCTCTCATTCATTTTTTTTCTCTTTTTTTAAATGGCCTCCATAGCATCTTTCCCTTTATCTCTCGCTCACAGGTAGGGGCAACATCCTAATGAATGCCATCACACTTTACAATACTCATAACTCAATAATGATGATAACATGACAACTATATGATGTGGAAATGGATGTCCCTGTCAGTGTAGCAGGATATGTAATGATCTAGCGTAACATGGAATAAATAAACAATGAGCAATGCCTCATACCATCATGTCAGCTGTATATGATCATGCATAGCATATGAAAATGTAGTAACAACATCAACTAAACAATGGAGTGTAATGTAAATGGAGTTGCCTGGCAATATATCTCGGAATGGCTATGGAAATGCCATAGTAGGTAGGTATAGTGCCTGTTTTGAGGAACATAGATGGCTTATGTGCAGGAGAAGAAGAGAAGTTCTCCCACGGGGTTTGGATGTACTGGTGGAGAAGTCACCGACTCTCGAGGTGAGAAAGGACCATGCATCGCCCTTCAGCGAGGGTGTAGATGTGGGTTAGTTGAGGCAGTGCACTAGGTTCCCCTTGGGTATCGCCTGGGGGTATCGCCTGGGGGGGGGGGGGGGGGGGGGGGGCTACACGCGGAGGGAGGGAGGGACGGAGTAGGAGGAGGGAGGGGGCGCGACAACAGTGCTTGGTCTGGCGGCCCTCCTCTTGGTACGTGGCATGTCTCATATTCGTATAATTAACTTTGTCTTATTTTTCAATTGCCCTCTGATTTGTTGGCCCTACAGGTCAAATCTGTCAATCGAACTAATACACAATTTTTGGGTCGCTAGTAACTGCTTGTTACCATAGTTGTGATTAAGTGAAATAGTTCTAGAAATGTGATTACTTGTTATTTACTCGAGAAGATACGAAATGAGATTATTTTTATGACTCATTGGCCTAAACATTGTGGTCTTGTTGAGGTAAAATAAAAGGTTATAGTATCGCGTTACTATTGGCCAATTGCCGCACTTTCTTAAAATGTACCTAATTTTCGCTGTTTTTCTCATTTTTCTCCCTTCAGTTGATTTCCTTTCTTCTTTACCACATCCCGTTTTAGAATTTTCATTGTAGTTTTGCAGTCAACCATCTCCTAATCCTCGTGGAGCACACACGCATATAATTATTCTGCCATGGTTCGCATGTCCAGATAAATTAGAAGATGAGTTAAGAAAAAAAATTCAATTCTCTTGAAGACGACGGGAACGTGCGGTCCACACATCCATCGGATGCAACAGCTCGATTTTTTCTGCTTACAGATACACGATCTGTTTCAACAATCTTTTTTTATTTGCTAGAGAAAACAACTGTCACAGCACGATTACAGAAAGGACCTCAAAGAAACGGAAATTACAGAGCACTCCTTCCTGCAGCTCAGCCTCACCGCCATCCATGGCGCCGTCGGTGGCGTGCCGCCGCTCCTGCTCTCCTTCATGCCTTGGATCGAGAGCAGCCCCGAGCGCGCGGGAGTGTCACCAATCGCCGGCCCCAAAGGGCCACACCGGAGGACGCCGTCGAAGCCGTCGAATCGAACCGCAATCTGTTTCAACAATCTGTTCACCCTATTTTGCATGTGAAGGAGGAGGAGAATGCAATCTGATTGCTTTGACAACAGCAAGGATATTGGTTAGTTAACTAGAGCTGTAAGCTGGCAGATAATCTTCTCAGGATCTTGTTGCTCGACAGCCATTAAGGAAAAAAAATGAAGGACACTTGTCAGATCTGATTGTTTCCAGAAGGCACCTTGGAGCCTTATCCTCTTCCCGTCCAGAGTAGAGAGAGGGCGACTTTTGGGCGACTCGGGGCGATCCACCTCGCCGCTGCCAGATCGGCGGGTTCCTCACCCTCCGGCGGCTGCTCCGGCAGCGGGAGGATGGGGAAGCCCCGATCTGCGGTGTGTAAATAGCGTAGGGTCGGTTTGGGTGCTAGCCGGCGGCGTTGGGGAGTGGGCGGCGCGGCTGAGTGGCGTTTTGCGACGGAGGTCTTCCTCTCTGGCGGTGGAGGTCTGAGGAGCTCTGCTGCTGATCTTCCGTCTTCCGCGTGCTCGGGGCTCGGTGGAGCTGCTGGGTGCGTTAATCCCTCGCCGGAGTCCGCGGGACGGCGGATCCGGGTAGTTGAAGATCTTCAAGGTGCTGGTGGTGCAGAGCAGGGCGCTGGCTACGGCGGCGTTGGATGGAGGTCCTCCGGGGCCGAGCTTCGTCGACTTCCCGTCCGCAGAGATGCTACTCCTAATCCAAGGCGTGTGAGGAGCAGCGGCGGCGGCGCGCCGGCGATACGTCTTCGTCTTCGTCAGTGGAGTCCAGAGGGACCGTTTTGTAATTTTGCTTTGTTTCTGGACTTTTCTGTAAGAACTCTGTTCTGAATTATTAGCAGCTCCTTTTCGCAAAAAAAAAAGATCTGATTGTTTCCAGTGTAGGACTTAATTTGACATGCCCAATGTGAGAGTTTTACTTTGAACAAACCAGGCCAATGCACACTAGAAAAATATGAACTGTACCGTACGTAGGCCCCACCGTTCGATCGAGAGTCTTGTAGGGACGCAAAGAAAAGCTAGCTGCAATTCCTCCTCCTTCCCTCAATTGAATCCATTCCTCTGTACGTTACCGAACCTTCCTGCCATTCCCAAACCGAGAGTCTGAGAGGAGCCAGCGCGCGCAGGAGAGATGGCGACCATCGCCGTCCCGACACCCCTGCCATCCCCGGCCGCCGACGCGGAGAGCCTCAGGAATGCCATGCAAGGTAACGATCCCGGTTGCATACTTGTCTTTTCTGTTCGCAGCGTGTCGGCGTCATGATTTTGTTCTGTTTCTGTTTCAAGGCTGGGGCACGGACGAGAAGGCCCTGGTCGAGATCCTCGGCCGCCGGACCGCCGCGCAGCGGGCCGAGATACGCCGCGCCTACGCCAGCATCTACAAGGAGTGCCTGCTCACCCGCCTCGACGCCGAGCTCTCCAGCCACTTCCAGGTACTGCCGTCTCGCATCCACAAGTAATCCCTGTAAGCTTATGATCGATGATGGACTGATGTTCTTACATTTCTGCCCGTGATTTAATGAAGAAAGCGATGGTCCTTCTGACGACGGACCCGGCGGAGAGGGACGCGAAGCTGGTGAAGGAGGCCCTGGGGAGGCGAGGTGACGACAGGGACGCGTGGGTGGTCATCGAGGCCTCCTGCGCCGCCACGCCGGACCACCTCATCGGCGTCCGCCGCGCGTACCGCTCCCTCTTCGGCTGCTCCCTGGAGGAGGACGTCGCCGCCTCCTCCGTGTTCCAGCAACCACTCAAGAAGGTAGGTGACGATCGACACCGTGGCAGGAAAGAACGATAGAACAGAAGATTCAGAGCTTCATTTGCCCTGCATCTTGCAGCTGCTAGTGAGCCTGGTGAGATCGTACCGCTGCGCGGAGGAAGGCGTCGACGCGGACCTCGCGAGCCAGGAGGCAGCGCAACTGGCGGAGGCCATCTGGAGGAAGAAGCAGCCGCACGGCGGCGAGGTTCTCCGGATCGTCAGCACCAGGAGCAAGTCCCAGCTCACAGCCACGTTCCAGTGTTACAAGAAGGAACATGGCAGCGACATCGATGAGGTTTACCCACCAGAATTTTCAGACTATTTTTTTTTCATAATCGAACGCACTCATTTCACGGGATGAATCAACCAACAGCTAGTAGCAAGTCAACTGAAGTACTGAACCGCTTGTTGTTGTCACTTGTCGCCACCTGCCGCTGCAGGATATCAAGAACTGCAGCGGCCAGTTTGCAAGGATGCTCAAGATTGCTGTCTGGTGCCTCACATCCCCCCAGAAGCACTTTGCAGAGGTAAGTACAAGAAAGACCTCGCGACAACGTTGAAATGAATCCATTCCTCCAAAATTCATAGCTGCGGTCTTTGTTCTCACGGCGAGATATTCTCTGTTCACCAGGTTATCAGATACTCCATCCTAGGAATTGGAACAGATGAGGGGGCACTCACCAGGGCGATCGTGTCCCGGGCTGACATCGACATGAAGAAGATCAAAGAAGAGTACAAGGTCAGATTCAAGACCACAGTAACAGACGATGTCGTCGGCGATACCTCCGGGTATTACATGGATATCTTGCTGGCCCTGATAGGGAGCGAAGATTGAAGGAGTTTCTCTTTGCAAAATGGATGTGTAAAGTCGTGGATGTTTGTATCAAATAAGGGTCAATACACTGTATTTATCATCTTGTGTTCGGGACATTGTTTCCGATAACTGCAACTTTGTCAGATGTGCAAAAGACCAAAATAAGTCTTCTCATTTTCTCATCATATTGCCATCTTATTCTAATCTCCAGTTTTCTCCCCAAGACTCCTTGATGCACCCTGCGTTATCACAAGACAGAACAGCTCGTTTTCTGTTTGTAAGCGGGAATAGCAGAACGATCTGACCCATGAAACAATACAGAACTGCAGAAATATTGGAACATGAGAACTCGCGGTGTCCTCATCTACCCTCAATGTTATAGTACATAAGAACACATCTCTTGTTTGAACACAAGGTAATTGGTCTAACATGTAAAGATGACCATGAGTCTGCATACGGATGCAAGAAGTACTGAAGTAAGAATACACAACTTCACATCAAGTTCTTGCTCATCTGATCATCTTATTCACTTCATACTAGAGCCTCATTTCTTCTGGATGCTGAAGCGGCGGCTATGGCTCCACCAACAACAAGCCCCACAACTCCAAAGGCGCCGGTGACGATGGCCATGCCAATCATACCATCTGCATTTAAACACCAGCCAGTCATGTCAATCCTTTCGTGTCATGTGGCTCAGAAGTGGCATGCCAAATAACTAGAGGGTGGCCCAACATTTAATTTCGTGGCATGTGAAAAAACAGAGAGTATAACTATTAACATGTGCTTTCTTGATCCTCAAGGCTCGGCACAACCCACTTTATATGCATTTGAAGGCCTGTTGGATCCATCTCTCGTGGGAGGACCTTCTGACAAGGCCCAATCCACCTTAAACGAGGAAGTGGCATTCAAATCTACAGGTTTTTCTTCTTTAGCCTTTTCGCCCAGCGTTGTCATTATTGACACGTTTTTGACAGCAGTGGGTATGGATGTCCTACACTCAGTATATGTGAATATCATTTGCTACTGAAGAACATTTGCCCTGGAGTATGTATTTGACATCTATAGTAGCAGTACCAAATTTGAAATCACTACACATTCATTTATGTAGTCTGAGATGGCAGGAACTAAACAACACTCTACATTCAGTTATTTAGTCTGAAATTGGACACAACATGCTGAATGAAGTATCCTACCTCTTTTGGTTTTGTCTTCAAGGAGCCTTTGCAACGTCTGAGCTTGCCTCCAGTCAGGTTGAATCTGAAGGAAACATGATAGTGCACATAGTTAGCAATATATCATCGAATTCAGAAGTATGTCATGATTTAAATAAAGAGTAGAAACTAGAAAGTGACAATAAGACTAACAAAAAATTCAATAATGAGTCAAGCTATCACCACCAAGAAATATTTAATAAAAAAGGAAAATGACATTACAATAAATAAAACTGGTAGCAATATATACTAAATAGAGAAATTATGCATAGTAAATTACACACTTTCCAGCATAATACCTTGATTTTTTAGCAAATATTTAGTAACCATGATCAGAATTCGTATGAGTCCTAATTTGGACTCTCTTTACATAAATAAAGGCATGGCGTATTTTGATGAACACATGGTATTAGAATAATGGTAATGATGGTTATGAGCTCATGGCACAAACAACAAATGAAATGATATGTCAAGCAGTCAAACCTCTATGCATCTTTCCACCAGTTCACGACTTCTTGTGTAATCCCCATTTCTGTAGTGTCCAACAGCCAACAAATAGAGCTTCTCCCTTGTTTGCAGCGGGCTGTTAGACTTGCCCAAAGAAGCTGCAAAATACCAGCATAAATAATAAACTCTACTCGAGTGAAAGTAGCAAGTTCAGATAGAGAATGCAAGAGTACCAAGTGAACAACAATCTTATAGTCAGTAGGATTGGCTTGATTAAACTGTATGCGCTAGACTAGAAGCTTAAGATGACGGCAGCCTATATTTAGGGATTGAGTAGCATACATTGTTCTTCACTCATACGTTCTCCAAATTTATTTAAATTGTGCATGTTTTACTTTAAGCAATGGAATCAAATTTTAATGACACGACAATAGGGTTTCTTCAGACGTGCCTGTTAGAAACAAGACAAGCACTGGAATGGGCATCCACAGGGCGGGACACACCAAATCTTTTCAAGAATATACGAAATATTTCTGCATTATTGTTTTAAGAAGAAGAAAAATAGCACAACCAATTACAGTAACTGATGCTACAATCTGTCCATAAAAGAAAAAATCAGAGCTCCAAATTCAAGACACTTTACAGCACTTAGACATGCCATGCAGGTGAGGCCCTCCAACTTAACAAATTCTCAACTGATACTCTCAAAAGATTCAAGGCTCAACAGTTGAAAATTGAAGAATTAGAATATACTATACCATTTTAAAAGAAAGTCAGAATGAACATGGGAACAAACACACAGAATAAGTCCAGTACTACGTGACTTCTATTTAGTTCACTTAGGAATACACATATTTTTCACAGAAATGTTCAGAAAATGCGGTAGAATTCATATCTTAGAAGTAGTAACTACTCATATCAGTCAATTCTATTATCATCCAAGGTGTAGATCAAATGGATGTGTTACCTTCAAGCATTCCAATTCCACGGTTGATATCCTCAGGCTGCCCAGCGTGAACAAGCGCCCAGGATAGCCTCATGAGGCTCTCGTTCTTCTGTTCTTCATTTGTAGCATCAGCAACCTCTCTCTCACACCCCTGATAAAAAAACAAGCACAATAATAGATTAGACGAGAACACATAGAGTGCATGATAAACCACAATCCAACTGGATATGGAAGCACATAGCTGGATAATGATTTTTTTAGCTTCAAATACAGTTGTGTATGGGTGGAATGTAAGCTAATTTTATGATTCAACAGAAGATCTAGATCATATGTCAGAAGCAAGTGATCAGTTAAGGTAACATCAAATACCATAATGTTTGATCCTTGAACGCCACAACCAACGAAAAAACGAACACTGATCTGGACTTGATGAAAGTGCGCAGCATGAACTGGTAACCCCAGTTAGCTGTGTCCTGATGTAGAACACTCCCTAAGGGCTTTATTAATTATAAGTCGGGATGCTAAGCCTATTATCTAAAAAAAAAATCCCATAATTCTCTGACAATCAGAGACTCGCATGCCAGCTGGGGTGTCAATACGCGTATGATTTCCTCAATCCAGGCACATTCTGGAAATTCGCCTCCGCAAACACAACGCAATTTAACATGGCAGTGTACAATTGGTCGGAACATGGTTTGCCTAGGTCAACGCACGATAATTGAGTAATCAAACCAAGTAAAAAGTAACACATAATGTCTGATCACTGAGGGCCATCATCCGTCAACGCCACCAAGGATAGCTTAACAAACACCGATTTGGATAGCAGAAAGCATGCGGCAGAATCTAGGGATTCGGCAGCCGAGCAGAGCAAACCCCGAAATCCCCAATCATCGGACGCGAAATTCCACACGATTCGCCGACGTGCGAAACCTAACAAGCCGGCACGGATTTTCAAAACGCGCCTAATTCGTGAATCCCCGCGTCTCCCAGCGGAAGTTCGGCGCCCCCGCAACAGAGCCGGGTAAGAGAAGGTCCGAGCTAGAGGCATCCATGGGGCTTCTCGGGGAAGGGGGCGGGGTGGGGATCGGGGGTGCTTACAGCGATGACTTCGCGGTCGCACACGGGAAGGTTGTCGCTGCCGCGGAAGATCGAGCTCACGGACTCGAAGAACTTGCCGACGTGCCCGTCCATCCTGTTGCCTTTGCTCTTCGCCCTCTTTTTTCAGGTGCTTTTTCTGGGTCTGTTTGATCCGCGTTTGGGCGAGTTGTGTTTTATTGGGGGTTTTGCTTTGTGACGAAGGAAGAGAGGAATACAGCCCAACTTCCCAAGGCGCCGCAAGCGAGCCAGCCAAGAGCCAACCAAGTAAACTCATTTTTTTTTCTAGAATTCAATGTAAACTGAAGAATAAGCCACGAACTTAGATCATCTCCAACCCCGGTGCGCAAATGGCAGCCAAAAGGCCGTCCGGATAGGCCATTTGGGCGCCGTCCGGACTACTGCTGTCTTTGGGCGCCGTCGATCCCAACCGTGGCGCCCAAAACTTTTTTTTAAAATAAGAGTTCGACGGATTTCATTCAAACTTTAGAAATTTTAATTTAAACCTAATCTAATGGCGGTGGTAGCGGCGCCGGATGGCGGCGTAGTCCTCCTCCTTCTTGACGCCGGCGCCACCACAGCTGGTCCCTGCGCCGCCGTCCTCCTCCTTGACAACACCGCTAGGCCCTGCGCCGTCGTGGCCGGTGAGGTCGAAGTAGGGCACGCCATTGGCCTTGGCTTGCTCCCGCGCCGACCACGCGCAGGCAGCGGGCCCGTCAAGCGGCGGCACGTCGTCCATGGATGCGGCGGCGACGGCCTGCGCGATGGCATCGTCGTCCGTGCCCGTCTGCGCCGCGATGAGCTCAGCGAGGAGCGGAGACACCTCCTGCTCCGGCTTCACCTTCATCCGCTCCCGCTTCGGCGTGAGCAGAGGCGACGAGCGGGAGCGGGAGGAGGAGGTCGTGGAGCGCGAGGAGGACAACGCCGAGCGCGGCGAGGACGACCCCGATCGCGGAGCCCAACGGCTTACCGGAGGTGGAGGTGGAGGAGGCGAAGGAGGAACCGCCGGCGTCTGGAGCAGCGATCCGCCGTTGCAGATGTGCTCCATGACGGCGTCGAGCGTGCACCCGGGCACGCCCAAGAACGCCTCGCGCCCGGCGACGTTCTTGTCCCGCGGCGGCGCTCCAGGGCCGTCCCAGCGGTTCATCTCCTCGTCGAAGAGGCGCTGGAACACCGCCTCGTAGCGGGCGAGGTTGGCCGGGTTCTCCGGGTCCTTGCGCATCTCTGGCGTCAGCTCCTGCCAGTAGTGCGCGATGGCGGCCGCGCGAAAGCGCGGTTCGCCCGCGTCAGCAGGCGCGGCACCGGGATGCCGCCGACGGAGACCGCCCAGCGGCCTGGGGCGCGCATGTCAGGAGGCATCGGATAGCCGTTCTCCCGCAGCGCCTCCGCCTGCTCGCGGAGGAGGGTGCGCGGCGCGAAGCCACGCCTCCGCTCTGCCTCCAGCTTCCGGCCATCTCCCTGGTTGGCGGCGGTGGGGTTGCGAGTGCGACTGCGAGGGCGAGGTGTGAGAACAGGAGCGGCGGGGCGAGTCCTTTTATGGTCGCGGAGGGCGGTGGCATTAATGCCGCTGCCCTCGAAAAGGCACGCCGCATTGACGCCACCGAGCAGAGGGACGCGACTGCTCACTTGCGCCCGCCGGCTTGTGAAAACGAGGCGTGGGCACGCGTCACGCGGCTTTGACCACCATCGGTTGAAGTCGTTGTGCCAATGACAGGCATGGCCCGCGCGTCGGAGTCCGACGTGGCACCGTGCTTCGTTTCGTCCGGCGCAGCCCATCAACTCCCCAAGCAGAGGGTGTGGGCTGGGTGTGCCAGACCAAAATTTGGGCCGCGCCGGACCAAAACCCGAGTGGGGATGCTCTTATACAACGAGACCAGTAAAAGCAAAGCTACAAACAAGATGGGTCGATGACAAGGGTATATGATACGTCTCCAACGTATCCATAATTTCTGATGTTCCATGCTTATATTATACCATTTGCTACATGTTTTATATACACTTCGTATCACTTTTATGCATTTTCTGGGACTAACCTATTAACAAGATGCCACAGTGCCAGTTCCCTATTTTCTGCTGTTTTTGGTTTCAGAAAGTTACTTCTGGAAATATTCTCGGAATTGCACAAAACAAAAGGCCAAGTCCCTATTTTTCCAGCACGTGCACGGAGTTCGAAGGAGAGACGAAGGAGAGCCACGAGGTGGCCAAACCACCTGGCGGCGCGGCAGTGGGCCCAGCCGCGCCTGCCTGTGGTTTGGGCCCCTCGGGGGTCCGCCGACATCGCCCCTTCGCCTATTTATTCCCGAGGCGTGAAAACCCTAAAACACCGAGCCTTTCATCCAGAACATATTCGCTGCCGCCGCCGTCGTCAACCCTAACTCGGGGGGTTTCTGAAGCTCTTCCCGGCACCCTGCCGGAGAGGGGAATCATCACCGGAGGGCTCTACATCGCCATGCCCGCCTCCGGAGTGATGCGTGAGTAGTTCATCCTTGGACTATGGGTCCATAGCAGTAGCTAGATGGTTGTCTTCTCCACTTGTGCCATCATGTTTAGATCTTGTGAGCTGCCTATCATGATCAAGATCATCTTATTGTAATGCTACATGTTGTGTTTGCTGGGATCTGACTTATATTGATACCTATGTGGAGCTGAATATTATATTATCATGTCTATGTCATTTGTGATCTTGCATGCTCTCCGTTACTTGTTGAAGCCTTGGCCAAGTGAATACTTGTGACTCCAAGAGGGGGTATTTATGCATGATAGTTGGGTTCAACCTCTATTTAACCTGGGATAGTGACAGCAAGTTCTAAGGTTGTAGATGTGTTGTTGCCACTTGGGGTAAAACATCAATGCTTTATTCAAGGATGAATGTATTGTTTACATTACGCACATTACTTAATGCAATTGTCTGTTGCTTGCAACTTAATACTGGAAGGGGTACGGATGTTAACCGGAAAGTGGACTATTTAGGCATAGATGCATGCTGGATAGCGGTCTATGTACTTTGTCGTAATGCCCAAATGAATCTCATAGTAGACACCACAGCTCACACATGCATGTTATATGCACTTATCAATTGTCAATTGCCCAGCTGTAATTTGTTTACCCAGCATGTTAGTTTTCTTATTGGAGAGACACCACTAGTGAACTGTGGGCCCCGGTCCATTCTTTTACATCTGAAATACAATCTACTGCAATCATTGTTCTCTACTGTTTTATGCAAACAAACATCATTTTCCATTCGATATGTTTAACCATTTGTTTTCAGCAAGCCAGTGAGATTGACAACCTCACTGTTAAGTTGGGGCAAAGTAATTTGATTGTGTTGTGCAGGTTCCACGTTGGCACCGGAATCCCTGGTGTTGCGCCGCACTACACTCCTTCACCAACACCTTCGAAGCAACCTCGTTTTCCTACTGGTTCGATTAAACCTTGGTTTCACACTGAGGGAAAACTTGCTGCTGCACTCATCATACCTTCCTCTTGGGGTTCCCAACTGACGTGTGACGTACAAGCATTGTTTCTGGCACTATTGCCGGGGAGATATTCTCTCGTCAACTTAGAGCTAGCAACACGTTTTCTGGCGCCGTTGCCGGGGAAAAACCGAATTGCTTCTGCAAGGGGAGTCTCTCACACCCAATCATTTTACTTTGTTATTTGTCTTGCTTAGTTTATTTTTATTTAGTATTGTTTGCTCTCTTTATCAAAAACACAAAAAATTAGTTCCTTTTTATTTCGAATCACTATTATGACTGGTGTTGGGGATATACCTACTAGGGGTATCACCAGCATGGATCAATCCGGCTAGTCCAGGGTGGCCCGCAGTGGTGGTGAAGGCTTTGCCTACCGGGCGGCCCAGATAGCTGACGACCAAGGAAGGCGGATGCCGGCAAGGAGGAGGCCCAAGACTGAAGCCCATGAAGCCACCAAGACCAAGATGGAAGGCGGCATACTTGCCGGCTAGGTTTAGGACTCCGTATACTTGCTGGATACGTAATCACCTTGTAACCCTAGGTCCAGCCGCCTATATAAGCTGGACCTCGGGACGCCTTTAGGGCACGATCAACACAACCAACTCATTGTAACCTGTTCACGGCGATATTGCCTTATAGTGAGTTATAGCAGCACGTAGGGCACCGCCACCGCCGTGGTGCCTGAAGCTGGGTAAACCGCCGTGTACAATCCCGACCTTGACGACGTCCACCTTCTTGCCCTACGTTCACCCTCGGCTAGCAGGACCCCGTCTCCTATCCAAGATGCCGATACGACGACAGTTGGCGCCCACCGTGGGGCCTAAGGCGTCAGGCGTCACGTTCCAGGCGGGAACTCTTGGCGGCATCGGCGAAACAATCGCCGTCGGCCGCGCTGTTCGCTACGGCGACAACCACTACATCAGCTGCGACGAGTCCTACATCCCCGCAGACGACTACATTGTCGGATGCGGAGTTGTGCCGTTTGGCGGCGTCGATGTGTTCATCGGCTACACTTCTGAGGCGTATGGGTTGCCGCGAATTTATTCGCCATCCCACCCGCCCTACAATCAAGACGGATCTGAGTTTGCCTCCTCTGAGGAGTCCGCAGATTCAGATCTACACTTTGTCGGCATGACGGGACTGGGATCAGACTCCCAGCCCAACAGTCAAGATCCCGAATCTATTCTTCCTGCACTCCAGGATGATGCGATGTCGGATGCCGGATCCAGATCTACCGTTCACGTCAACGTAGATTCTGATTCCGAAGAAGATTCTGCCAGCATGTTTGAGCAACGGGTCAAGCAGTGTTTTATTACACCTGATCCTCCGCCATCTGAGGCGGCTACGGGCTCTTCCGTCAACATGCAGCAGGTTTTTGTGGCGGATGTCACCGGCGCAGCTTCAGAGAAGGCGGCAACTGACGCCGCCAACCTGGGGACCCCGGCAACCGATCCACAGTTTCCAGAGCCTCCTGGGGCTCCAAAGAAGAAAATCTGGAGAAGGGCGAGCCCAGCAAGATAGGAAGCATGGCGGCTCTGGCGGAAGTTCTTCACACGCCGGTAAACGACAAAACCAATCCGGCTGATTTGGAGAAACTTCGGAACACCTTGGTGGAGCAAACTGAGTACCTCAAAAGCAAGCAAGCAGAGGTCCAGAGCCTCCTCGACGAAGCCAAGGAGGAAAACGCCAAGATAACTGCCAAGTGCGACCCCAAGCGTAATCTTTTCACCACCACCCCATTGCCCAAGCCGGCAGGACAAGTGGCGGAGAAGAGAGGTAGGAAAGGCAGGGATCATGACACCTTCAAATCCCCTGCCCAAAAGCTTGGTTTCGAGTGGGCTACAGCGCCGCAGCGTAAGGACAAGAACGGGGACGTCATCCTCGCAACACCTGTCCTCAACACTGCAGCCGCCTTGGACATCCTCAACAATGATGACTATGACAAGGACGAGAAGATCTACTACGCATCGATCCTTGCTCACAAAGCTCTAGAGCAGCAGGCCCGTGCTGATTCTCGCGCCGACATGGCGGACGCAAGGGGAGGAAAGTTGGAATCAAAATCCAACGCTTGCAAAGCTGCGGCCGGTGGCAACCCAGAAGATCCGTCCGGCTCCAGTAGCCACGGAAAAGGGAAGGACAAGGAGAAAGACCCACGCAAATCACCACCTCCAAAGGCAGCGTGATGAGGCATCCAGGACCGGCAACAGGCGCAAGGCCTCACCTCCTCCGCCTAGGCGGGATGAAGGCGGAAGCAGGGGCAGCAAGCAGCCGCCAAGGAGTGGCGGCAACCGCGACGATGCCCCGCCGCCAAGAAGAAGCAGGGACCGCACACAGTCCCCACCACCAGTGCCCAGGCACGAAGGCGGAAGCCGGGGACACAACAATGAGCCTAGGCACAGCCGGGCAGCGCAGGACGAGCCCATGCTGATAGATCTGGCAAACAGCTCAGTCCGCAAGACGCGAGACATCGTCTCAATGACATCAAGGCTGGAAAGCAAGATGCCTATCTAGGACCTGAGTGCTTTGGCCCAGCCATCCGCAACGTTCAAGTACCCAGAGACATGACATCAGTGTCAAAAACTCATCAAAGGTACAATGGAGCGGACAAGCCAAACTCATGGTTGTCGGACTACGCGCTGGCAGTTGAAATTGCCGGAGGCAATGGCCTCGTCGCGCACGCTTCCTTCCCCTCATGTGGAGGGGACAGCCCGAAGCTGGATCGAAAACTTGCCGGAGAAAAGCATTCATAGCTGGCATGACATGGAAAAGGTGTTCACGCAGCACTTCCAAGGCACGTACAAGCGACCCAATACATACACAGATTTGGTTCGTTGCGTGCAAAAGCCAGATGAAACAGCTACAAGCTTCTTGGCAAGGTGGATTCAAACAAAGGCAAGCTGCGAGAACGTAGACGACAATCAAGCAATCCATGCCTTCACCACGGGCCTCCTGAAGGGCTCAAGTCTCAGACATAAGCTCGTACGCATGCAAGTCAAGGATCTCGGAGTCATGCTCGAAGTAGCAGCCATGTACGCACAGGCGGATGATGATGCACGCGATGGAGATGGCGCACATGATATGGCGCCAAACAGGCGAGCAAGTCACAAACGCAAGGCTCCCCAGGATGACAAAGCCGGACCATCAAACGAGGTCGCCGCCGCCTTCGAAGGCAAAGGCGCAACCGCAAGTGGAAAGGAAAGGGTAAAGATGGCGGCTCCAGCAAGCAGCGCCTGACATGATCAGGCGAAAGCCTTGCCTGCCCAATCCACGCGTCCTTAGGCAAAGTCAACCACACATTAGGGGAATGCCGGTTCATGGAGGACTTCAAGAAGGACCCCGAGGTTGGCTGGAAATCAAAAAAGAGCAAAAAGGCTGAGAAGACAAAGAAGGAAGACGATGATGGGGCAGTCCATGTCCGAGGATGAGGAACCCAAGCTGATGCGCAAAGAAAGGAAATATCCCAAGGTACATGGCCAATTGGTGTGCTTCCTGGGCACTCCTTCGGCAAAAGAAGAAAAGGCGGAGATGCGCGAGCTAAACGCCACAGTACCAGACGTTCCCCAGTATCTAGACTGGTCAGAGGAGCCAATAACTTGGGATAGAGATGATCATCCAGATCACGTTCCTCACCCCGGCAAATACGCCCTTGTCGTCGACCCAATTGTCGATAACTTCAGGCTCACCAAGGTGTTGATGGATGGCGGCAGCAGCCTCAACATCATCTACGCGGACACTCTGAAGCGCATGAACTTGTCGGAAAGCCAGCTTGACTATAGCAAGTCAAGTTTCATGGCATTGTTCCGGGAAAGCAAGCCAAGTCAATGGGAAGCATCAGATTGGAGGTTACTTTTGGGCCTGAGACAAACTACCGCTCGGAGTATCTCAGGTTCGAAGTAGTCCCCTTCAAAAGTGCCTACCACGCCATTTTTGGACGGCCAGCTTTCGCCAAATTCATGGCTCGCCCGTGTTACATATACAGCAAGCTGAAGATGCCGGGACCCAATGGTACAATTACCATCAGTGGCAACTTCAAGAAAGCAAAGGAGTGTGAGCGTGGCAATGCCGCCTTCGCTGAGGCAGTCCTCCACGCAGAGGAGTTAGCCATGTTGAAGAAAGAGCTCGATACATCACAGTTGCCGGAGCATGTAAAGACCGCTGAGCAAAAGAACACTTTCAAGGCGTCCGAAGACACAAAGAAGGCGGATCTGGTCCCAGGTGACAGCTCCAAGCAAGTCACCATAGGGGCTGGCTTGGACGACAAATAGGAAAGCGCGCTCGTCAGGTTCCTCCGTGAGAATCAGGACATCTTTGCATGGTCATCAGCTGACATGCCAGGTGTCCCGAGGGAACTTGCCGAGCACTCTCTTAACGTCTACGAAGGAGCCAAACCAGTGAAGCAAGGAATAAGACGCTACGGTGAGAAGAAGCGGACAGCAATAGGGAAGGAGATCATCAAGTTGCAAGAAGCCAAGTTCATTAGGGAGGTAGTACACACTGATTGGTTGGCAAATCCTGTAATGGTTCCAAAACCTAATAAGGAAATGAGAATGTGCATTGATTATACCGGTTTGAACAAGTGCTGTCCTAAGGACCACTTTGCTTTGCCTCGTATAGATCAGGTCATAGACTCCACAGCCGGCTCCGAGCTGCTGTGCTTTTTGGATGCGTACTCCGGGTACCACCAAATCAAAATGCGAGAATCCGACCAAATCAAAACAGCGTTCACTACACCCTATGGGACCTTCTGCTACATCACGATGCCCTTCGGTCTAAAAAATGCCGGCGCAACGTATCAGCGGTGTATGCAAAGATGCCTTCACGAGCAAATTGGCCGCAATGTTCACGTCTATGTTGACGACATTGCCGTCATGTCAAGAAAGAAGGCAGATTTGCTTGACGATTTGAGAGAAACCTTTGATAGCCTCCGGGTATATAGGATGAAACTCAACCCGAAAAAATGCGTCTTCGGGGTTCCTGCCGGCAAATTGCTTGGCTTTATCGTTTCCGAACGAGGGATAGAGTGAATCCAGAAAAAATCAAAGCGATCCTCAACATATCCAGGCCCAAGGACCTGAAGGACGTGCAGCGACTTGCCGGATCGGCGGCTGCCGTCAGTCGTTTCATTAGCCGTCTTGGTGAGAAGGCACTGCCTCTCTACCGGCTTCTGAAGAAATCCGACAACTTCGAGTGGACAGACGAAGCAGACGCCGCCTTGCAGCAACTCAAGGACGCGTTAACGTCTGCTCCAATTTTGGCAGCTCCTCGTTCGCAGGAACCAATGCTGCTCTATATTGCCGCAACTAACTTGTTGTTAGCGTGGTACTGGTTGTGGAACGCAAGACGGAAATTTCAGACTTGCCGGAACAACGTCCGGTTTACTTCATCAGTGAAGTATTTTCCGCCTCAAAACAGCGTTATCCGCATTACCAGAAATTGGTCTACGGTGTTTTTTACGCCGCCAGGAAGTTAAGGCACTACTTCCAGGAACATTCAATAACGTGGTGAGCAAGGCACCTCTGGGGGATATCATCAATAATACAGATGCAACAGGCCGCGTTGCCAAATGGGGCATTGAACTTGCCGCCTTCGACATCTGTATAAGCCCAGAACGGCCATTAAGTCTCAAGCCTTAGCAGATTTCGTAGCTGATTGGACGGAGGCCATGGACGAAGTACCTCTCCCTGAAGATGCATACTGGATCATGCACTTTGATGGATCAAAAATGCTCAGGGCTCGGGGGCTGGCATTGTTTTAAGAAACCCTCAAGGAGACAAGCTTAGTTATGTGTTACAAATTCACTTCAAGGCAACTAATAATGTTGCTGAATACGAAGCTCTCCTTCATGGTTTACACATTGCCAAGGAACTTGGCGTCCAGCGTGTCCTCTGCTACGGAGATTCAGATTTGGTGGCGCAACAGATACGTGGTACTTGGGACACAAAGAGCGAAACAATGGCGGCATATCGAGCTACCGTTGACGAATTCGCCAAGTGTTTTCTAGGCTACGAGGTCCGCCACATCCCAAGAGCTCAAAATGAGGCGGCAGATACACTTGCCAGAATGGGGTCTGAACGCAAAAAGGTACCAAAAGATGTTTTCCTGGAACACCTACACAAGCCGTCAATTAAAGGAGCAGACCTCCTTGACCCAGAGTCGGCAGAACCAGTTGATAGTGCTAGCTATGCCGTCTACTTGGTAAAGCCGGATTGGACGACGCCATATTTGGACTTCCTGATCAATCAGGAGTTACCGGATGATGAGGTTTTGAAAAGGCAAATAATAAGAAGAGCCAAGGCATTTACAATAATCAAAGGTGAATTGTACAAGCGTAGCACCACTGGTGTTTACCAACGCTGCATTTCGCCCGAAGAAGGCAGAGAACTGTTGGATGAGATACATGCCGGCGTATGTGGACATCATGCTTCTCACGCGCCCTTGTTTCAAAAGCCTTCCGACAAGGTTTCTATTGGTTGACAGCCAAGCAAGATGCAGAAGACATTGTTAAAAGGTGCAGGGGCTGCCAACTTTATGCCAGACAATCACACATGCCGGCTCAAGAGCTTAAAACAATACCCATCACATGGCCTTTCGCAGTCTGGGGCTTGGACATGGTTGGTCCGTTTAAAACGGCGCCTGGTGGCTACACACATTTACTTGTGGCTGTAGACAAGTTTACCAAATGGGTTGAAGCTAAGCCTATCAAAAAGCTAGACGGCGCCACAGCCGCAAACTTTCTGTGGGGAATAATCTCTCGGTTCGGGGTGCCTCATAGCATTATCACCGACAATGGCACTAACTTGTCGCAAGGCGAAGTCGAGGAATACTGTTATAAGCATGGTATCCGCCTAGATCTAGCCTCCGTCGCGCATCCGCAGCAAACGGTCAAGTAGAGCGTACAAATGGTTTAGTCTACAAGGAATCAAACCACGTCTCGAAGTACCATTGCACAGAGCGGCTGGGGCTTGGGTGGATGAATTGCAGTCTGTCCTTTGGAGTTTACGCACAACTCCAAACAGATCAACCAAGTTTACTCCTTTCTTCTTAGTCTATGGCGCAGAAGCAGTGTTGCCAACCGACATGATGTACGATTCTCCCAGAATCCAAGCCTACGTCCAGGAGACGCAGAAGATGCAAGACAGGATGGCCTTGACCTACTTGATGAAGAACGAGATGTTGCCCTTGCGCGATCCGCCATCTATCAGCAAAGTTTGAGGCGTTATCACAGCAGAAGGGTGAGGCAACGAAGTTTTAGAGTGGTGACCTGGTTCTCCGCCTAATCCAAGATAGAAAGGGCTTGCATAAGTTATCCCCGCCTTGGGAAGGACCTTTTGTGGTCAGTAAGGTGTTGCTCAATGGTTCTTATTACTTGGTCGATGCACGTGACGGATACAAGAAGAAGCGAGGTCGCAAGCGCAAAAGGAAGGTTGACGACAAGTACGAAGAAACCAAGCGACCCTGGAACATTGAGCAGCTACGTCCTTTTTACACTTAGCAATTTCCACATTGTAATAAGTACTATATGATTATGAAATAAAAGTCTGTGGTTTGCTCATTCAGTTTTGGGATCATGCCATCTTTTGTCTTTTCTCGCAATCATATATCTGTTGTCATAAAAGTTACCAAACAAAATAAGTTTTGCTCCGTGCTAAGGTCCAAACTTTTTGACATTTGCCGTCTGCCGGCTAAAAACGCAAACAATCTTTGCACCGCCTAATATGCTTATCTGTCTGTTTGTGTGTGGGTCGCCTAGTAGTATGTCGTTGGCACCAACATGCTGGCTTTGGTCTCTGAGTCTAAATTAGTTGGTATTGCACCTGGTTGGCTCAGCTAAAGTAACTAAGATGAGGTTCCGCCAACATATGAAAAAGCTAAACATGCAGGCGAGATACATATTAAGGCGGGCCACTTAAGTAAGCCTACCGCCAAGTGTAGCATAAAAGTTGGCCCATAAATATTTACAACCCAAAATAAAGTTTTATGCGTTAACAGATTAACGCAGTGTTTTGTGCTGCCTTTGCAGGAGGAAGTCTAAGGGATTGCCGCCTTGTAGAGCTGGTGGAGAGATCCTGGGGGCTGACGCCGGCATTCTTGGGGCTGGCTCCGCCATCCTTGGGGCTGCGCTTGTCGGCTCCGGCTTCGCCTTCTTCGCCTCGGGAAGCTTCAGGATCCGCCAAGGAGGGATCGCTACGGCAACATGCGGGTCCGGGTGTTCCTTGTAGAACTTGCGGATGTCAACCATGTTGGCAACCCGGGTCGCATAGCCGCGAACAGACCGCAGCACGTCCTGCATCACGATGGCTTGGTTGTTTTCGTCTTCGGTGGGGAAGTACTCGGTGACTTGATGAATATCAGCCTCCGGGTACCACGCCGCCGTCATTGCCAATGCCAACTTGGCGCCGCCTCGTGCTGCTGAGCGTAGTGTGTTGTCGTGTTCAGCTGCCGCCTTCTCCAGCAGGTCCGGCAGAGCATCGAAGATGACGGGATCGCCGTCTTCCCCAGGGTAGAACTTGGCGGCAAATGCTTTGCCTGCGCCGACAATCTGGTTGACGATTTCGCCAACTTTCAAGATTCGGCAAGGCGCGGCGTTGTAGCCAGGTCATCTCCCAAGCTAGCCGGCACTGCACAAACACAAAGTTACACACTGCAGCTTCAAGTTTCAAGAAAGCAAGGTGACAAAATGAAGGATGGAGGCATACCCAAGACATGGTCGTGGATGGCGTTGACCTCATCCAGATGGTTCTCAAGCGTTTCTTGGCTAGCTGGACCGCCTTTGACAGTTGGTCCTGCTGCTCCTTGGCGTTCTTGTTCACCTGGTCAAGGTTGTTGCTCATGGCCTCAAGTTGTCCAGTCAACTTGCTAACTTCGGCAGCATGGCCAACGCACGCTCATCCAGCTCCTTGGCGTGATCCGCCTTCAGCTTGGTCACCAGCCCGGCAAGATCTGCAGCTTCGTTCATCAAAGCTTGCATGTCAGTGGAGTTCTTGAGAATATCTTGCGCAGTGTTTAGTAATTCTACAAATAAAAAGAAAAGACGACTAAAATACTTGTCGGAAAAGGAAAAGAAGTCGGACGAAAAGAAGGCAAAGAAAGCTTTGTCACCTTCATCCTTCTTGCGAGCTTCTTCCAAGCTCGCAATTTGGGCGTTCTTCAACTCCACGTCCTGCTGCAGTTCCTGCATTCCTTCTTCTTCATCTCTTGAGCACGAAATAGCTCAAGATTGGAAGCAAGAACGGCCTGCATGCACGAAAACAACATTATGGTTAGCACTATTTAGTCAACGAGACCACTTTGCCGGCTAAATTTTTCAGCCGCCAAAGTGCTCGGGGGCTGGGACCATAGGCTATTTTACCTCAAGTTGTCCGTGCAGGGTGTCGTGGAGTTCGTCCATGTGTGCGTACCAGTTGCGGGTACCGTCACGCATGGTCTTCAGTGTTTGCCGGGGGTCTTGCAACCCTTTGCCAGGTTGGGAGCCAGGATGAGGACGATCCGCCTTGTTCGGCCGCCATCTGGTCATCCATCTCCTGCTTCATGGCAATAAATCGAGCGGCATCACTAGCCGAAGCTTCAGCCGTCTTGGAAAAAGTTATGCCGGCAACTGATTTCTTGCCCGCCATCTTCTCTGTAGCCGCCTCTGCGGTACCGGCAGCTGTGTACGTTCCCTGGCACACAACCACGGGAACGCCAACTGTGGGCGTTGTCGGCGCAGCAGCTGGAGAAGAACGTGGTGGCTTGCCCCTGCCGGCAGCAATCTTCAAGTTGGAGCGGAGTTGGGCATGGCAGGCTTGCCTCTGTAAGCAGAAACATGCAAGTTTGTCAGCACAAAATATAAGTCAGGGAAAGCCAAAGTTTGCTACCGCTTGAAGGGACATTCCCCACGGTCTCATCCTCTGCATCGACAGAGGTGGCCGCCTTCTTCCTCTTCTCCAAATCCTTGGTGGAGGAGCTCAGCTTGCGCTTCTTCGACTTGCTGGCACCTGTATCGTACCAGTTTGGAGCCAACTCGTCCTCTCCCAAGGTTTGCAGCTGAAAAGGAAGCAAGACAATATTAATCAGTACCTAGTGGGCAAGGATGTTAGTGAAATAACAAAGTAGCTTTGACTTACCGCTGGGGCTGGGTTGTCATGGTGAACATGGCGACGCCTTCAGCCGCCTTCACCGACAGAGGCTTGATAAGCTCTCTAAGCCGGTATCCAAGGCATCCTGATCAAGGGTGCTGTTGCCGGCGTCGTCCGCCTTGTACTCGCACATCTTCAGTGGGCGATGGCGGAGAGGCATAATCTTCCTCGACACCCAGCAGATGACGGTGTCAACTCCGTCAAGTCGTGGAGCCAACATCGTCTTCGTCAAGAACTCGATCCGCCTAACGGCAATCGAAGTTCCGCCGCAAGCTGCTGAGCGGCACTTTGCCGTCCAGCAGCCTTGTGGGTTGGCGGACCGTTGACGAAGGCTGGCATCCCTTGTGTGCTGCCAGGTGTCGGGATGTCCTTGCAGTAGAAGAAAGTGCTGGTCCAGTGCTTCACCGACTCGATGTATGGTATTTTGGGTACCAGTCGGGTTGGCGGCAGTTGAACGTACACTACCGCAGGTTGCTAGGTGGCCGCCTGGTATGGTTTGCCGGCGGCACAGGAAGCAGTACTTAAACAGCTCTATGGACGCAGCTATGCCTAAGTACCCTTCGCACAAAGCCTGGAAGCCGGCTAGCACTAGAATACTATTGGGCGCTATGTTGTGTGGCTGCAGCCCATAAAAACTAAGCACCGCCAAGAAGAAGGCGGAAAGCGGCAGAGACATACCGCGAAGGCTATGCGACGCCAACATGACACGCTCGCCGTCTTGGGGGTCAGGCACCGCCTCGTCGCCTGGAACCCTCCAGGAGCATTCCGTCTTTGGCGGAATGTATCCGCCTTCCTCCAGCTCCTTCAGATATGCTGACGTCATAACTGACGGCAGCCAGTACCTGGAACCCAGGTCTCCAGCCTCTTCCTCTTCCTCGGCGTCGTCATCCTCGTCGGCGGCAGATTCCGCCGCAGCCTCTGAGCTGGCCGCGAGGGATGGGAGGGGAAAGGTTGGAGCGGCGGTTGCAGGCGCCGCCGGAGCTGGGGAAGAAGTAGAAACCCCGCCCGTGGCCACGGTGGCCGCGGGAGAGGTCATCGATGCGCCTGCGGGCACCGCCGCCGCCGCTGGGACAGATCCAGATCCGGCGGGGGTCGGAAGCCGCAGCCAGTGCCGCCGTCGCCGCCGCATCCTGCTGAGTGCTCGCCATTTGGGGAGAGGCGCGCTCGTGCTCGCCGGAGTTGAGTTCGAGGAGGAGTTGAGCTCGGGAAGGTGAGGAGGCCACGGTGGGTGTGCGAATGAGAAGAAGTGCATCGATGTGCCCTTTGGGGTATTTATCCCCACGCGCCAAGATCCGTGCCTAAATTGGGGGGACGCGAGATTTCCGCCACGTGCCCACGATTTGCACGTCGTGGCAACGGCGTCTGCGGCCTCGCTCCGATTTCTGTGCGTAGTGGAGAAACCATCATGACGCATGCCCAAGTCCAAACTGTCGTGGACTGCATGGCGTCATCCGTCAACATTTGACGGGTCCAGTCAATTGACAAGACTGGTGCCAGGAAGATTCCTGACAATGGTCAGGCCGTCTTTCCCATGATGGCGGCAAATTGTCCGACTACTTTAGGCGGACCGCCGCTTACTTTCAACTTTGGAATGCTTCAAGCTCTTCAGACGCTTACAAGACAAGGCGGACGTTGCCGACAAAAGAAGACGGCGCCTGAAGAACTCGAACCCTCCCAGGGGCTAATGTTGGGGATATACCTACTAGGGGTATCACCAGCATGGATCAATCCGGCTAGTCCAGGGTGGCCCGCAGTGGTGGTGAAGGCTTTGCCTACCGGGCGGCCCAGATAGCTGACGACCAAGGAAGGCGGATGCCGGCAAGGAGGAGGCCCAAGACTGAAGCCCATGAAGCCACCAAGACCAAGATGGAAGGCGGCATACTTGCCGGCTAGGTTTAGGACTCCGTATACTTGCTGGATACGTAATCACCTTGTAACCCTAGGTCCAGCCGCCTATATAAGCTGGACCTCGGGACGCCTTTAGGGCACGATCCAACACAACCAACTCATTGTAACCTGTTCACGGCGATATTGCCTTATAGTGAGTTATAGCAGCACGTAGGGCACCGCCACCGCCGTGGTGCCTGAAGCTGGGTAAACCGCCGTGTACAATCCCGACCTTGACGACGTCCACCTTCTTGCCCTACGTTCACCCTCGGCTAGCAGGACCCCGTCTCCTATCCAAGATGCCGATACGACGACAACTGGTTTGTTTTTCAATGTTTTATCTCTATGAAACTGGATCTTGTTATAAGAATTACCGCTTCTCTAAAAAAGGAAAACATCTATGGGAACAAATAAGAAGATTGAATGGTTTTGCTAAGAACTTGTGTTCTACATATGATGAATCCTACTGCTTTAATGAATCTCTTTGCTATAGAAGGCACAAACATCTCCCTTTCCAATGTGAGTATACTGATAATGAAACCTTGGCTGCCTATGCTAAAGGAAACTATGATTTTGGTAATCTTGAACAAATTGAAGAGTTTATTGTTTTTAAGGGTGCCCTTGAAATTAGTTCTTATCTTGAACATAAAACTGATGCCCCTTATAAATCTGAATGTATTGCCATACTTAAATATTGTTGTGATACCTACAAGGATAATAATTCTTACATTAGTGAACATCTTGAGAGGATGTTTCCTCAAAAAGATGAAACTTGTGCCTTGCAGGAACCTGAGGAAGAGGAAATTGCTGAAACTGTGATCTCATTGGATGAAAAAGAGGAGGAGAGTGAAGAACAAAAGGAGGATCTACCTTCTAATGACAGTAACTCTTCAACTCTTACACTATTTAATTGCCCTCCATGCCTACCTAAGGAGGAAGAGTGTTATATTGTTGAATGCCATGATTCTTTTGAAATATCTCCTTTTGATAAATTTTACGTAACAAGCTCCTTGACTCAAGAAAACGAAATTTCAGAAATAAAACAATGGCTCCCTAATGCTATATATGATAATGCTCTTGATGATGGTCCTATATTGCCTAATGATATTTATTATACTACTATTGTCAAAAGTGGGTTTAATGACCCCACTGTTTTTGAACTTAATAAAAATTATGTGTTTGTAGATCATGAAAAGCATGCTTTATGTGATAGTTATATAGTTGAGTTTGTTCATGATGCTACTGAAAGTTATTATGAGAGAGGAAAATATGGTTATAAAAGTTTTCAAGTCACTAAAACACCTCTCTTTATGTTGAAAGTTTTGAAGTTGTACTTGTTTCATCTTTCTATGCTAGTTGCTTTATGCTTCAATAATTTATTTTGTTACAAGGTTCCCTTGCATAGAAAGTGGGTTAGACTTAAATGCGTTTGATATTTGCCTCTTGATGCTCTCTTTTGTTTTTCAAGTTCTATTCCTATGAGAGCATCATTAAAATCTTTTAGCCTAGCTAAAGGCATTAAAGAAAGCGCTTTAGGGAGGCAACCCTTTATCTTTTATTTTTAGTTTTTCTCAAGGAGTTTTGTTACTTCTGTAGCAACTCCTTTGTATCTTTATTTTATCGCAATGTTGTGCCAAGTAAAGTTCTATATTGAAAGTTGATGCAAGATTTGGATTTCTGCGCAGTGACAGATTTTTAGCTGTCACGGATTTGAGCTTATCTACCTGTAAAAATTCAAAAAATTCTGAAAAAATCACGCATATTCCTGAGATATGTACGCAACTTTCATTATTTTAGGCCAGATCCATCTGAGCAACTTAAGTGCCTCGAAAAAATTCGTCATTCCAGACTGTTCTGTTTTTGACAGATTCTGCCTTTTGTTTTGCATTCGCTCTTTTGCTGTGTTTGTGTGGATTTCTTTGCTCCACAAAGCATTGGTGGCTGTAGCTAATGTCCAGAAGCTTTGGGATTGATTGTATCATTACAGAATATGAGAATTTTTGATTATGCACTAACCCTCTAATGAGAACTGTCTTGAGTTTGGTGTGAAGGAAGTTTTCAAGGATCAAGCGAGAAGGGTGATATTATGTGATCAAGAAGAGTGAAAAGCCTAAGCTTGGGGATGCCCCCGTGGTTCATCCCAACCATATTCAGAGAGACTCAAGCGTCTAAGCTTGGGGATGCCCAAGGCATCCCCTTCTTCATCAACAAACTTATCAGGTCATCTCTAGTGAAACTATATTTTAATTCTTTCACATCTTATGCGCTTTACTTGGAGCGTCTGTGTGTTTTTATTTTTGTTTTTGTTTGAATAAATTCGGATCCTAGCAATCCTTGTGTGGGAGAGAGACACGCTCCGCTTTTTCATATGAATACTCATGTTCTTCACTTATATTTGTTGAGTATTCTTAACTAGCTACTGCAGTGCTTTTAGCTCCTGTTTTTCATGCATCTCTTCGAGCTGTTAGCACTTGTTTATAAATACTCTCTTGCTGCATTATATTATCATTTGGAGAGTTTATGTTTAAATAAATTATTGGTGTTTGTTTGGAAGAAAGAAAATGCTACATGTAGTAGTTGGTATTGGAAAAGACATATGCATTCTTGTAGATCATTGTCTTGTTTTGATTTGATGCTTTGCAATTGTTTTGAGCTCTCAAGTAGATCATGTTTAAGCTCTTGCATCATGTAGTTAAAGCCTAGTAGTGGAGAACTACCGTAGAGCTTGTTGAGACTTGGGATGCATATTTGTTCTCTCTAAGGTCTAGATATTTTCTGGTAAAATGTTTGAGCAACAAGGAAGACAGTGTAGAGTCTTATAATACTTGCAATATGTTTTTATGTGATTCTTGCTGTACCGGTTTATACTTGTGTTTGCTTCAAACAACCTTGCTAGCCTAAACTCTGTACTGAGAGGGAATGCTTCTCGTGCATCCAAAACTTGAGCCAAAACCCATGCCATTTGTGTCCACCATACCTACCTACTATGTGGTATTTCCTGCCATTCCAAGTAAATATTTCATGTGCTACCTTTAAACTATTCAAAACTTTATTACTCCTTATTTGTGTCAATGTTTTATAGCTCATGAGGAAGTATGTGGTGTTTTATCTTTCAATCTTGTCATTTACTTCTGACAGACTTTCACCAATGGACTAGTGGCATATACATCCGCTTATCCAATAATTTGCAAAAAGAGCTGGCAACGGGGTGCCCAGCCCCAATTAATTACAACTTTCATTAATAATTCTCTTCACATGTTTTGCCCTGATTTATCAGTAAGCAACTTAATTTGCAAATAGACACTCCTCCATGGTATGTGAATGTTGGAAGGCACCCGAGGATTCGGTTAGCCATGGCTTGTGTAAGCAAAAGGTTGGGAGGAGTGTCATCTATAAAGAAACTAAAATACATGTGTAAACAAAAGAGAAGAGGGATGATCTACCTTGCTGGTAGAGATAACGTCCTTCATGGGAGCCGCTCTTGAAAGTCTGGTTGACAAGGGGGTTAGAGTGCCCACTACCATTCGTTGACAACAACAAACACCTCTCAAATACTTATTTTGTGCTCTCTATATGCTTTCGAAAACTTAAAAAGCTCTAGCACATGATTTAATCCCTGCTTCCCTCTGCGAAGGGCCTATCTTTTACTTTATGTTGAGTCAGTTTACCTACTCCTTTCTATCTTAGAAGCAAACACTTGTGTCAACTTTGTGTGCATTGATTCTTACATGTTTACTTATTGCACTTGTTATATTGCTTTATGTTGACAACTATCCATGAGATATACATGTTACAAGTTGAAAGCAAATGCTGAAACTTAATCATCCTTTGTGTTGCTTCAATGCCTTTTACTTTGAATCTATTGCTTTATGAGTTACCTCTTATGCAAAACTTTTTGATGCTTGTCTTGAAAGTACTATTCATGAAAAGTTTTTGCTTATATGATTCATTGTTTACTCTTTATCTATTTGTTAGCAAACTATAGACCATTGCTTTGAGTCACTTCATTCATGACATGAGCCTTGCAATATATTGATCAAGATTGTGTGAAAGCATGTCTCCTCAGAAATTATTTGTTGTTATCGTTTTACCTACTCGAGGACGAGTAGAACTAAGCTTGGGGATGCTTGATACGTCTCCAACGTATCCATAATTTCTGCTGTTCCATGCTTATATTATACCATTTGCTACATGTTTTATATACACTTCGTATCACTTTTATGCATTTTCTGGGACTAACCTATTAACAAGATGCCACAGTGCCAGTTCCCTGTTTTCTGCTGTTTTTGGTTTCAGAAAGTTACTTCTGGAAATATTCTCGGAATTGCACGAAACAAAAGGCCAAGTCCCTATTTTTCCAGCACGTACACGGAGTCCGAAGGAGAGACGAAGGAGAGCCACGAGGTGGCCAAACCACCTGGCGGCGCGGCAGTGGGCCCAGCCACGCCTGCCTGTGGTTTGGGCCCCTCGGGGGTCCGCCGACATCGCCCCTTCGCCTATTTATTCCCCGAGGCGTGAAAACCCTAAAACACCGAGCCTTTCATCCAGAACATATTCGCTGCCGCCGCCGTCGTCAACCCTAACTCGGGGGGTTTCTGAAGCTCTTCCCGGCACCCTGCCGGAGAGGGGAATCATCACCGGAGGGCTCTACATCGCCATGCCCGCCTCCGGAGTGATGCATGAGTAGTTCATCCTTGGACTATGGGTCCATAGCAGTAGCTAGATGGTTGTCTTCTCCACTTGTGCCATCATGTTTAGATCTTGTGAGCTGCCTATCATGATCAAGATCATCTTATTGTAATGTTACATGTTGTGTTTGCTGGGATCTGACTTATATTGATACCTATGTGGAGCTGAATATTATATTATCATGTCTATGTCATTTGTGATCTTGCATGCTCTCCGTTACTTGTTGAAGCCTTGGCCAAGTGAATACTTGTGACTCCAAGAGGGGGTATTTATGTATGATAGTTGGGTTCAACCTCTATTTAACCTGGGATAGTGACAGCAAGTTCTAAGGTTGTAGATGTGTTGTTGCCACTAGGGGTAAAACATCAATGCTTTATTCAAGGGTGAATGTATTGTTTACATTACGCACATTACTTAATGCAATTGTCTGTTGCTTGCAACTTAATACTGGAAGGGGTACGGATGTTAACCGGAAAGTGGACTATTTAGGCATAGATGCATGCTGGATAGTGGTCTATGTACTTTGTCGTAATGCCCAAATGCACTTACGAACGAGTCCATGCCCGATTCTTCGAGTCAGACAAGTACTCGGGGGCTACTGACAAGGGTATACATCTCGGGTACCCTACTGTGAGGGTACCTGGTGCGCGTGACGATTAAGGCCCAATAGCGAAGAGCCTACTCGAAGCCCAAGACAAGAGGACCAAGAAGATGGAGTACCCTCCAAGATTAGACATAGGCATAGTCGGTTTAGACTTTCCTTACGTGTAAATTAGGTCGGTTACAAACTCCCGAGACCCAGCCTATTTAAAGGCTGGGAGGGGTGCCGATCCAGAGACCAAGCCATACTCGAACCAACAAAAGCCCTAGCGAGATCGACATCTCGCCAGAGCTTCCCTGTAAACGCATAATCCACACAATCAATACCAGACAGGCATGAAGTAGGGTCTTTACCTCTACCCGAGGGGCCTGAACCTGAGTAAATCTTTGCCTCTGCTTGTCAGCCGACGAAACTACCAGTGCTACCACGTTCTCTCCCCATAATCTCAACTCTAGGTCCTTAACCATGGGATTTGATGAGTGTAGCCCTCGTCAATTGGCGCCGTCTGTTGGAAAGAATAGTGCTGGACTCGCGGTTTCTTCGGTTCCATCAGAAAACGGCGACTCACCGATCGGATCTACAAACGGCAACTCGCCGGCTGCATCAACAAACCAGAACTCGCCGACTCAGGCGGCACACGGCAACTCGCCGACTCACTCGACAAACGGCAACACACCAGCTTCACCCGCAAAAAGCGCATCAGATCCTCTGATGGATTTTGAGCCACACTCGCCAGAATTCCGGGAGGCTTTCTCCGATCTCGAGTCAGGTTTGGGTTTAACCGTTGGTTCGTTCAATTTTTTTGTCAACAAGCTTGGTGTGCAGGACTTGATAGATCCAATCCAACTCGCGACTTCCGCACCCGAGGCTCCATCGGTTGCGGCTCCTTCGACTGCGGATCCCTCAACTGCGTCCATGCCATCGTCGATCCTCCAAGCTTACTCGTCTGCAACAACCATGTCCACACGAGAGATGCGTGAGCTCATTGAGGAACTCCAGGGCGAGGAGGCCGAATCAGCATATCGCACAAACGATCCCGAGCTCGATCTCCCACTCGAGGATAGTTTCGACTGCGGAATCTCCCTCAGCGACTTCGACGAACCTGAAACTCATATCGGCAACCACGTCGACTCCGAGATCTGCACCAACAACAACAACCTCGACTTCGAGATTCATAACAACTTCGCCGACGCCGAGATGAGCATAGGCGACGAAGGCATCAACAGCGAGATCCGTCCAGACGGACCACTCGATGTGCATATCGACTCCGACATGAGCCTTGATGACGACGTCGAGTCCATGATGGGACTCGAAAGCACATATACATACCCTCGGGTGATACCCCAGCAGGTATACGTTGCCATCGCCGCAGAATCATCAGATGATGCGGCCAGCTGCAGGCCTACAGAATTCCTGTGCACAGTTACTATGCCGGACGGAGTCACAACTCTCACAATCACTGCTGAGATGGCAGCAAAAGCAGATAAAGTTATCAAGGAGTGCACAATGATGCCAGCAGACGCAACACAAGAGGAGATGTTGACCTTCCAGTACTTCAACTGGCAGGAATCACTTCGACTGCGGCAGGTTAGAGCAACACTCGAGGAACGCAAAAAAGCAAGCTAGCTTGTCAAGTGCGCGAAGGAGACAGCTCTCCCTGAGCTCCACCGGGCGAGCAGACACAAGACCCAGATCAAGGCTGTCACACCTCTCGCCAGACGAAAGGACGACACTCACCCGCAACTTAGGCAACTCTTTCATGACGTACGATGAGGAGGGAGTGCCAGTACCCAAAACAGCTGCGGGTGCTCTCTTTACCGCTGCAGCATACCTGGAGGCGATCAAGCCCCCAACGGATGACCCCAATGCAAAACTACACCGCCAACAGATCAAATCACTCGCCTTAGCTGCGAAGGCCATACGCCAAATTTCAAACACTCCAGGAGGGAGTCGAGATCATGCCATAATTGACACGCGTCGTGAAGAGCACAATCGTAGTGGTCGTCGCCACCACTCGAAGGAAAGAAGCGGCTCGCGTAGGCACAGGTCCAGGAGCAGATCACGCAGATCTTACAGTAGCGACTCATACTCTGATCGAGAGCCTGAGCCACATGGAGCTCTTTGCTTCACTCGACGCGTCCGCGAGACACGGATGCCCAAAGGGTTCAAACTCACATCTGAACAGCCCAAGTACACGGGTCGACAGGAACGTTCCGGGTTGCTGGAAGATTACAGGCTGGCTGTCGCGTGCCAGTGAGGCACAAACACCACAGCCATGCAATACATATGACTCATGCTCGAAGGCACAGCCCGCGACTGGCTCAAAACTTTACCTCCATCAACATACGACTCGTGGGATCACTTCCACAATGACTTCATCAAAAACTTCGAGCCACTATGTGAACGCCCAAAAACATTTGAGGAGCTTCGAGCTTGCGTTCAACGGTCAGACGAAATGTTGAGGTCATACATCAGACGATGGACTGTGATACGCAACTCGGTTGGAGTAATTTCAGAAGATATGGCCATGGATGCTTTCATAATGGGACTCGCCAGGCGGGACCTCAAAGAAGGACTTGGTCGCAAAAAGCCAACCTCTGTGGCTAACCTCTTGATGACCGTGACTGAGTGGGCAGACGGAGAAGACATGGCGCGCATCACACGCGGGTCATCACCCCGTGACAATCATGAAAGCGGCAGTCGAAGCCGCAGAGACTCGTACAGAGACGACCGAAGGCGCAAGCGTTCGAAACGTCACTACGACGATGACAGACCCGAATTCATGGCGGCTGGGTTCTCTACACCCTGCAGCGACCAAGATAGAAGCGACCGACGGTCAGAAGATCGGCGGGACAGTCGAGATGATCGACGGGACAGTCGAGATGATCGCCGGGACAGTCGAGACCACGGCCAACGTAGTGATAGCTACAAGAGGAAGGACTGGCGCAAGTCAAGATCCGGAGCACAATCCGAGCGATCATTCGAAGAAAAGATGGATGCTGATTGCAGATTCCACCTGTACAAGGGGGACGACGGAAAACTGCGCTCCAATCACTCGATGAGAAACTGCAGGGAGTTCGACCAAATGGCGACTGATTACGTAAATCTCAGAAAGGCAGCAGCCACACTAGCACCTGCACCCGTGCCTCAGCCAAACAATGTGCCTGTTCTGATGGCACCACCTCCACCACCACAGCCTGCCGCAGGCGGAAATCTCGCAGGTGCCATACAGCACATATCTCGGGTGGACGAACCACAGTACCCTCCGCCCAAGGGCAGATGTACATGATACAGAAAGGTCGCCCTTCCAACAGGGAGCAAAAACTTCGCACTCGACAAGTAAACATGGCGGTCATGTCGCCTCCCGCTGTAACTGAATTCTTGAAGGGTTCTGAAACCGCAATAAGCTTCAGCAGTGAGGACCACCCTCCGTCGGTTGTTCGTCCAGGGCACTCTGCTCTGGTACTCGACGCACAAATTGGAGGATATGCCATGTCCAACGTATTCATGGATGGTGGCAGCGGCATAAACATCATCTTCGCAGATACGCTCCGCAAAATGAACAGGTCAGTCGAAAACCTGCCAAGATCTTCAAATACCTTTCACGGTATCGTCCCAGGCAAAGCAATAAGCCCAGAAGTCATTTGAAGATGGCCAAGCCATCCTTCGTGATATTCACGCAGGTACCTGCGGGCATCACGCCAGCAGTCGATCACTCGTAGCCAAAGCCTTTCGCGCAGGCTTCTACTGGCCCACAGCACTCAAAGACGCGGAGGACATAGTCAAAAGGTGCATCGGCTGTCAAAAATTCGCCACAAAGCCACACGCACCCGCATCGGCATTGAAGACAATACCATTGGCCTGACCCTTCGCCCAGTGGGGGCTCGATATGGTCGGGCCACTCAAAAAATCCTCCCATGGAGGGCATACTCACCTTCTGGTGGCAGTCGACAAGTTCACCAAGTGGATTGAAATAGTCCCTATCACAAGTTCGACTGCCACTACAGCAGTCAATTTCATAAAATCCATCATATACCGCTTTGGTGTGCCAAGTAGCATCATCACTGATAACGGTACAAACTTCACGGCTGAAGAATCCCGAACTTTCTGCAAAGAGCAAGATATCACGCTCAACTATGCATCCGTGGCACACCCGCAGTCAAATGGCCAAGTCGAAAAAGCCAATGGGCTTGTGACGAGTGGAATCAAGAAACGCCTCCTGGTCCCACTTAAAAGAGCAGCGGGTGCTTGGGTCGAAGAACTTCCATCTGTGCTATGGAGCTTACGCACAACTCCCAATGCCTCAACACAATTTACCCCATTCTTCATGGTCTACGGCGCAGAGGCAATCCTGCCATCAGATGTAAGGTTCAATGCACCAAGAGTCGAAGCATACAACGAAGGGGATGCAGATGAAGCACTCGAAGATGCAGTCAACTTGCTCGAAGAAACACGCAACACGGCGCTAGCACGCACAGCTGTCTACCAGCAAGATCTACGCAACTATCACAGCCGTCGACTGCGTACCAGGTCCTTCGAGGTTGGCGATTTGGTACTTCGACTGAAGCAAAAGAAGGTGCATAAACTTGCGTCTCCATGGGAAGGACCCTTCATCATCACCGAGGTCATTGGAGGTGGAGCATACAGACTGAAGCACGCGAAGACAGGCGAACACTCGCATAATCCTTGGAACGTTGCGCAGCTGCGCCGTTTCTATGCTTAGATTGCTCAGTCGCATAATGTAATAGGCGCATATGTCGGATGGCTGCAGGTTTCAGACGCGCTCTTTTCCTTACCAAGGGTACCTAAGGGGACTGGAAGGTTTTTAATGAGGCGGCCTGCAGCCTAACATTCATAAATGGATATAGTCAATAAATTCCTCACATTTCTCCCTGTTTACTACTCGCACAACCTTAGCCTCACCCGAGTACTCGGGGGCTGCGCTATTTCAAAACGTGAGCTCTCGCTCCTTCAAACATAATACCCAGGCGCACTCGAATACGCGGGGGCTGGGTCGTACAAAATCATACATAAACCAAAAAGTTGCTCAATAACATGAGTTGAAGCTTCAAACATCGTAAAAATTAACAGCCTCACTCGAGCACTCGGGGGCTATAGAATGCATGTTCTATACAAAGTGTTTTTCATAAACCCCACTCGATACACTCGGGGGCTGCATACATACAAGTGAACAAATATGTACTAAGTGGCAAAATTTACACTCGGGGGCTGTCGCCTATACAGAAAAAATCTAATCTTCCGGCTCGTCCTTTGCTGGAAGAACAGGGCCATAAGTTGAGCATGATAGCACTCAACCAACACCCTCGCATGATCGACTGTATTGTCCAGATGCGACTGGGACAAAGACGATCCAGGCACGGGTGGACGTAGCTGCATATTTGGACGTTGACTACGGATATATGCCATTATTGCATTGGCTCCATCCACAAGCTTCTGGGTGATAAAATCTCGAATGGAACCTGTAGTCCGGAAAAGCCCGAGCAACGCGTGGATTGCTTGAGGTTGCGGCCCAGTCGGAAAAAGCGTCTGGTTGATTCGACTGAAGGCCGACCTGCATAACTCAAGAAGCATAGTGCTCCGCCACACTCGATCCTGCAGAGTCGCGAGTATGCGTGCTCGGTGCTTATCCAAGCGAAAGTGCTGGTGTCCAGTCATGGGTTCGTTAGTCGCATTGTTCAAGTGCTCTTCTACACGAGCTTGCTCCGCCTGGAAATCTGGAACAAAACCTACAACAACACAAGTTGGGTGAGCAAAAAGGACAGATTGTGAACTCATGAGATCAAGGCAGTCATGCTTACACTCGAGCTGTCTGTTCACGATCTCCATCTCGCCAAGCACATATTCCTCCAGTTGAGTGGGTAAAGCAGGCCTAGCCCTCATCCTATCCAGCTCACCGCGGGTATTCTCCAGCTCTTGCTCCAGTTTTGCGACTCGAGCCTTCATATAACGTATTACCGCGGCATCGTTTGCCACCTGAGCTCGAGATCGAGTGGGGGCACGATGCCGCGACGAACTGGATGAAGTGGCGGCTGGCTGTTTCTGTTCCAAATATCATAAAAGTTTCGTGAGAAACTCATCACAAAGCTTACGCGAGTAACAACACATAGCCTTACAGGCAGAAGCATAACGAGTAAATTAATACAAAGGTAGCAAAAGCACATGCATACTCGCATGGTCATAAGTTTAATTACAAGGCATAAAAGGCGCGGCTGCCCTACTTCTCTGACACTGACTCAGACCTAACCCTACTCGCACGGGCGGCGACCTCTGTTGCCCGACGTTCCATGGTGTTCATAAAAAGGTTGGCCAACGGGTGGCTCGCTCGCTAACATGCTTCAAAGATATTAGCTTCCCGCCGGCCTTCCGAGGGAAGTCAGACATCGCCGCCTCGAAGTTACCCTCTATCCCATGACCTAGTATCAGCTTGAGGGTGGACTCCGAGCCGCGTACCGTAAGGGCGTGAGCAAAGTTTGCCATGGTTAAAGTTCCTGGACCAAGCACATCAGCGAAGCCGTCAGCAGTCGACGGCACCTCCGTCGTTGGGAGTACGTTCTTGTGCACGGCGCTGAGGGTGCTGGCAGACTTGGCAAGGGCATCCTTCGCTTGGACAAATTGAGTGCCAAGGTCACCTATAACCTGGTTGAGTGATAACTTCTCACTCACCATGTCAGTAGGTGTTGGCACACCAATCGCCTCTGCAACAAATACAGCAAGAGCAAATATTAGTACATAATACCCAGCAGGGTACACACGAAGCATGCAAAAGGAAAGTTGCTAACCTCCCACGTCCCGAGCAAGACCAGCCAGTCGTTCAGCAAACCCTCTCTCGCGCACGGCGGCTGTGTCCTTGGCGGCGTCTGATGCATGTAAAATGCATACATGAACTTTGCACTTTAATTGCTTATATTCCAATCATATTTGCATCATATAAGGGTTATATCAATGTTTTATAATGATTTTGGGAATATTTCATAGTTTTCCCATTTATTTGGAATTAACCCTGTTTTTCCAGAAAACGTCTTTTTTAGTGTTTCAGACTTTCCGGGAGCTTCGGGACTCCAAAAAGGGCAAGGCCAAAGAGCACGGTTCAGAATTTTCGAGACGAACGCAATGGGCTTAAATTGAAGACCAGAAGCCCAACAGGCTGGAAATGGGAGGGTCCCACGCGGCCTAAAATACCTGGCCGCGTGGGCCCAGCTCTTTTCCCCCTCGGAGCTCCGTGGCCGTCGATCTTTCGTCCACCGACTCCGTCTTGACCTAAAAACGCCTATAAAAAAGGTCCCCTGGCGTTTCGCGAAAGGAGGCGGCGGAGAAACACAAACCACGAAACAGAGAGACAGAAGGCTGCCGCCGGAGAAGATCGGAGGGGGGAAACGCCGCCGGAATCGCCTCCGGAGGGCTCCACCCCCCTCCGGCGTGTTCATCATCAACATCTACAGCAAGAACTTCTTCACCATCATCACCATGATGAAGGGGGAGTAGTCCACCCCCTGGACTAGGGTTTGTGGTGGTAACTTTTGTATCTCTCCTCTCTCTTGAGCTTCACTAATTAGTACCGTATGAGCTGCTGAACATGATTACGGTCATCTATGTAATACCTTTGTGGTGAATATTGTGGTGTGAGATGATTTGTTATGCATTTACCGTTGTGTTGGAGCTTTTGTGATTTGTCATACTTTGAAGTATGATGTATGTGGGTACGGGATGGCCGATGTGACACGGCATAGGTATTGAGTGACACAGTACCGCCCAACATCCTTTATCTGGGGGTAAAAAGAAAGAGTATGATGTGGGAGTGAGAGAAACCACGCTAGCCTTACGAGGGGTGACCTAGCAACACAAATGAGTATTTCTTTCAACTATGTGTTTTAGGACATATAGCCGTCATAAAAAGCTACCATTAAAACATGACAATTGTGTGTACTTTATCTATAACATGATGATCACCGTAGATGAGAGAGAGAGAGGATTAAGTGAACCCATGAACCATGTCCATTGTTCCTATAAGAAACACACACTTGAGCTTGTCCTCTTGCTACATAGAGGATTGGGCTTTCTCTCTTTGAGAGCTTTCACTTGCTACTACCTTTGTCTTGTCCTCTTGCAAAGAAGAGGATTGGGACACTTTTACATCCATCAAACCAACCATCTTGTTCTCTAAACTTGTTTAGTGCATAATCAACTAAAACTTGTGACACTTTAGTTGTAGGGAATAGATAACTTTTCCTTCTTGCTCCTGCGGATCGATACCTTACTTCCACATTGAGAGGTGCTACAGTGATCCCTTGCTCTTGGGGGTTATCAAGTACTTTTCTGGCGCCGTTGCCGGGGAGCGTAGCGCTTAAGTTTCTATTCTTGTGTGCACTAGACTAAGCTTGGGGAGGTTCCTTTTATATCTTGCAATCATCTAAGCTTGGGGAGGTTCTTTAACTTGTTTAATGATACTATGTCTCCCATTTATGATGATGAATATGATATTTTCAGTCCACCCACTATTGAGTATAAAGTTTATTGTGATTATGATATGCCTCCTATATATGATGATTACAATGATTATTATGAATGTTTTACTCCCACTATTCCTAATGAAACTGTTTATGCTTATGTGGAGAGTAATGATACTTTTATGCATATGGATCATGATAAGAATGTTCATGTGATAGCTATATTGTTTTTATCAATGATGCTACTGAAAGTTTTTATGAGAGAGGGAGACATGATTTCATATACCACAAAATATTAAGTCTCTCTCTTTTTGTTGAAATTTTTGAAGTTGCACTTGCTTTGCCTTCCTATGCTAGTCACTTTGTGCTTTATTGATTTATTTTCTTACAAGATCCCAATGCATAGGAAGTGGGTTAGACTTAAATGTGTTTGATATTTGCTTCTTGATGCTCTTTTATATTCAACTCTTATTCCTATGGGAGCATCATTAAAACTATCAAGCCTAGCTATATGGCTATAAAGAAAGCGCTTTGCGGGAGGCAACCCGGTTATTTTTGTGTGATTTTCTTTGTGTCCTCTTGCTGTAACAAGAGACTTTGTTTATAGTTTAGGTTCTGGAGTTTTCAATAAAGTGCCAAGTTTTACCCTTTTGGTTTGAAAAGTTGCTTATAGCGTTCGGAGATTTTATTCCTGCACGAGTCAGTGCACGGTATGATTTTTAATTCTTATTCTGTAACTCCGAATGAGCTCATATTTGAACTGTAGTTGCAACTTTTCATCCTCTGTATGCATGAATTTTTTCGGAATTTTTCGAGAAAGTTTGGTAGGGTAGAAAAATACGTTTTGCTGCTGCTGTTTTTCTGGACAGATTCTGTCCCATTTTGTTTGATGCATGCTTTGAGCTTTTAAGTTGAATCTTTTTGATCCAATTGAGTTTATGAGTAGGCATACAACATTATACACTTTCTGGACATTCATATGAATTTTTGTTCAAGGATTATATGCAGCAAGAACCTATTTGTTTATCACTATTAATGCACCCCACAGAAAAGAGATGGGAGAAACGGTGTTTTGAAGTTTTTTCACAGGGATTGGAGGAGATGCACCAAGAGCTATCCAAGGATGGTGAAGACCATAAGCTTGGGGATGTGAAGACAACCCCGCTGGACCTACACACTCTCGGTTTGCACACGTCCAACTTCTGTTTTTCGATCGAAACACTTTATCGCATAAACTTGGAGCGTCGTTTTTGTTTTTGTTTGAGTCTTGAGAGACCACCACACTATCATTATATATGAGAGAGCTACTGGAAATATGGGTTGAAATATGTTGGATGCTTTTATAAGATTGGGAAAAGGGATGTTTGATTGATTTTTAATGATACATATAGTTGCATGATTCATGAGCTTGTTTATGAGTAATAGTTTGCAAATTCTTTTTGTAGAGCTATCACTTATTCATGTTTTGGTGCTGATTGTTATTTTACTTGGTTTAACATGGATTAGTTAGTTCTATGGACACTCATGCATGCATCTAGATGGTCAACTTTCTCCCTTTTGCTAGCCCAAAAACTCCAACAAGCAAAAACTTGTTTCCAACACCTTCAACCAAAGTTATTCCAGTGAGTCCACCATATCTACCTATTGGCTTTATGCTATTCCGAGTATGTTTAACATGTTGTTTGTGTTATCTTACCTCTGAATGAAAATGTTTATGTTATTGATTGCAATGGAAAATTGGTTATATAGCTCTCACGAACTTGATGCACAATGTTCTTTTATTTGCATAATAAAACTTGACCCATTGTGATTAAGATTATGATGTTTGTGGCTTGATGAATGTTTTGGGTTGGAAGTTAGCCCATATGTGCTGTCACATGGCAAGCTTTCAACACGCTCTTCATCTCATTTAGTTGATATCATGTGCTTTTGTCTATGGATGCTTATCATGTTGAAATAAATGTGGAAATAGAGTGAGTTTAAATGAGTTTGTGTAAATGGTTAGAGAGACGCCTGGGCCGCTAATCTAAGCCATGCATCATTCATGGTGGAAATTTACTTACATACTATGGTGAACCTTCTGTGATACACCTTGCAATAAAAAACTATTCCAAATGGTAAATAAAAAGGGTGTTGAGATTGTTCATTTTGTTTGTTTGTCTTGTCATTTTGATATGGGCTTGTTCCATATCTTGGGACAAGAGGTACCCCAGTTGACGCTCTTGATGATACTATTATGCTTACAATGATATTTAATTGAACTTGCTTTGTTTCCCAAGTTGAGTAACACATGGTGTAAGTACTTGTATTCAAGGGGCATGAGACATTCAACCCATTCTTTATCAAGCACACTACTCATATTTGCTTTCACTTTAACCTTAATCATTCAAGATGCTATGATAGGGGCAATGAGAGCTTGACACCAATGAATACCTTATTGCAATCATTAACTTAAGTAGAAGAGTTTGGAAGTTGGATGAAACTTATTGCTTTACCTCTACTCACATATACATCTTTCCAAAGTGTACACCTATCATATTCAGATTTTCATCTACACTCTATGACCATTGTAGGATGTTCTACTTATCATTATGCATACATGTGTTCCATATTACTTGCTACTATGTTACACTTTGTGAACTATCAATGAACATCCTTGTCTTGAATACTTGATATCACTTCATAAACTATTTGCATATTGCTACTCCTTTGAAGAATGAATCATTTGACTATATGTAGCAATAGTAATCATCTTTGATATTCATTGTTAAGTATTAAATTGCAAAGTCCATGTTAGTTTTATCATCTTCATACTCGAGGACGAGCATGGATTAAGCTTGGGGATGTTGATGCATGTAAAATGCATACATGAACTTTGCACTTTAATTGCTTATATTCCAATCATATTTGCATCATATAAGGGTTATATCAATGTTTTATAATGATTTTGGGAATATTTCATAGTTTTCCCATTTATTTGGAATTAACCCTGTTTTTCCAGAAAACGTCTTTTTTAGTGTTTCAGACTTTCCGGGAGCTTCGGGACTCCAAAAAGGGCAAGGCCAAAGAGCACGGTTCAGAATTTTCGAGACGAACGCAATGGGCTTAAATTGAAGACCAGAAGCCCAACAGGCTGGAAATGGGAGGGTCCCACGCGGCCTAAAATACCTGGCCGCGTGGGCCCAGCTCTTTTCCCCCTCGGAGCTCCGTGGCCGTCGATCTTTCGTCCACCGACTCCGTCTTGACCTAAAAACGCCTATAAAAAAGGTCCCCTGGCGTTTCGCGAAAGGAGGCGGCGGAGAAACACAAACCACGAAACAGAGAGACAGAAGGCTGCCGCCGGAGAAGATCGGAGGGGGGAAACGCCGCCGGAATCGCCTCCGGAGGGCTCCACCCCCCTCCGGCGTGTTCATCATCAACATCTACAGCAAGAACTTCTTCACCATCATCACCATGATGAAGGGGGAGTAGTCCACCCCCTGGACTAGGGTTTGTGGTGGTAACTTTTGTATCTCTCCTCTCTCTTGAGCTTCACTAATTAGTACCGTATGAGCTGCTGAACATGATTACGGTCATCTATGTAATACCTTTGTGGTGAATATTGTGGTGTGAGATGATTTGTTATGCATTTACCGTTGTGTTGGAGCTTTTGTGATTTGTCATACTTTGAAGTATGATGTATGTGGGTACGGGATGGCCGATGTGACACGGCATAGGTATTGAGTGACACAGTACCGCCCAACATCCTTTATCTGGGGGTAAAAAGAAAGAGTATGATGTGGGAGTGAGAGAAACCACGCTAGCCTTACGAGGGTGACCTAGCAACACAAATGAGTATTTCTTTCAACTATGTGTTTTAGGACATATAGCCGTCATAAAAAGCTACCATTAAAACATGACAATTGTGTGTACTTTATCTATAACATGATGATCACCGTAGATGAGAGAGAGAGGATTAAGTGAACCCATGAACCATGTCCATTGTTCCTATAAGAAACACACACTTGAGCTTGTCCTCTTGCTACATAGAGGATTGGGCTTTCTCTCTTTGAGAGCTTTCACTTGCTACTACCTTTGTCTTGTCCTCTTGCAAAGAAGAGGATTGGGACACTTTTACATCCATCAAACCAACCATCTTGTTCTCTAAACTTGTTTAGTGCATAATCAACTAAAACTTGTGACACTTTAGTTGTAGGGAATAGATAACTTTTCCTTCTTGCTCCTGCGGATCGATACCTTACTTCCACATTGAGAGGTGCTACAGTGATCCCTTGCTCTTGGGGGTTATCATCGTCCAAAGTCTTCTTCGACTCAGCGCGCTGGGAGGCGATTGCTTCCTCCAGTTCCTTCACCCGGGATTCAACATATGCCTTGTCACCTGAGTTAGATGGCCAGATGTCATTCACAATCGACAAAGCAAAGACAGAGCAAAAGGAACTTCGAATTCAGAAGTCAAACACACTTACGGCTGAGTTGCTCCATGGCAGCGCGCAAATTGTCCCTGTCTTGTTCAACCTGGACAAAAGCTTTGCCTGCATCCACCAGGTTGAGGTAGAAGGGCTGCATGCACATGGAACGAGCATAAGTTATACACAAATAGTCCCAGGATGAAGGCTCAGCAAACGACACTTACGTGTTCAACCCAAGGTGCAGGCTTGGCAGCAGAAGTCCCAATTTCTGGAGTCGACGCACTCGCAATCTTGGCGGCCTCAATGGTAGTGGCCGTGTCTACTGTTTTCATGACCTCAGTCACCACAGGAGAAGCTTCTGGCTGATCTGGAGTCGAAGCTCTCTCGGCTGGAGGAGTCGGAGGGCGCACAGTCTCGGCACTACGAGTGACCGAAGACATACAACATAAGCAAAAGAACTCAACAAGCGATAACTTTAGTACAAAAAGCTCAGGAGCAAACCTGTGCTCTTCTTCCTCCTCACTGTCGAGGTCTTCAAAGTTTGGGCCTCCAAAAAGCAGCTCCCCACCTGACTTGGGAGGAGGAGCTGAGCACAATGGGCTCACATCCAGGGGAGCAGCCTTGGCAGAATGTGAGGAGATCGAGTCTTCATCATCTCTCAAATCCTCCTCCTTTGCGGGTGAGCTCATAGAGGAAGACACAACTTGGGCCGCCCGGCGGCGCTTGCGAGTAGGGACCTCGCTCACATCATCAGTCGTTGCAAGCTCCTTGTCCTGTGCTTCTTCAACCCCTTCCTCTTCAACCTCTTCTGTGGGAGATGTAGTAGCCGAAGGTAGAGGCGATTCATCTCCTCCCTTCGCTTCTACCATCACCTCTGTTTCATGAGTTGGGCCATCTTCGGGAAGAGGAGGAAGGGTTGAGGCTGTCGAGTGGCCCTGCATACAAAATACAACAGTCGAAAGTCACAAAGATGCACAGTATAATAACAAAAGTAGGAGATCATAAATTCGATAGATTCACTAACCTCTGGCAAAGGCTTTTCAGCCCCATAAGGAGCGACAGGGCAGTCGACGTTGCAGGGCTCGCTGGATTTTGTGCTGGTGATGGACCGCACATGTGACACCAGCTCACTCCTAGACAGCTCCTCCTTGTTCATCCGAGTGGAGTCGAGAGGACCTTCATACTGCCACATAGGGTGAGCTCGCGCGCGGAGCGGCCACACCCGCATCTTCACAAAGGTGGCAATTAGATGCACACCAGTGACGCTGTTAAGCAGTCCTCCAATCGTCTCCAGCAGAGGCGCCGCTTCTGCCATTTCTTCAGTTGAAAGCTCATGGTCCCAGGCCTTCGTCCTAGCGGCTATACCAGCAGTCGAAAATGTTGGGATCCCTTCCTGGTTGACTAGCACATAAAACCACCTTTTCCTCCACCCTTGCGCCGAGTCGACTGGCTTCAGGGCAAAGTATCAGGTGTCGCTGCGCACTTGGATCTGAAGGCCTCCAACTGGATAGGTTTGGCCGCCTCTGTTGTTGGGCCGGACCATGAAGATAGATTTCCACAGAGCCCAGCTGGGAGCAAGTCCCAGGAAGCACTCACACAATACCATGAAGCAGGCAATGTGCATAATGCCGTTCGGGGTGAGATCATGGATCTGCACCCCATAGGCGAACAGCAAACCACGAACGAAGTCGTGGAGGGGAAAAGATAGACCCCTGGGCAAAAACTCCGCAAAACATACGCGCTCATTTGCGCGAGGCTCGGGGAGTACCTCTTTCGATGGTGCGCGGATGGTAAGCTGGTCCGCCGACGGCAGCAGTCCATCCTCGCGGAACTTCTCGAGATGTGCCGCTTTGATCGTGGACTTCATCCAGTCGCCATCGCTTTTCTTGAGGTCGACGGCGGCCGCAGATGCGCTTGCCGTGGTTTTCTTCCCCTTCAGAGCAGACGCGTCAGTCGCGGGCGCGTCGGTGGCAGAAGCTTTCCTCTTTGGCGCCATGGTGGTGGTGGCTAAGGAGAACAGCAAGAGCTTGGGCACAAGAGCAATGGAGCAGGAGCGCAAGGAAGAAGATGGAACAGGGGCAGCGCGCAGAGCAAATGGCTGGTAAAAAAACAATGCCAGCGCCGTTCCCCTATTTACCACAAATCAAAGGCAATCACAGCCATTCAGATCCTAACCGTGTGCTACGCACGCAATCTCACCGTACACGTGGCAAACGCGGAGGGCAACCGTCGCCGGCCACTACGCCCACTACGCACGCAAAAAGAGGAGCCATAATCACCTCTCCGTAAAAAGTGGGCCAGAGTGGTCAAATCAAGTCCAAACTGCACCATCGTTCGGTCAGCTCTGCACAAATGGGCCCACCGACGTGTCACGTCCCATCCATCGCAGCGTAACGCACGCCACGCGTGTCAGGCAGCGCAGTTGCCAAAAAACGTCATCCCTGACTTCATCTCAAGCGCTTTGATCTGAAATACATTCGAGTCCGCTCAACACATATTGGTCACTCGACTGCCCTGTTTGGTTCGAGTGTGAAAAAGCAATGATAAGGCAAAATTGGTCACTCGACCATTCCTTCGGCTGAGGCATATTACTCCCATCGGGAGCGTATCAAAAATTTCTTCGACTAAAGATGCTCAAGACAATGATTTTGAGATTATCCTCTATTACAAGTAATAAAGCACAATCTCGGGGGCTACTCCCATCAGGAGCGCTGTCGCGCACCCGATAGAATTACGACAAAAAATTTCTTCGATTAACATATGCAGGGTAAGAAGATTTTGAGATTATCCTCCATTGCAAGCAATAAAGCACAATCTCGGGGGCTACTCCCATCGGGAGCGCTGTCGCGCACCCGATAGAATAATGTCAAATGGTCAGTCGACAAATGAATCGACTCAGTTCATATACAAAATCATACTCGAAACATTCCCGAGTTGCGTCCATCGCAAATAACTCGGATGCTGCACGCATAGTGCAAAGGTAAGACCCGCCGAACTTTCGAGCTGGGCTAAGGACCGTTCCAGCAACGTCAATCCTTATCTTTCCGTGTCAGCAGACATGATGAAAAATCCCGACGGACGCGTTGGGTAAAATTCAAAGTTATACTGCAGATCGACTCAGTAAGATCTCAAGCGGCCTAGTCGAATCTGACCAGTTTGTTCCAGATTCGAGTCCGGGGACTCGAGTTTGATTGAAGGCTAGTAAGGTTTTACCCGAATGTGTAGTTAACCAGTCCCGATCCGTCGAGTGTACTGGGCCTACTAAGCTATTATCCCTTGATCTTCATAAGCAAAAACCACAGTCGATGAAATACTCGACATAGCCAACATGTGCTATTCATACAGGAATTCCAGTTATAATATACAGAATACAAAGCATATGACATGCACTTACGAACGAGTCCATGCCCGATTCTTCGAGTCAGACAAGTACTCGGGGGCTACTGACAAGGGTATACATCTCGGGTACCCTACTGTGAGGGTACCTGGTGCGCGTGACGATTAAGGCCCAATAGCGAAGAGCCTACTCGAAGCCCAAGACAAGAGGCCCAAGAAGATGGAGTACCCTTCAAGATTAGACATAGGCATAGTCGGTTTAGACTTTCCTTACGTGTAAACTAGGTCGGTTACAAACTCACGAGACCCAGCCAATTTAAAGGCTGGGAGGGGTGCCGATCTAGAGACCAAGCCATACTCGAACCACCAAAAGCCCTAGCGAGATCGACATCTCACCAGAGCTCCCCTGTAAACGCATAATCCACACAATCAATACCAGACAGGCAGGAAGTAGGGTCTTTACCTCTACCTGAGGGGCCTGAACCTGGGTAAATCTTTGCCTCTGCTTGTCAGCCGACGAAAATACCAGTACTACCACGTTCTCTCCCCATAATCTCAACCCTAGGTCCTTAACCTTGGGATTTGATGAGTGTACCCCTCGTCAGTCGACGACAACACTAGGTAGAGCCAAACAACACTTGAAAAGTCGAAGACACCGACGAGATTGACTACATAAGACAAGCAGGGCGGCGTCGCCCAGTTGTCTATGTCGCTAAACAGACCCATATCCCTGTCCGACAAAAGACGCCGGCATCGGTGGGCTAGAGCTCGCCCTAAAATTCAAGCCGATGCATCAACGGACGCTGCGGTCCACTGCGATGGGCAAACCAAATAAGCAACCCGCCTCCCTTAAGCATCACCGTCACTGTGACTACGAAATAATCGGGAGAGAGACAAAACATGGACTCTAAACTGGCGCCTTCAGGAAGGAGATGGACCAAAGTTCCGCCGCCTTGCGATCCAAGGGATCTATGGTTATCACCCGGAGCATCGGTGAGGAAGTGGGGAAGCGCCACGACACCGTCTTGCAAAACGTAACGGCGCCCACATGTGTCGTCGCCGTCGTCCAAAGCAAGGCCATGCAGGTTCTCTCCCCGACAAGAATACCCACATCCAGATCTGTGTGTGGCCAGCTGCCGAGATGGCTACCAAACCACAACCACCGTCCGCCACTCGCCAGTCATCACGCCTCCCTCACGGTCATGAACACCGGACATCACGTTCTATCTCTACCATGCTGAGGACTACATCTACTTCATGTATAGGCACCCCGACGACTTCAAAACTTCCGAGTCTGAGGATAATGACCCTAGAGGTGACGATGACAGCCTCATTGTATACTACCCGCCAAAGAATGACGAGGTGTATTTAGCTAGTTAGTAATAAGTTAGATGATCAATGTATGAGAATTTACTAGTCAATGCAATGCTATCTATGTTAGTACATACTTTTTGATTCTGTCACTGATGCACCTATATTGTTCTGTTATGTTCTACTGGTCACTTATTATCATTGTTCCTGTTAATTTCAATAATAGCAAAAAACATTAACTCTCATTAGTGGCGTGGCGCATCACGCCCACGCCACTAATAATTTGTGGCCGAGACACGCCAATAGTAACAATTACCACTCGTGTATCATTACTGGCATGGAGAGCGAAACTGTCACGCTAGGGGTAGGCAGTTTCCTTATAGTGATGGAGCAGAGATGACCATCTAGCTATTGCTATGGACCGTAGTCCAACGATAAACTACTCACACATCATCATAGAGGTGGCAGTGGTCGTGTAGATGCCTCTGGTGATGAATTCCCCCACCGACAAAGTACCAGAACCTGGCTCCAGATTCGTCCTCGAGATGGCAACGACTCTGTATCGTATTTTTCCCAAGCGCCTTTTTTTGTGTTTTTCGATCAAATACTTTTTATAGGCGAAGGGGCGACGCGAGGGGCAAGAGGAGATGGCGACGCACGTGCTGGCTGTGGCCCTCGGGCTATGTTGTGGGGCCGCGCCCCCAGTTGGCTACCCTCCTGGCTCCCCCATTTGGTTCTCGTTACGGTGTTTCTAAATTTTCCAGAATTTTTACTGCAACTTTAGTTTTAGCCTTTTCTACGATCCAAAAACAATAGAAACAAAATCTGGTACTTGGCACTGGATTAATATGTTAGTCCAATAAAATACTATAGAATGATATAAAATCGTGATAAAAGCATGTAGTAATGGCATAATAATAGCATGAAACAATCAAAAATTATAGATATGTTTCAGAAGTATCAGCATGCCCAAGCTTAATTTCCGCTCGTCGCCGAGTAGGTAAATGATAAAAAAAAATATTTGATGGTGAATGCTACCAAACATGGTCTTGATCAGGTAATGTAAAGCATATGAACTGAGCTAAAATGATTCAAAACAATTGGTTATAGTTAACAACAAACGGAAAATGGATAAACAATATGAATAACCAAGTCATTACGTTTCATGAATCAATGCCTTGGAGGCATGAAAACCGTACATAAGGTTTAGAAGAAGATAATCAAATTATCTCTCAAATGTATAAGCATCAATCTTTCTACAAAGCATGAAGCAAATCTTATTGTGAAAAATTCATCATCAAGTCAAGGGAATCTAATACACCCTCTCCATCTCAACTATTTCGATTTAAACACAACTCTTAAGTATGAGCCTTCGTCTTAGCACCACCAGTTTATGGAAAATAGAACATTAATGGAGGTTTGTAAGAAAAATGGAAGAAAGGCTCACACAGCTGCAAGTAACCATTAGACAAGAGGAAAAATTATACTCAAAATTGTGTAAGGACTAGGGATTCCCACACAACTGACGCACTAGACCTATACATGTATGGAAGATCTCCAATGAAGCTAGTGGGGTGCGCATCTAACATGTTTGCTCATGAATATCTAGGGCATTTGGGAAAGCTCATCAGTGGAACAAACAAGCCAAGTTATATAATGTAAAGATAGTAATGTTGCCCCCTCTTTTTTGGTCTCCTTTGGCATCTTTTGAATGATAACTCTTTTCTTTTCTATTTTTTTAATTTTATATGGCCTCTTCGGGCTCTTATTTTTATTATTTGTATCTTCAAAGGTAGGGGAAACATGCTAACAGAAAATCACACTTATAGTACTCATAAGTCATCTAATCATTATCATGACGAATACTAAACAATGCCTCTCGTAGTGTACCGTAAACGCAATGATCGAGCACAACATGGATATAGAACAAGTGGCCTGAGCCACACAACATCATGTTAGCTCTATGATCATGCACAACAATATAAGCAATAAGAAAGGCATCAACTCATGTCATGTAAATTGAAGTTGTATGGCAATATATGTTGGAATGGCTATGAAAATGCCATAATAGATAAGTATGCTATTGTTTTGGGGAACATGCATGTTAGGATTATGTGTGAACAAGAGAATGTTCTCCCACGGAGTTTGGATGTACTAAAGAAATATGCACCAACTCTCATTTTATAATGGGCAATGCACAACACCGAAGAGACTAGCAAACTTGGATGATGAAAGTTCATCAGATCAAGAACTGAACAACTCAATCGCATAGTAAACGTCTAGCAGTTTATTCAGTTTAGGCATAATGAAAACACTATAAGAAAAACGGTTGGCTGGATAAACTCGTTGCGCTTTCTCAACCCTTTAAAAAACCTTAGCACTTACAACTGCTGTCTACCAAGAAAATTAATGATACTAGTAATATTTTCAACTTTGGTTGCCAAAAGGTACAATTCAAAGCTCTAATAAACATTTATGGATCAATTGATATGTGCTCATATGAGATAATGCAGTTATCGGATATAAATGCAGTCCATTATTACTGAACATTCATAGGAAGATTGAATGGCCATTTCCTTGATGTAAATGTAGTCCATTAATACTGAATATTTACGGAAAGATTGATCTTGTCATTATAAGACGTATCACCAAAATTGCAAATCATTAAATGTTATGTGAATTTGCAGGTGCAATAAATAGATTTCACACAAAGATGTGATGGTATGCTTTCTATATATTTGGACTCCGAATAACATACTAAGTAAGGAATAACACAACTTCGAGCTGAAAGAACTTATATTCTTGTACCCATGGTTCGTTGTTATGTTGGAATATCAATCTTTGTGTGGTTTGTGTTCACGTCATGCTATCTCACTTTGGTCGAACCAATAGATGCAGGTGGAAATTTTCACATGAATGAAAAGGTAAATAAACTTTATTTTAGCTTCCGGCACACATCAGACTTTTTCCAATTCTTATATTATTATCAAATCCCCATTTCTACCTGAAATTTTTAATATATGCTGCTAGTTGTTTCCATTATATATTAATCACATGCCCAATTGAAAAAAATAAGACTTCACATGTCAAACGAAGTACTTATATTCATTCTAGAAGCTTTCGGCCACAATTATGTTACTAGGGAAGAACTAACATTTTTTTCTTATAGAACACCACTCTTATTAGACATGTGCCTGAGTTCGCCAAAACTCAAGATGAAGGAAGCAATACTATTTCTCATGTATAGCTCTCTCTCTCTCTCTCTCTCTCTCTCTCTCTCTCTCTCTCTCAATTTTCATGTGCTTTTATGTTGGTCTTGTTTGAAATGCACATATTTTCACCATGAAATGTGAACATGAAGGCGAAGTCTTCTAATAAAAAAACAAATATAATTAACTCCCAGAGATATACCAACATAAATCCACGTGCATGGATGACCAACCTAAATCATAGTTGGTCAAGCTAAATTGTGGTCATAGTCAAAGAGACAAAGCAAACATTACCAACTTTTAGCAATCCGTTGCATAGCTTATTGGAGAAATTCATTTCTCTCGTGTGACAAAGGAGCTATGCCTATTAAGAATACCACATGTACCTAGTTAATTATGCCAATACCGGAATAATACCAAATACAAAGGCATACACCTAAATGAACTAAGCTTGGGTGGCAATATATATATATATATATATATATATATATATATATATATATATATATATATATATATATATCCTTAAGATTGGATGCAACACTTTCAAAAAAGATTGGATGCAACAAACAAAACATGCCACCAAAGCACATGCAATATGGGCGGACCTGGCATGCCTCCAGGGCGGGTAGATTCCCAGACTTGTCAACGGCACGATGCTAATCCTCGAGTAGATTGTATGGTGATTTGCAAGAAAATTTAGCATCCAAGAAAGCACTCTCACATGGGATTTTCCCAGGCTTAAAATCTATCTAGTTCCACCAGTAAACGACAGCCAACTAAATTGAAAGGCACCTAGGTCATGGTTTGTTGATGACTTACCTTGATGTGACAAGAATTAGAGGATAGAACACCTTTCACATCTAGTTAAAGAGCCATATTCATTGCAATACTAGAAATAACACCCGAGCCACACCATCAAGAAAACACATGACCTCCTGGACAACGTACACACTTCCACCATGGTCGCTGCTGTCAAACATGCTAGATTAGTGTTGGGAAGGAGGACCTGATAGCCCCCCACAAAAAATGCACCCATATGTGTTATGTTAATTTTGTTCGAGCTCTAGATTTTTTTCCAGTAATTCACTAATTTGAGCTATAACTTTATATGCCAGCGTGCAATGTGGTACATGGGTCCAGGAAAATATTACGGTGTTCGGGCTGAAATTAGTGTATGGGGATCACCAAATCAAAAGGACTCTCAAGAATCCGGAGCATCATTACATATCTATTGTCAAGATGGAGAACACTACAACTTAATTGAAGTTGGATTTCATGTATAAGCATATTACCAATCCTCATAAACTGAAATTACTACTCGATCAAGCCCTTGTTTATGCCCGTTTGACTTGCAAGTTTCACCCTCTTTGTACCATAATAGAGATGTTCACTTCTTTACATACTCGACAGTAAGTGTGTAACCTTGCTCTATTAATAAAAATATAATGTGGAGACATGCACTAGAATTTAAGATAATTTACAATCTGAGGCATATCATTTTGAGTATACATATTTATTTATCTATAACATTACATGCATGTTTCGTTTTATCATTGCTCAGAAGGACCACAAGTCAGCCAGATCAGCCGGATGCTATAATTTGCAGTGCCCAGGATTTGTTTCTACAAGTGGAGCTGCACTAGTGCCTGGACAAGCCGTTGCTCCTCCATCAAGTTATGGCGAGTACGACCGCTACGTCAGGCTTAGCCTTAATAAGGTGCACCTTTTTCCAAGTAAAGATACGAATACAAGATTGTATCTAAACATACATGGCTAGTTTAAATCTTATTTCTGTGATAACTAAAACAAATAAATTTGAACTTCATGCATGTAAAATTGTATTATTTTTTACAGGAAAATTGTAAAATTGTATTATTGGTTAGCTCCTAAGTTATATATGCTATGGTGTTTTAGTATTACATCATGGAAGCTAAGATTCTATTAGTTGTACTTCACGCATGTTTTTTACTAAAAGTTGTTACTCTTATTTTGCATGAAATTCTATTAGTTCTATTTCACGCAGGTTTTTTTGCTAACTAATACTTGTTAATCTTATTTTGTTGCGTGAAAATGAAAATCGTCCCTTGTCAAATATAGGATCCAAAGTCGGGAGATTGGGTGGTCTACCGGCATGATTTGGAAAACCCATCGTTCTTGGGTTATTTTTCAGGGGAGCTTGTCTGAAAATGCCACGTATACAAGCATTCACTGGATTTGTGAATTATGTCGATAATACGGTGGGTCCTCCAATGGGCAGCGGACACTTTCCCGGGCACTTACCCCACGCTGATTATAATACTCCCTCCGATCCATATTAGTGGGCACAACTTTGTCTAGATACACCATAACGAAGTGGACCCATCGTTCTTGGGTTCTTTTTTCATTATGGTGGACCAAGTGGTTGTATTGGTTGAAAACACAAGTATGGTTGATTGTGATTCAATAAATATTAAAATGCATCTTTGGCCCACGTACTTGTCGATGAGGTTCACTTCGAAAATACTAGCATTTTAATAGGCGTGAAGCTTTATTATCTATAGTGACCAGTTCAAAACTGTATTTGATAACGTGCCCCGTGTTAACTAGCCTAACCAAACACTTTCTTTGTCTCTCTCGTGGATGTGTCTTCTCTGCACGCACGGTTGTGGATCCAGATTTGCTGACTTTGTAAAAGGCAAAGTCAGGCGACTTTGTGTCACTGACATGTGAGGCCCATCATGTATGGGGTCCACATGTAAGTGAATCGAGTCAACCAAAGTCAGCCATGTCAAAGTCAGCTAATCTCAATCCCGCACGGTAGGCCAGCGCCGGCGCCGCTCCTTTGACCGACCAGAACCAGCGGCGACCAGAATGAGGACAGGGGCCACGCCGCTCTTGGGGAAGGTAGTCAACGGAGCCGCACCAGGGAGGCTGGGGTCACCGTATGGCCATGGCGGGCGCTTCGGGTGGACGTCGCCGCCTTCGCTTGCAGCGCTGAGGAACCGGCCGAGGACAGAGGCAGCAGCGCGAGCTGCTGAGCTCGCAAGGGGCTCAGGCTGGCGCAAGCCATGTAACTGCGGAGCTCGGGGAGTGCTCCGCCTTCCCGTCATGACAGTAAGCGCCGATGAAGGACCCCTCTGGTGCCATCTACGGCGAATCATGAGTGTAGTGCTCGTGGATGTGTCTTCTTTGCACGCACGGTTGCGGATCCAGATTCGCTGACTTTGTAAAAGGCAAAGTCAGGCGACTTTGTGTCACTGACATGTGAGGCCCATCATGTATGGGGTCCACATGTAAGTGAATCAAGTCAACCAAAGTCAGCCATGTCAAAGTCAGCTAATCTCAATCCCGCACGGTAGGCTAGCGCCGGCGCCGCTCCTTTGACCAACCAGAACCAGCGCCGACCAGAATGAGGACAGGGGCCACGCCGCTCTTGGGGAAGGTAGTCAACGGAGCCGCACCAGGGGAGGCTGGGGTCACCGTATGGCCATGGCGGGCGCTTCGGGTGGACGTCGCCGCCTTCGCTTGCAGCGCTGAGGAACCGGCCGAGGACAGAGGCAGCAGCGCGAGCTGCTGAGCTCGCAAGGGGCTCAGGCTGGCGCAAGCCATGTGACTGCGGAGCTCGGGGAGTGCTCCGCCTTCCCGTCATGATAGTAAGCGCCGATGAAGGACCCCTCTGGTGCCATCTACGGCGAATCATGAGTGTAGTGCTCGTATGTGTGGGTTTGCCGCGGGTTCTTGACAGCGGCATCAGCTTCTCCGTCGGGGCAGGGGCCGATCGATGCCGGCGCAGCGGCGGCGCGGCACTTGATCTTAAGGAAGGCACGCCGGAGCGGGGTGGGAGCGGGGGGCAAAGGGACGTCTCGGCGGCCGCGAGAGCGCTTGTTGTGGCAGAGCGTGACCCCGTGGCTTTGTGCTGCTCGAGCGAGGTGGAGGCGAGGTAGACGCGAGGTGCAAGCTATGCGATGACGGCCAGGGTGTGCCCGACGTTGCTGGTTGCCCTTGCCCACAGTCACCACTCGCGGAATCCTGCGGCAGCGAAGGGTTTCTCTCTTTGCTCCCACCGCCACCACGCGATGCTTCAGCAGCCAAGGCATGGCAAGATGTTGAGCCCCGACCTTCGTATCGCTCGGCAACTAGGCCCACGTCTCTTCAGCAAAGGTGGCAGGCGCATCAATTGTCGTTATTTTCTCTCTCCCCGTCCACTTCCGAAACTATTGCCAAATCTGACCCTTGGACAAACTAATATCAGATGTGACCCCTCGGCGAAACTATTTACAAATCTAGCCCCTGAGGTCGGCGCCAAAAGGGATGGAGAATTCAGCACCGACAGAGGTCGACCCAGTGGGCTTCGCGCCGACCCGGTAAGTATCTGGGTGCCAAAATGTCTTGGCGCCAATCTGCACAATTTTGGCTCCATCCCCTTTGGCGCTGATCTCGGGGGCCAGATTTGCAAATAATTTCATTCAGGGGCCATATATGATATTAGTTTCGGCTAAGAGACAGATTTGGCAAAAAATATACTCCACTTCCAGTTTTTCCCTCCTCTCCCCGCATTTTCCCTAGCAGCCGCACGAGATACGGATCCAACTCCTCGCGGATTGCATGCCATTTTCTACAAGAGATTCTAGTCTTTGTTGGGGGAGGAGCTAACAGTTGTTGTTCTTCGGGCTGTTAATCAAGGTAAAATTCCAGAGGGGTGGAATATGACCCACAAGAGGTTTGAGACAAGGGGACCCCCTGTCCCCTTATCTTTTTCTTCTACGTACTGAGGGCTTAACAGCTCTAATTAAACACGAGGAACAACAAGGAAATCTAATAGGGGTGCAAGTCTGCCGAGATGGCTCCACTCTTTCAAATCTTCTCTTTGCAGATGACTCCCTAATGATGATGCGTGCGGATGTGAACAACGCTGTCTGTTTGAGGAGAATATTGGATGACTATTGTAGAGCTTCAAGTCAGCTTGTTAGTGAGGCAAAATCGTCCATTTTTTCAGTCCAAGTACAAAGGTTGAAATAAAGGTTGAGGTGTGTCAAGTTCTAAATATTATGACAGAATCACTATCAGATAAATACCTTGGATTGCCAGCAATGGTCGGGATGGACATACCTGATTGCTTCAAGCATCTTATTGATAGAATTGCAATGATAGTTAACGGGTGGAAAGAAAGGTTATTAAGCTTTGGTGGGAAGGAGGCGCTTCTAAAGGCGGTAGCCTCCAACTTATGCGACGAGTGTGTTCAAATTCCCTAAAAAAAATGTAAAGGAATGACTGACGCAATGTCGCATTATTGGTGGGGTGACAAGGAAAACCAAAGGCGGATGCACTGGTTAGCTTGGTGGAAAATGTACATTCCAAAAGGAAAATGAGGTATGGCGTTCCGAGATATTAATTGTTCAACCTTGCTCTCTTAGCTAAACAGTGTTGGAGGCTGATTGAGCAACATGAGTCTTTATGTGCAAGGGTCCTAAGAGCAAAATACTACCCGATGGGTAACGTTTTAACTATGGAATTGAAGAAGGGTTCATTATATGTTTGGCAGAGCATTTGGTATGGTATCCAGACTTTTAAGAAGGGCTGTATTTGGCGCGTAGGTGACAGTATGAATATAAATATATGGGAAGATAGCTGGATTCCTAACAGTCCAGACAACAAGATTATCACCCGCCGAGGACAAGTGGTTCTGGCCAAGGTTAATGATCTTATTGATCTAGTGACTGGTGAATGGGATGAAGCTTTGATCCATGAAAATTTTCTCGAAATTCGTATTCTCCAAATCCCTCTCCCGGTTAGAGACACAGATGACTTTGTGGCATGGCATTTTAATAAAAATGAAAAAAATTGGGTTAAATCTGCTTACCATGTGTGGAATGGGAATCACGGTACGGTTCAAAACTTCATCAACTGACTGAATCATCTTTTCAGTGCAAGGTGTGGCAGGAACTTTGGTCACTTCGGGTACCGTCCAAGGTAAAAATATTTATTTGGCGCTGTCTAAATGGTTCGATTCCCCGCTATAGAATTCTGGCGAACAGGCATATGCGAACTAGTGGTCAGTGTTCTTTTTGTATGCTGGATGCCGATTGCCGAAGATATATTTCACGTCATGTTTGACTGCAGCAAAGCGCAGGAGATATGGAGAGCTCTGAATTTATATGATGTAATAGAGCATGCTAAGGTGATTGATAGATCTGGTTCGGCAGTAATTGAATTTCTCTTGTGTGAAGATGAGTACAACAAATCATATATGGAGCCGGCAAAATTAATAAATTATCAGAACTGATTGCTACGGCTTGTTGGTACTTATGGTGGCAGAGAAGACAGTTTGTGCAAGGTGAAGAGTTGCAAATCCCTAGCAGAACAGCGTTGGCAATTCAGGCGTTATGTCTGAATTTTGTCAGGAGTAGTGGTAAAGCAACCAATAATCTGAGACTTAATGAATGGAGGAAACCGCGTATGAATTGCCAGATTGTAAATGTGGACGCATCCTTTGCAAGCATAGGTAATTATGGTGCTTGTGGAGCTGTTGTACGTGATGATCATGGGAATTTCGTCGGAGCTTCTTGTACCCGTGTTACTAATGCTTTGGATTGCAGCTACGATGGAGGCCATCGCAACGAGAGAAGCATTACTATTGGCAAAACGACTGGCGTGCCACTCCCTATAATTGCCCAGTCTGATTGCTTGGAGGTAGTACATGCTCTGAATTCGGAGGAGGTTTTTTCTTCAGCTTCGGCTCCTATCCTAGATGAATGTCGAGATTTGGCAAAGGATTTCGGGAGGTTATTTTTCAGCACTATAATACAGAGTCTAATATAGTTGCTCATGAGCTAGCTAAGTATGGGAGGAATAATCCCGCCAGATTTGTGGCTGGATATACCCCCAGAATTTATATACACAAAAGTGACTAAATCTTATACACTATGGAGATTTGAAAATTTTCCCATCCACACATTTGTCATTTTTGTGTACATCATAATGTAAGTATTTTAAACTGAAATTTTGCACGCCTGTGGGACATATCATTCACAACATGCAGAAATTTTTTCTTCAGAATTTTAAAAACTTGTAAGCATGATTTTTTAAATAAAAATAAAGGATCACTAGATCCAGGGAGCAAGAAATCTCCACTCTAGTTCTCCTAATAAATCAAGTTGACAGAAATTACGGAACCATCTCATCAACTGCAAGATCCGACACTGGCGGCTAGCATAAGTTATAGAAAACGCATTGAAAACCGCAGTTAGCACCCGCTCTAGCATGTGAGTTAAGGAGATTGACATTCTTGACTCTTGAGAGCTTTTCCAGCCTCTCTCTTGAGCAACTTGTCTGCTGAGGTCTGATGATTCGTGTCTTGAAAGCCGACCAGACACGGATCCGTAACTTCAGTGTCAGTTTCATGTTGCGCAAGAAACCAGGGATTTTGGTCTGCAGCATATGCGTAGCTACCTTGTAGACCCTACTCTCACGAAATCAAGGAATCTTCGCGTTTGTCCATTGCCCAGATTTTTTTTGGCATCCATTCCACCTGACTCTCGCCCATCCATCTCGTAACTCCAATTCATTAAGCATGTTCTTAACAGAAACGATCTGCAGCAGCAGGTGACCCTTGCACATTAGAAAATTGGACATGCCCCACGATATATCCTCTCGGAAATAAAAACTACTAATCGCAGCTAATTGTCAACAGCTAATCGCAGCTAATTGTCAACAACTAAATACCGATCGATACTAATGGCTAACACGGATGGCGCGTGTGAAACCGCACTCGGTGCCGTCCATGTCGCGAGTATCTAAATATAATCGGATCGATCGCGATGCATAATTAAGCACAACTGGTTTCCTAACTCTTACAAGGAGCTTAATTACGAGGGATAGACCAGTCAACAGTGCAGTTGGTCGTCCCATCAAATCAAATCATGCCTTTAAGATGAGCTAGTCTAGCTACTAATCAGGGACGGCAGCGCCACATGCAAAACGTGTGCACTGCGGCTAATATATGCCGCGAGAAGGGAGAAGAAAAACGAAACCAGCTGCTGCGGATGATGTCGTTGAGCCGACATCAATCCGTCAGAGACCAGGTACGACGCATCGTCGATCGCATGGTGCCGGCAATGCGATCGCTCTTCCTACGAGTTGTGCGTAGATCATCATCGAAGCAAACGCGGAAATTCCATCCTACGGAATTAATTATGCAATGGCTCACGCTGTTATACAGCGATACTATAGATACTCCCTCCATCCCAGTTTATAAGGCACACACGCAGTTCAAGAATACACTTTGACCACTAATTTAGTCAACAAAAAATAAATATTATATCATAAAAAATATATCATTAAAAACTTATTTTCAATATAAATCTAATGGTATAATTTTTGGTACATATAATTTATATTGTGTTGACCAAATTTAATGGTCAAACTTTTTTTTGAACTGTGTGTATGCCTTATAAACTGGGATGGATGGAGTACTAGTTTAGGGACATGGTGTTTTGCCTCACAGGAGTCCCATTATAGAAACTGCATTTTAAATACATTTCAAAATGTCAAAAGGTTTTGAAATAAAAATTCGAGTGTAACTCTGAACATTTTATGTTGACATAAAGTTTCACAAAAAAAAATGTTTTTTGTATTCTTTATAAAAAGACAAATTCGGCCCTCAAAAATGACTTTTCACTAGACATATTTTTGTCTTTTTACACAGGGCACAAAAAATGTCATTTTCTTCCAAAATTTTGTGTGCCTTTATAAAATGTCTATATGTACACCCGAATTTGTTTTCGGAATTTTTTTGACATTGCAAAATATGTTTTTTCATAATAGGAACATCTAGTCCCACAAGTCAAAATGGATTTCCGCTAGTTTAGACTTTAGAGTATCTTCATTTCAAACTAGTTATCGTCGAAACGGATATATATAGACGTATTTTAGTGTTACATATATCTGTTTCACTTTCAACGACAACTAATATAGAAATGAGGTTGTAGAAGTGACACGATTTAAAATGTTCATTTGAAAAGGAGAAGGGCCCATCGCCCTGACATTAGTACTCATGTGAAACCTTAATAGAAAGTGTTCTTTACAACATTGTCTATTAAGACCGCCGCCTAAGTTACTAATGTCAGTTATGTAATAATGGAAAACGACTATTTCCTTACTTTTTTCCGAAATGGAGGATAACACCCAGGCTCTGCATCGAAACGATGCACACAACTTTATTTTTATTAATAAAAGGTAAAACAGGAAACCACCACAGCCTTACGAGGAAATACATTAATCAGCCGGAAGCCACCGTCCAGATGAAAACTCGCTACACCTAAAACCATAATGAAGGGGGTGGACCAATCGAAGCCAAATGCCCTGACCTCACACAACAACACACATCATCTAAAACCGCAGCTTCCACGAAGACGCCCTATATAGCAAGCCGAGAGCACAAACCATACCAGCAGACACTCAGCGCACACTCAGAAGTCGATGACACCGTCTTCCGCCAACCCATCTTTAGGAGAGACGAACACATACCTTATCAGACCATCCATCGTCGCCACCACGATGCCAGACAACGCCACCGCCCTGCGTGTGTTCAATATCCAGCATCCGACGCCTAAACTCCGCAGCTCCACGCCGCCGTGACCCGCCGCCGTCAACGCGGTACATGAAACACCGCTCCACCAATAGACCTCCTCCAGGCGTCTCGTGTTCCAAAACGATGCCCTCAAAAGGGTGAACGGCACCGGAAAGTGTCATCATCGTCCGATCCGGTAATAACACAGATCTAGGGTATCCCCCAGAACCTTACGCATAAGGCGGAGGCTTCGCAGCAACGGTGCCTTCAGCAAGGTGATGATGACTGAGGATGCCACCATCATCGGCTCCGACCGCATCAGAGCCCGACTCTCACCGGCCGCAACTACCTCACCTCCACCCACGCATCAAGGCTGCGGAAGGGGGAAGCCGCTACCACCCCTATGCTCGAGATCAGCTAGGAGAAGAGTCGATGTCGAACGTCGCGCCGTCGTCGGAACAGCCACGCCACATCCGAGCCTTGCCGGGAACCCCGCCGCTACCCTCGCAGATGTTCTGAGACCGCCGCCCCAGAGATCCAACTCTGCCTCACACGTCCGCCATCCACGGCTGGCTTCCGCACTCAGACCGGAGGACCCTCGCCTCGAGAAGACCCCGGGGCAAGTAGACAAAGTCCCGCCGTCCGTCGTCCGCATGGAATTTTGTCCGGCTTCCTCTAGCGGCGGAGGGAGGTAGGAGAGATGAGGTTGGAGGCGGCGGTTAGGGTTCACCAGAGCCGCCCCCTGGGAGCGACGCGGGTTGCCGTTCTAAAATTGGGGGGAATTTCACTTCGCGGCCTCTACAGCAACTAGCTAGGAATGCACACAACATTTTAAGCATCAGTACCAGGATTTTTATCTTGATTAATAACCAAGCTTGGTCCTCAGGATAAATTGCATGAGTATTAGGAAGGCATGATCCTCAAATATAAATAGGAACCTAATTCGCATCCTTGGAGATTTGAGATTGGGTGTTGGTTTTGAACATCGACTCCCCCCCAACCAATTGAGCTAATTAGGCTTACTTATGCATTCATATGGTCTTTAGGGTGAGGTGGAAAACGCATGCTCCAGCCACGATGTGGATACCGTGAAGATGCCCGAGCTGAGCGGAGCTCTGTCTACGATGCAGTAAAGCCGACACCGTCGATTCTGTTGTTATATATTGTGTAGAGTAGACATTAACACACCATTCGACTATAGAAAACAGGAGACGATTCTCTGCGTAGTCTCGAATACGTGATTCCTTTCGACTGATCTAACAAAACTTGTTACTGATGTCTAGAAGAGTTAAACTCATTTTCCAGATTTCTTTTCATATGATCTCATCTTTCTTGTGAGTGACTTATGCTACTATTTGTAGCCCTGCTGCTCTATCTGATTCTTTCATCTATTTCGAATGGTGGATTAGATTGAAATGGTTCGATGGCTTTTACCTCCTCCTCAACAAAAATAAAATAAAAAAATAGAAGGGACGCCAAAGCAACATGCATGCAGAACGTGTGCTCGAATTCGCTGCAGCTGATGCACCGAAAAAAATTAACTGCAAGATCTGGTGACCAATTCCGATAATGTACGCGTCACATACGTGTGTAGCGTAGAGACCAATGATTAACCAGAAATGGATTGCTCTGGTGAACCGACATCAGGACAGGCCAGGTACGCCGCATGCATGGTTTCTCGGATCCCCGAAGCTCCCAGGAATCCTCTCCGGCCCGGCGCCTACAGTAATTTCACGTCTTATATCTATCAATATATCAAAGAGGACCCGTTTAGCCCTCCCGTCCGACCGGCCACGTCGCCGTGATTATTCTCGGCCGTCCGATCGGCGACCAGCGGCCCACGTTCGCAGATAATCGCACTTCTACAGTTCTCGGTGGGAGGACATGTTCGTAATTCGCGAAAAGATCGAGGGATTCCGTGCAAAAACGTCACTGCAGCGCAACATCTTGCAAAAAAGACCCCGCAAAGGACTTAATTGTAATTTATAGGAACTTCGGGGACTTCCCTGTAAAATGACCGCAGATCCCCCTCTTCTTCCTCCCCTCTCCCTCGCGCGCGCGGCCGTGGTCGCCGCCTGCCGCCGCCGCCACGGACCTCCCCCCTTACATCCGAGCGTACAGATGGCTCCGCCGCCGTCCCCTACATCTCCTCCGCGCGGATCGGCCGCCGGCACGCCGTCCGCGAGCCGGAATCGTCCCCGACCCGTGCGCCGCCCTCCGCCGCTTCCGCGCCTCGCCGGCGCCGCTCCGGCGACCCAAAATGGGCGGCGCCGGCACCTACGGCCACCCCGCGACGACGCGCACCGACGCGCGCCCGCGCGCGCTCCAGTTCGCGCTGCCGCGACGCCGGCGAGCTCAGCTCCGCCGCGGCCGATCCGGCCAATGATGACGTCACGAAGACGTCATAGTGGGCTAGGCTGCGCAGACAGGCCGACTGGTGGGCTAGGCTGGCTGCTGTGCGGCCCACTCGGCCCGCCCTACTTTTTTTTCGTTTTCATTTTTTTTCTATTTCCATAACTTTTGTAATTTTTATAACACAAATCCGAATAAATTCATTCAGACCACTTTCTGCAAATTTGTAAAACAATATCTATCAATATATCAATAAATATTCATTTAAAACACTTTAGTACCTTTCCTAATTATTCCGAATTTTGGAAAGTTCAAATAATACATCTCATTCCACACCTTTACATCATTTAAAAAAATATATATATATTTCGTAACTTCCTTTCGAACTCAAATAAAAAACAGAAAAAATGATATCAGCAATACCATCCAACACGACAAGCTCAATAAACTAATTTGACACAAAACATCTTACTTAACCATAATTTTGGTAAATCATTTAAATTCAAGTGTCCACTTATAACATGTGCTCACACATATCATAATAAAAATACCACAACCGTACGTATTGACAACTAGCTGTTTTGCACTTATTTTCCAAACAAATGTAATTGAATCGACATACCAAATCTAAAATAAAACATGCTTTACATGATTTAAAACACTTAACAATCGTTGTTTTACGGTATTTAAACAAATTTCAAAAACTACTAAATGCTGCAAAACCAGAAACTTTAACTATATAAATCATAACAAAAACGAAATAAATTATCAAAACGATCACAACAATAAAAATAAGTATGGGCCTCTCTGTTCTCAACATACTGCTTACTCCGTTTTAATGAATATAAGATGTGCACGTAAATTCAACCGCAGAACAAATCTTATCAAAATTTAATCAGATATATGGAACAGATATATTTATTAAAACACCTTCTAATACAATATATTTCGCATAACTATAGATCAAAATTACATATTTACGACTACATACACATAAAATATTTAGTCATAACGATAATATACTTCCTCTAATTATGCCGTAAAATAATAAAACTACGGCAAAATGGAAGACCATTTGATCAATTCAATCTACCTAACATACTTAGAAGCAACATAACTTATATCTATCTAAATTTTTACTCCCATTTTAAAAACAAAACATGCTTGATTCTAATCAATTTCCGAGAAAATGTAAATTCATTACCCTCTAAAAATGTATTGATTTCACATAAAAAATTCAGCTAAGTACATTATACAAATTATAATTATAACTATCACCATTTCTTACAATACATATAACGCAACAAAAAAATACACAAATTATCACAACATGTTCTCACCAAGGGCGCGGCGGTGCCGACGCGCCAATATCCCTAGTACTATATATCAAAGCCAACCGTTTCAACCTCCCACCGAAGTGGCCACGTCGCCCGCATTCTTCTCGGCCGTCCGATCGGCTGGCAACGGCCCACGTTCGCAGATAATCGCACTTTCTACAGTACTCGGTGGGAGGACCAATTTGTAATTCGTGAAAAGATAGGGGGGTTCCATGCAAAAACGTCACTGCAGCGCAACATCTTGCAAAAAAGACCCCTTAAAGGACTAATTCGCAAATTCAAAAAATCTCAGGGACCTCTGTGTAAAACTGGGCCGAATGTTGGGCTGGGCCGCGTGCTGTGCGTCTATCTCGGCCTGGCTCGGCCTTTTTTTTTTCTCTCTTTTTTTTTCTTTTCCCAAAACTTTAACAGTTTTTAAAATATATCTCAAAATCAATAAAATTTCTCCAAATCAAAAGTTTATGTAGAAGCACTAGATTCTTTTCTAAATATTCCAACATTTCCAAAAACAATAGATTTTTTTTAACAAATTTTGAAAAATCCAAATCAATGAATTTTGAAACAAATCTCCAAACCTATTCAAACTACTTTCTAAAAATTTGAAAAAAAGAAAAAAAATCAACAATAGATTTTTGTAACAGATTTTGAAAAATCCAAATCAATAAATTTTGAAACAAATCTCCAACTCAACTCAAATCACTTTACAAAAATTTGGAATTTTTTTTTGAAAAATAACCACTCCAACTACTTTGTGATCTTTTCCAAACTTTTCGATTTATTTAAACAATTTCCAAGAAGAAAAAAACAACGCAAAACAATATCTCTGAATATATCCATCGGAAAAATATGAATAATATATCAAAACGTTCATACAAAATACATGCTGACTACTTATGCTAAACTTACGTCATACAATCACAACTCAAATACGAATATTCAAAAAACTTCAAAAAAATGCTAACTCTTCGTATTTCAACATCTCTCAAAACATCCACAAATTTTAAAAAACGATATTTTCAAATTTGCATTTTTTACAACACGGGTGCGGCATGAATTAACACTACAAACAAATTTGAATATTCTAAAATATCATTTGCCTTCAAAATCTAACCATTTTACAAATGTCAAAATAATTAGAATAAAAAAACTTTCCAATTCGACTAATTTTCACAATCTAAATAATTTCCAAACACAGACTCCCTTTGCATTCAAACAATTCTCAAAATATACGTAACTTTTAAACGTCGCTGATTTCAAAATCAAATCTTTACCGCACGGGTGCGGCGGTGCCGCCGCACCAATTTACCTAGTATTAATCAAAGACTAATTCATTGTTCAGTCTGTGCAAGACTTCTAGTAGCAGCTGAGATCGAAGGTCTAAATTTCCCTAATTAACTGCTCCCATCTTTATCTGGAATTGACGGCACACTTTAGACATGTCCATTTTTTTACCACCTCATTGTGAACTTGTCCTTGTATTTAACTCCTTGCTTTGAAGATGTCCTTGTTGTATAGTACCTCTTGATCATTTCAAACATATTCATACGAAATAGAGGAACAACAAGACGGGTGCTCATTTAACCCTAGCTAGCCATCTACACCCCGTCTTCGTATGTAGCGGCCTGCACCCCTCCAACTCTGCGCCACCGAGAACGATGCCGCGGTCTAAGATCTTGCGGCGTATGGCGGCGGCTGGGGCTATCTCCGATTTCCATTTGTTGTGATTGTCTGATATAGAGCATGACAACCATTACCTCCGCCTTGCCGGAGTATGCCACACCGGCCTTGGGGAGGTTGTCCCGTTGGCCGTTGTAGTGGTTGTCAGATTATGGAAGCCTAGGCGGTGGCACTAGGCAGTGTGGCTTTCGCTCCTGCGGTTTGGCGGGCGTTACTCATATATGCCATCATTTGTCAGTCACAGACATGAGGGCAGCTAGTTGATCGAAAGAGATGGATGGGTCGATAAGGTTTGATGGAGTGAGACGGATAGGATAGGCGCGGAAAATACAACCTATAGCTATGGAAAATTTACATAGTAGGCGACTCACTCCGAAGATGGTGACGGCTATGGGCGTCGTGTGTTATTTTGTGGTGATCCAAATTCGTATATACTGATAAAGGCCGACTTGTGACGAGGAGAGCGGTGCGTCCCGGACTGCAGCCGACCTAGGGTTTTACCACCATATATACATCTTGTAAGCCGCCGGCTGGGGAAAAAAAGTCGCATTGTGTAAATCCCCGACGTTTGTAACCTCACCCGATATAGTGAAATATTGCTGGCTGGCGCCCGTGGTTTTTTCTCCTCCATTGTTGAAGGGGTTTTCCACGTTAAAATCTCGTGTCCCCGTTGGTTGATCTTTCCGCTACTTCATCGTTTTCTTTGCTATCGTTTTATAACATCGTGGTTCTCCTTGGAGGAGTCATTTTCGTGTTGTTTCCACCTTGAGCCTCGGGTGAAAACATCATGTACTATTCGTCAGACTGACGACATGCTGCTACCTTTAAACGAAGTCTTTGGGAACAAGATCTTAAATTGCTACTCCGACTGTTACAAATTAATTGACAAAGGTTTAGTACACAATTTTACTAAATCTGAGTCAATTAATTTGGGACGGAGGGACTAGTGTTTTAAGCCGTCATCGGTAAACTGGCACCGGCCCTGTTTTTTCGGGTGTGGAGTTCTTCTTATAAATTATAATTTCCTTTTTTACGGGGTTCTTGTGTAATTGAAGCTATGGTTTTTTGCATTATTTTGTCTTACTTATTTTGTTATTAGTAATTTTAGTAAGCAATTTTATTGGTGGAAAGTAATGGTATGGATAATAAAACTCTCTATTTGAAAATGTGGGACGAAGGAGACGATCTATATACAATTTCCTCCAGGAAATACTTCACAAGACATAGTTCGTCGATCAACTGCTTAATTTGTACAAATCAATCCCAATCGCTTAACTCGGTCCAACAAAACGGAACAAGCAACGAGAACGCCATAGAATCCAGGGAATTCGATCCACGTCTCGCAGCACGGCCGGCCGGTGCCTACCTACGTACCTAGGGAGCCTTGGCTACCTTTCTCCTTTGGCCAGCCCTAGAAGCCTCACCGCCACCGGCGACAGCCTCCCGGGGCTAACAGATACCGGCATGAGCCTCCTTCCCTTGCGCTCCTTGATCGTGTCCAGCCGCGGCGAGTACGGCCTCCCCCTGCCCGCCCCGACCAGCTGCTCGTAGTGCTTCCTCAGCTCCGGCGTGCTGCACAGCCCCGCACCGCACGCGGCACCCTCACCGTCACCGCCAGCCTCGGCCTCACCACCACTCCCGCATGAGCCTGGTCTCGCGGTGATGGCCTTGATGATGAACTCCGGCGTGACCTTGATCACCGTCCGGCCGTCGTCCCCCTTGATGTACTCGAACGGGCTCTTTGGCCCACCCGCGATGGATCCTCCTGGGCTGGCCCTGTCATACGAGAGCGCGGCGAGGGAGCCCGCGGTGACGGCGTCGTAGCCCTGCGGCAGCCGCTCGACGGGGAGCACGAAGTAGGTGGCCCCGGCGACGAGGCGGTCCTCAATGGCCAGCACCGGCGCCGGGCGGCCGATGTAGAACCCGTCGGCGCGGCACACGACGGTGCCCGCGAAGTCCAGCATCACCTGCCCCGCCTGACTCCCGTGCTTGGCCTCCCGCGCCTCGCCGCCCCACAGCACCAGCGTCGCCGTGCGCCGCCGCCGCGACACGGAGATGCACAGAAAGCACGGGATCGACGCCAGGACGCGGCCAGCGCCCATGCCAAGCAGAAGCAGGGGATGCTCGTACAGGTAAGGTAGGTGATGAAGAAATGAATGAACTAGGTGACGTTAGTATGGAGTATGAGCTAGCGATCGATGGAGCTAGGGTTCACGTGATTTCCGGCGATGGATGGATGGGGCTCTGTACACTTGTACTCATTTTCTGGATCTCTGGGGAGTATATATTAGCAGGTATGGACGCTAAGGGGTCGGTAGTCAAAGTCGACGGCGTTTCGCGCGCGTGGTGGATGGTGGGGAGACGAAAAATTCCAAGCAAAACCTTTTTAACTAGAACTACTACTTGTAGACACGTACAAGGACAGGCAAGGTCTTGCATGTGTGGAAGTCGTGCTTCTTGTTGGCCAAAAACAAAATGAAACAGTTGGTTGGTTGATAATGTCGAATTAATTGCTTAGGAGTATTCTATAGGAGTATGTGGTAATGTTTGCCTTGATCATTTCCTTTGAAAGTTACACATGGGTATACGTTGTTGCCGTACCTGCATGGGTAAAGAGACACCATGTAACAGTTTTCTCGACGAAATGAAAAGCCTTAATGCCTTAGATTGACGTTATTTAGCTGAAACGATCGGAAAATTCGACGGACTTGTCCAGGCCCCGTAGAAAAACCTGCGCGAGCGCCGGAAGTTTACGGCTCCGTAATCTAACCCAACAATCCAATCGGGCCTAAGAGAAAATTTTCTTTCTGACAATTCAATGTATTGGCAGAGCGATCAATTATGTGATCATCCAAGTTGGATAGGGATTATATATATATGTTTGACTTCTGATTGTTAACCTTCAGTCCGCTAGATTCAGCAAATCCAAAATAAAATCATTAATTTGAACTTTTGGGTCAATTTATTGGAAAAATTCCGTAATAGGACACTACTATTTAATCAAAGAGCTGCAAATGAACAAGATAAACACAGGATATATATGTAAAGTCAATCGTCAAATGAATAGAGTAACTCATAACCATTTTAATAATTATAATAGGCCGAAATAAGTAAAGTTGATGCTTACTTTGTCAAACAAATTTCTCCACATATATTTTGGTCAAAGATCGCCATAAGTGAGCTCACGAAAGATACATCAGCGGCGTCATCAAAACCATGGCCTGAGAGCAGCGGTTGGTGCCCGAATATATAAATCCCCACATGGTGTTAGTCAAAATTACAAGAGCAAAAAGAAATAAATTTATCGATTGGGTAATTGTGGCCGACCAAAAAGGATTTGTTGGTAGGGTCGTGGACAGACCGAGGTTCTGATATAGCACGAAATCGTTCACGTGTTTAACTCACCAATATTTTTATAGTCGTCGATGGGCACGTACGTACTGGAGTAACTCATGGCAAATGGCCATTGATCATACGTAAAGTATGCACTCTCATGTGATATTGGTAGTATTCTTTATGCGTGTATCCCAAGAAAATACAGCGTGTTATGAAAAATATTGTCAGCCCTCAAAATCCGCTAGCTCGGCTCTATAGCGGAAAATTGTGTGTGGCTTACAAATAGAGGCACCTTGCTCAAAACGCTATAGCGACGATATAGCGCGCTATTTTTTTGTTAGTCTATCCTATCGATTAGGGTATTAGAGTATTCCGACTCTAGCACGGCCAACCCCTTTTGGATTTTTTTTTGCTGGGTAAACAAACCTACAAACTTGGGCAACTCCTGGTATCTCTCGGATGTGTCTAGTATGGCGCGGGATGTATGGGTGCACGGCTTGCTCGTGTTCAGTATTAAAAGACTTGCATGTATGGTGGTGCTGGCTCCATAAGAAGGGGGTGACATCATAAGGTCACTTCGATTTGGTGCTGCTCTTCGAATACCGGTTTTCGAGCTTCGGGGTGAATACTCCATGTGTAATGTGTGTACATGACAATACCTGAATACACATGTTGTTCCTTTGTGTAAGATATTGTCTGGAGATTGGCCAAAGTTATTTCTTCAGGTTGAAAACCAATGATCTAACCTGGGTGGTTGGATCCGGCGACAATGGCGGCTGCACATTGTACCCTTATTGGAGGTTTCGTTTGTGGGAAATGTTTGCTCCACACCCTTTTTTGTTTTGACATCTTTTTAGGTCATGTATTTTCTGGTTAATAATTTTTTTTTGTGTTGGCCGTGTGAAAGATCAAGAAGGATGGGGTGAAGACATATGTGTGCCTGGCGATCAGCACTTTGCAGCATTTGCAGCAGTTATTGCCATGTGGTGGTGACAATGGCAGACTTCTTTCTTGGTGGTGCTCTTGGAGTTTCGTGTCTCAGTGTCCGGGGTGAAGACCTTAGGTCTGACCTTCGGTGGTTGTACCTGGCAATGGTGAGTCCCTAGCATCTCCTTGTTAAAGGCATTGTCTGGAGATTGGACCTTCTCCGGGGTGGAAGCCCACGATCTGATCATGCTGGTTAGTCCAGGCGACGGCGGTGTTTGTGCACTGTTACTTTTGCTTGAGGCGTCATTTTTGGAGAAGTTTTTTCAGAATCGAGGTGTCGTCCCACTGGTGGTGCTTTTACTGCTAGCCTGTTTACTTCGGCGGGGTCTTTGTTTCCTTTTTCTTTTCTTTCTTCGGTTGTGTGCATCATTCGTGTCTAGACTTGCTCTAGCCATTATGTTGGTACGGAGAGGCTCGGTCTAATTGATATCTTCTTGGTATTAATATATTCCGTTTATCAAAAAATAAAATGTGTGTCTCGATTAAATCATGTTGTTGTGAAGGCTGGTGAACTTGGCAATTAGCTATTTAGCTTAATATAAACGTATTATTGTTTAAAGAAAAATATCACATTTGGTTATTAGGTCCTCTTTAATTTTTTTTTTTTGACAGGGAGTTCGTGTACAAGATCAAAGACAGAGAAGAGCACACACACGCACGAACAGAGGCAAGATACAACACACACGCAGCGACGGCGGAGCCACCGAGCAGGCCAACGTCTTCAAGCACCAACAGCACGCCGCCAGAGCCGAAGAACGCGGACATACCTCACACCAAAGCGACGAGCTCGACCAACATTGTTGAAATGCTGCATGATCCATCAGGCGCAAGCACCAGAATCTGGACTTTGAAAGAGCATCAGCTTCGAGCTGCCACCACACCGCCGTCGCCGTCTCACGCCGGAAACGGAAACAGCAGCTCCACCCATCTTCCACATCACCCACCGCAGCCACCAGCGAGGGAGGTCGATCCGCCTGCAAACTCCCAGAAGATTTAACCAAAAGCATGAGCAACCACCGAAGTGGAGTCAGCCGAACACCAAAAGCTAGAACCGGCGCCGCCACCACGGCCACCAGCTCGAGGAAGGACACGCCGCGACTCCGGAGAGCAGCGGCCGCGCCCGCGCCGGCAGATCTGCTCTTGGACTCCGCCGGAGCACCGAGAACAGAGGAGGGAGCCGCCGTCGCCCGAAGCCTCTCCGGCCACGCCACCATCTCCACAGCGTCGCCGGCAGGCCACCCACGCACACCTAGGCTATGTACACGGTGGGATCCGTCGATTCCCCAACCTCCCGCCGCCGGAGCGGCCGCGGAGGCGGGGGATCGAGCGGATCTCCGCCGGCGAGCTTGGTCTGCGCGAGAGTCGCCCAAAAATCGCCTTCGTTTACTGTAGGTGGGGAAACGAGAGGGGTGTCGGTGCGTTTGGTTAGAGATAGGTCCTCTTTAATTTGCATGACAGGAAAAACACATGAATAAAAATACGCATGATTGCAGTATACAGGTCCACTCCAATCCTACAGGACTTTATTGTTTGATTCCATCACAGGAACCTAAGGAAAATTTCCAATGAGATTGAATCCTATGAATCAAACAAGCAACATGTATAGGAATTTTTCCTAAGGAATTCAACCCTTCAGGATTCCTATGAAAATCCTTTGAATCAAAGAGGCCCTAATTATTTTACCCTGAGGTTTTCTCTTAGCCTGTCAATATGAAGGAAATGTCAATACCCAGGAGGCAGCTTGCAGTCTTGCAGAATCATTTAGGCAGACTAGAGAAGGTTCGCCTGTTTCTGGATTTGTCATCAGCGTTCTTCTTACTTCAGTTTTTTCATCCTTCCCATCGACAATGTAGAGACACGGATCCGTTGAGCCTTTGGCCCGATTGAACCATATCTGCATGTAGATACTGCATGCACATGATGCATCTTGTCCACGCTGAATCACTGACGTCGACGCCAGGTCGGCCCTTGGATAAGAGCCAGGAAGAACACCGAGGAAAATGTGCATGTAATTATGCCCTGTTTGTTAATTCACCGGGGCAGCAGGGCGAGCTTCCAGTCAATTACTGCTACATGCTTAAAGTATAGTTGCAGCACGCAATCCTTGTGCCTAGCACAAAAAAGACTTGGTTTGTTTATGACCTCGTCTTGGCGTAAGAGTACGTGAGTGTACGTCCGTGCAAATTTTAATCAGGGGATCGTAAGCTTTTGACTTTTGCTGTTGCACGGATCGACGAATCAGGTACATATGTATATGTACATGCGTACACGCTGATAGCAATATACTGCATTTGAAAAGTCCCATGGGACAGATACAGGAACCATAGATAAATGGAGTGTCTCTGCATCGATCGGCCATATATATTGGGTAGATTAGAGATGTGATTCAACGACAGTATTATATACACGACATGCATGCATTGCGCACTTGAGTAGTTGGTCTATATAGGGTTCTTGCAAATTGATCCTAGATTCATAAGAAACGCAAGATTAATACAATTTACATATATTAGGATCTCTTGGGTTCACATGATTAAGACATGTCCAAGAATATAAAAACGGCAGATCCCAATGTTATAAGCCATCGAATCTAAGATGATTAAAAAACTGAATAATGAATTAGCACAAAAAAGGTGTTTGGAGTAATTGTAGCAACAGGTTAGGTGAGAAAATTTTCTCTCCGAAACAGAGCGTGAATACGACCACCTTATACCTCAAAAAAAAAAAACAGAGCGTGAATGAATCCCGGAAAACAGCATAATGGTTTGGATTCTATGAATCAAATGATCTACATAGGAAAAATTCGTAAGTATTCAAATCCTCTAAAAGTCCTACACATATCATTTAACCAAAGAACTCCTGAATCCACCTTTTAGTACTATTTTTACAGGAAAAGAAGACAAGGGTGGCATAATAAGATTCAATTTTAAACTTTAATTTTGCTTGTGGTTTGACTTTTATTTGACCATCTTTTTGTAGCAAATTTCTATGTTTCTTCTATGTATGTGAATCAAATACCCAAGTCTAGATCTCGAGTCCATAATTTTCTTACAAGTATAAACCTGAGATCGCAGCGTCGTGTTTGTTTATAGGCGTTGAACTGAAATTTGTTTATAGGCGTTGAACTCTCTCGTTCTATTTTAATTGGCTCACATATATCTACATATGGATGCATCTAGACGCGTTTTAGTGTTACGTACATCAATATCTAGATATATGTGAGTCAATTAAAATGGAACGGCGCGAATACCAGCCGTCCGATCGATCCACGGCTAGCTACATCTTTTGCCGTATCATGCCTCCGTCGGAGCGTTAGCTAAGCTATATCCTCGGGGGTGGTTAAGCTACTACAGTCGTTGCAGTTGTCGGCCTTGCAGCGCTGGTAGCAGGTGCCCCACTGGAAGAGGTTGTTGATGAGGCACTTGACCCGGCACGTCGCCTCGCAGATCTGGCAGTCGACGGTGCTCAACACCTTGTTCCTCGGCGTCGGCGCGCTCCCGCCGCCGCGGGTGCCGTTGCCGCGGCCGTCGGAATCCGCCTCGATCGTCGCCGCGTCCACCGCGTACGCGTCGGCCTCCGGCTGCGCCTGCCCAGCCACCGGCGGCGGCTGCACGTCCGCCCACAGGAGCAGCAGCAGCAGCACGCACGTCGCTGTTGTCCTCACGGCGGCCGAGCATGGCGCCATGGTTAATTACTGTGTGTGGTCTGTGCGATCGCAACAACGACGACGATGAGTGGTGGTGGATCAGTAGGTGGTAGCGCGCGCGAAAGGAGGGTGTGTTGCGCTCGGAGATTTGTACGCGCGGTTCGTGGTGTTTTGTGCGTGGTGGCAACGGCCGCGAACCCGTGTTGGTGCACGGTGGTTGGGTGACTTGGGTCACGCATGCCATGGTTTCGCAGAATGCATGGCTGCAAGCATGTATATATGCAAAAACATGATTCTAATAAAGAACAAATGCTACCCTGGTTACAAGTTGCATCTTGCACATACTTTTCTCGAGAAAACATCAATCCAAAATACTGTAAGCGCAGTGTTCCTGAGTTTATACCTTTTTATTTTTTTCTGCAAAAGTATAGTATTCCCTCCGTCACAACATATAAGGCACCTATAATTTTCGCTGGTCAATGACTTTTACATTTGACTATAATTTGTACTTATATATATCCAAAAAAAAGTGATATATCAAATGAAATGGTTTTGCCGGACGAATCCAACAATATCATTTATACATTCTCAATTAATACAATTTACTACTCCGATCAGTGTTAAATGTCGGAGAAAAAGAACTGACCACGCATTTATTAGGGATCGGAGGGAGTAGTAAAATATTAGTGGTTTAATTCGTGCATCAAAAACCAATATAGAAAATAGTGGGCCTTACATTTCGAGACTGATGGAGTAGTATGTACATATGGAATTTGGTGAACGTAAAAGGAAAAGAGGCTATCAGAGCGGAAATTCAATATGCACCCACTACCCGGAAAATATTTTCGAAATGTCAAAAAATTCCAAAAAAAAATTGCATGCAGTTCATGACATTTCATGTTGACACAAAAAGTTTCGTGAAGAAAAAAGTTTTTTTGCAACCTGTGCAAAAAAGACAAATCCGGACACACCGAAACGTATATATACGCGTCAGTTTTTTCTCTTTTTTGTACAGATCACAAAAAAGTTTTTTCACCCTGCATTTTTTTGTGCTAACACATCATGTTGTAATCTACACCCGGATTTTTTTCCCGAATTTTTTGGCATTCTGAAAAAAAACTAAAAAAATTTACATAATGGGTGCATATGCACCCATGAGCCAAATCTCCTTGTCCCTATCAGAGTTACAACCTACGAGGCTACGAATAACGAAAGGTAATGGAAGTCCATAAAGTTCAGCCAGCGCAGTAAAGCCTCAAAGCGAGCTCCATTAGATTCAAGCCCAACTGGTCCAAAAAAAAATCCCTATTTCTTTCGACGAAGCAAAGACGGTTGCTAGCAGGAACTTCCATGGCAAGTTCATTATCTTCCTCCAGCATGCATGCGCAGCGACATGCCTTATGGCTATGTAAATTCTGCCGACTGCAGTCGATTAAGCCTCCTAGGACGCTCACTGCTAGGACTTAGTTTTTTTCTCACGGTAATACATGTCTCATTTATAAATCTATACTTCTTATAAAGCAAAACCCCACTAAGTGCAATTAATATTTTTTTATCTCAACATGCACGCCATCCACATCACTTTCTCTTTTAGCCAATCAATTGTCCACATCATACCACTAACATCATTACTTATTGTCTATATCTACATGCAAGTATCCACATCATCATTTTCTTTGACCATCAAGATGTCTACATCAAGTGATTATTTTGCCAAGATTTTCAATAATGAAAATCGTAGAACCATCATTCGAAACTATGTGCTCTTCTACATGTAACCGATCAAAAAGTTTTTAGACATATTATGCAGCAATTTACATGACATCTTCATGCAAGCCATCCACATCATCAGTTTCTTCAACCCGCTGATTTCACTTTATCTACATCAATCAACATCAATCAGGTACACCCTGAACCATAACGAACTTTGAAATATTAATTACTCATACATTTCATGTCTATTAAATTAAATTTAGCCTCTCAACTTCAAGAGTTTATATGTTTTACTAGGTTTCTTAAAAGATACCCGCTGCCACGCGCCGGGGTACAACTTCAGGAGTTTATATGTTTTACTAGGTTTCTTAAGAGATACCCGATGCAACGCGCGGGGTATCGTTCTAGTAAAGATTAAGTTACAAGGCACCTACACACCGACCTTACAAATTTGAAAAGATAGGATAAACCTATTTGACAAATCAACGCCTGTTCCTCTCCTCCGGCACACAACCGTAGCAAAGAGAAGCGAGAGAGATCACCTTTTTACCCGAGCTCGACGCGGCTCCATCGTTCATGAGTAGCTTTTCGGACCTCCAAAGTTGTTTGCCATAGAACAAACCATTGTCGTTGAAAGTATCAGACATGGGCATCACGACGCCGAACACGACATCGAACTTCAGAACCGGCACCCCCGCACGACGACGTCGGAGTAGGGAATCAGAACCTTCAACCTCCATACATGTGACGGAGATATGCCCTAGAGGCAATTAATAAAGTGATTTTATTTGTCATATCTCGATTGTTCATAATATGTTTTAAATACCATGCTATAACTGTATTACGTGGAAATATTATTACACGTGTGGTATGAAAACAACCTGGTCCCTAGTAGCCTCTATTTAACTAGTTCGTTGGGTAACAGATGATCAAAGTTTCCTGATCATGGACAATGGCGTCGGTTAACAACGGAGTCATATCATTAGGTGAATGATTTGATGGACATACCCAAAAGATAGAAACGTAGTATTACACATAGCAGGATAGATACTCTGCTTCTGAAAGATACGGCTGATCGCATCAAACGGCATGACTTATATAGCGTGACAATAAAGGTGACACTTTCGGGTATCGGAAGGAAGCAGTAGAAGCGAGTGATCAAGAGCGGGAATTGCCAATCTACATAGCAGGATAGATACTCTGGCCCCACTCGGTGAGATTACATCAATGAGCTTGCAAGCATGTGACTAGGTCATGGGGATGTAATATCACAGACGAGTAAAGATAGATTTGTCAATGGCGAGGTCATGCTCGGTAATCGTGATACTGGAGAACGACGCTCAGACAATCTAAGTATCGCTAGGCAAGAGGATGAGACTGGACGTCTAAAGGTTCAAACGATAAGAAAGATATTCGTGGACACACAGAGGCTATCATGGATATCCAGATCCCGCTGCCAGTCATTGATCGGATAGGATGTCTCGATCATGTCTGGAGTGATCCCGAACCGTGGGGTAACACACTTAAGGGTGGGTGACGATTAGATTGGATTTAGAGAGAAAAGAAACCGAAGACTCCGGAAGTGTTCCGGACATGTCCGATGGAGATCGGAGGGCAACGAAAGATGTTTCGGGGTCCGAATAAATTAAATAATATGTATTTAATATTAGTAAGTGTTATTAATGATTAAAATATTTCTTATTTAATTAATTTCGAATTTAAAAAGGCATTAAACCTAAATGGGCCTTAGAGGCCCATTAGAGGAAAACCCCAAAGGGAAAAGAGGAAAAAAAAAGGGAGGGCCGGCCGTCCTAGGTGGCCACATGGGGCCCACCTTGGGCCGGCGCACCAAGCCATGGCCGGCTAGTCATGTGGGAATAGTCCCACAAGGCCAGGCCAGCAAGGTTGGCTGCCCTCCTCCGCCTTTATATAGGGGTGCCCCTTGCCTAGAAATTCACCCCAATTCTCCTTCTCCTTCTCTCCTACCTTGAGCGTGGTTCCGTTTCTGGAGCTGCATACGAGGAGAGATGTTTCTCCACCACACGCACACCGTCATGCTGCTGGGTCCAAGTCTTCGCTTCCGCTGCTCTGCTGGATCTGGAGCCCGGAGGTCGTCATCTACACCGTACGTGTGTGGAACTGCGAGGTGCCATTACTTGGCACTGGAAGTCATCTTCTTCCTCTACACGACCTTGAGGTCGGCTAAGTCGGCTTCATCATCACGCGTCGTCATCGAAACAGATCTTTTGATCGTCGACGCTTATGGTCTATAAGGGTATGTATTCCGTTCTCCTCCGTATAGTATATCTGCATAGTATAGATCTTGGCTAGTTTATGGTTATCGTTGGTAGGATTTTTTTTTGTTTTCTGTCTACGATCCCCAACAGTGGTACCAGAGCCGATCTATGCGTAGATATATCTGTACGGGTAGAACACATGTTGAATGTGGGCATCGATTCTACAATTGTTACTGATACGTCTCAAACGTATCTATAATTTTTGATGTTCCATGTTGATATTATACCAATTGTTACATGTTTTATATACACTTCATAGCATTTTTATGCATTTTCTGGGACTAACCTATTAACAAGATGCCACAGTGTCAGTTCCTGTTTTCTGCTGTTTTTGTATTCCAGAAAAGCTAGTCTGGAAATATTTTCAGAATTGGACGAAACTTGGACAGAACCTCCTATTTTTACAACACGAAGACGGAGTTCAGAGGAGAGACGGAGGAGGGCCACATGGCACCCACACCATGGGGCCGCGCGGGCCCCCTGCCGCGTCGTGGGGTGGTGTGGGGCCCTCGTGGCTCCGCAGCCGCCGCCCTTTCGCCTATTTATTCATCTCGACGCGAAAACCCTAAATACCGAGCCATTATCCACGAAAAGTTTCAGAGACGCCGCCGTCGTCAACCCTTACTCGGGAGGGTTCAGAAGCTCTTCCCGGCACCCTGTCGGAGAGGGGAATCATCACCGGAGGGCTCTACATCACCATGCCTGCCTCCGGAGTGATGCGTGAGTAGTTCATCCTTGTACTACGGGTCCATGGCAGTAGCTAGATGGTTGTCTCTCCACTTTATGCTATCATGTTTAGATCTTGTGAGCTGCCTATCATGATCAAGATCATCTTATTGTAATGTTACATGTTGTGTTTGCTGGGATCCGATGAATATTGAATACTATGTCAAGTTGATTATCAATCTATCTTATATGTTATTTATGATCTTGCATGCTTTCTGTTACTAGTAGATGCTTTGGCCAAGTAGATGCTTGTAACTCCAAGAGTGAGTATTTATGCTAGATAGTGGGTTCATGCCTCCGATAATCTGGGAGAGTGACAATAACTTCTAAGATTGTGGATGTGTTGTTGCCACTAGGGATAAAATAACCGATGCTTAGCTTAAGGGTACGCCGTTAGGTCTAATGCATTTGTTTACTAGGGATAAAATAACCGATGTGGTGTCTCTCCGGTGGATTATTAGTCATAGACGTTGTTGGAATAACGGTCTATGTATTTTGTCGTAATGCCCACATGAATATCATAGCAATCATCATGTCATATATATGCATTGTCATGCGCTCAATATTTTGTCAATTGTCCAGCCGTAATTTGGTCACCAGCATGTTAGTTATCTTTTACGGAGAGACACCACTAGTGAACTGTGGACCCCGATCCATTCTTTTACACTGATAATACAACCAACTGCAAACACTGTTCATTTTCATTCTCTGCAATTTACTACTGTTTTCCACACCATACGTTTAATCCTTTGTTTTCAGCAAGCCGGAGAGATTGACCTCACTGTTTCGTTGGGGCAAAGTAGTTGATTGTGTTGTGTGCAGATTCCACGTTGGTGATCGAGAAACGGCGCCACCAACAACCTTCAGAAGTGATTTCTTGCTCCTATTGGTCGATTAAACCTTGGTTTCATACTGAGGAAAACTGCTGCTACACTGCTTCATACCTTCCTCTTGGTGTCTCCCAGCGAATGTGTGATCCACGCAATCAGTTACCCTCTCGCGTGTACTTGTTTATATCGCGGTATTGTCGGATGAAGCGGTCCGGACCGACTTTACGCGTACTCTTACGCGAGACTGGTTCCACACTTGACATACGGCTTGTACCGTATATGTGGCTGGCGGGTGTTTGTATCTCCTACAATAGTTGATATTACATTTACAATGGAGGGCCCCGAAAGGGGTGTAATAGAGACAATTGTCTTATCGCTGTTGTGGTTGTTTTCGTAGGTAAGAAACGGTTCTTGTGCGGAAGCCCTAGCAGCCACGTAAAATATGCAAAAGATAAAGTAGAAAGCGTCTAACTTTATTTTGCAGGGGCAATATGATATGGTCAAGGTAGGTTTATTAAATTGTTTATAAAACTATCGGCGCGGAGGAGACCATATCATGTCGCATTACATTTCATTTTAGATGTTATGTAGATTGTGTGCATCTTATATTTTATATATATATATATATGTCTATATATTAGTTACACGGCGGTAGTAATATAAGATGATCCCTCCCAAAATTCCGATAATAGTGTTCTCCCTCTGTCGTGCACCACCAATAAAGTTCTACGTTACGGGGTACGCCGCATTGCAGTTACACTCGTCTCTTTGTTCGCATACGGTGGGTGTATGTCGTCGTATCGGCATCTGAGATAGGAGACGAGGTCCTGCTAGCCGAGGGTGAACGTAGGGCAAGAAGGTGGACGTCGTCGAGGTCGGGATTGTACACGGCAGTTTACCCAGCTTCAGGCTCCACGGCGGTGGCGGAGCCCTACGTGCTGCTATAACTCACTATAGGCAATAGCCGTGATACAGGTTACAATGAGTTGGTTGTATGTTGATTGGATTGCCCTAAAGGCATCCCGAGGTCCAGCTTATATAGGCGGCTGGACCTAGGGTTACAAGGAGATTACGTATCCGGCAAGCATACAGAGTCCTAAACCTAGCCGGCAAGTCTGCCGCCTTCCGTCTTGGTCTTGGTGGCTTCATGGGCTTCAGTCTTGGGCCTCCTCCTTGCCGGCATCCGCCTTCCTTGGTCGTCAGCTATCTGGGCCGCCCGGCAGGCAAAGCCTTCACCACCACTGCGGGCCACCCTGGACTAGCCGGATTGATCCATGCTGGTGATACCCCTAGTAGGTATATCCCCAACATTAGCCCCTGGAAGGGTTCGAGTTCTTCAGGCGCCGTCTTTTTTGTCGGCAACGTCCGTCTTGTCTTGTAAGCGCTGAAGAGCTTGAAGCATTCCAAAGTTGAAAGTAAGCGGCGATCCGCCTAACGTAGTCGGATGATTTGCCGCCATCATGGGAAAGACGGCCTGACCGCTGTCAGGAATCTTCCCGGCACCAGTCTTGTCATTTGACTAGTCCTGTCAAATGTTGACGGATGACGTCATGCAGTCCACGACAGTTTGGACTTGGGCATGTGTCATGATTATTTCTCCACTACGCACAAGAATCGGGGAGAAGGCCGCAGACACCGTTGCCACGACGTGCAAATCGTGGGCACGTGGCGGAGATCGTGCGTCCCCCCAATCTCGCGCACGGATCTTGGCGTGGAGATAAATACCCAAAGGCGCCTCGGGGTCGATCTTCTTCCCCATTCGCATCCACCGCAGCCTCCTCAACTTCTCGAGCTCTCCACCTCCCCGCACTCAACTCCGGCGAGCACGAGCAGAGCCTCCATGGCAAATGGCGAGCGCTTCTCAGCAAGATTCGGCGGCGGCGGCGCTGGCTGCGACCTCGGCGACCACGGCTGGATCTGGATCTGCGCCAGCGGCGGTTCCCGCGAGCGCCGGAGACCTTCCTGTCCCCACCGTGGCCGCGGGTGAGGTTTCCTCTTCTTCCCCAACTCCGGCGGCACCTGCAGCGTCCACTCCCACCTTCCCGCTCCCATCCCTAGCGGCGACCAGCATTGAGGCTACGGCGGAAGCTGCCGCCGACGACGACGCCGAGGATGAAGAGGAGACGGCGGACCTTGGCTCCAGGTATTGGCTGCCGTCAGTTATGACGTCAGCTTATCTGAAGGAGCTGGAGGAAGGCGGCTACATACCGCCCAAGACGGAATGCTCCTGGAGGGTTCCAGGCGACGAGGCAGTCCCTGACCCGCAAGACGGCGAGCGCGTCATGTTGGCGTCGCACTGCCTCCGCGGTATGTCCTTGCCGCTTTCCGCCTTCTTTCTGGCGGTGCTTAGTTTCTACGGGCTGCAGCCGCACAACATAGCGCCCAACAGTATTCTAGTGCTAGCCGGCTTTCAGGCTTTGTGCGAAGGGTACTTAGGCATAGCTGCGTCCATAGAGCTATTCAAGTACTGCTTCCTATGCCGCCGGCAAACCATACCAGGCGGCCATCTGGCAACTTGCGGTAGCGTAACCTTCAACTGCCGCCAACCCGACTGGTACCCAAAGATCCCATACATCGAGTCGGTGAAGCACTGGACCAGCACCTTTTTCTACTGCAAGGACATCCCGACACCCGGCACAACACAGGGGATGCCTGTTTTTGTCAACGGTCCGCCAACCCACAAGGCCTGTTGGACGGCAAAGGTGCCGCTTAGCAGCTTGTCGGCTGAGCTTCGAATTGCCGTCAGGCGGATCGAGTTCTTGACGAAGACGATGAAGGCTCCGCAACTTGACGGAGTTGACACCGTCATCTGCTGGGTGTCGAGGAAGATAATGCCACTCCGCCATCGCCCACTGAAGATGTGCGAGTACAAGGCGGATGACGCCGGCAACAGCACCCTTGACCAAGATGCATAGAGTACCGGCTCAGAGAGCTTGTGAAGCCTCTGTCGGTGAAGGCGGCTGAAGGCGTCGCCATGTTCACCCATGACAACCCAGCCCCAGTGGTAAGCCAGAGCTACTTTGTCATTTCCTTGACATCTTTGCCACTGGGTACTGAATTAACGTTCTGTCTTTTTCCTTTTCAGCTGCAAACCTTGGGGGATGAAGACTTGGCTCCTAACTGGTACGACACCGGTGCCAGCAAGTCGAAGAAGCGCAAAATAGCGGCTCCACCAAGGATTTGGAGAAGAGGAAGAAAGCGGCCACCTCTGCTGATGCAGAGGATGAGACCTTGGGGAGAACATCCCACTCAAGCGGTAGGCAATCTTTTGCTTTCCCTGACTTAGCATTTTGATATGTTTGTACTGACAAACTTGCATTTTTCTGCTTACAGGGGCAAGCCTGCCATGCCCAAGCTCCGCGCCAACCTGAAGATTTCTGCCGGTAGGGGCAAGCCACCACGTTCTTCTCCAGCCGCTGCGCCGACAACGCCCACAGTTGGCGTTCCCGTGGTTGTATGCCAGGGAACGTACACAGCTGCTGGTACCTCAGAGGCGGCTACGGAGAAGATGGCGGGCAAAAAGTCAGTTGCCGGACCTACTTTTCCAAGACGGCTGAAGCTTCGGCTAGTGATGCCGCTCGATTTATTGCCATGAAGCAAGAGATGGATGACAGATGGCGGCTGACCATGGCGGATCATCCTCCCATCCGGCTCCCAATCTGGCAAAGGGTTGCAAGACCCCGGCAAACGCTAAGGACCATGCGTGAAGGTACCCGTAAATGGTACGCGCACATGGATGATCTCCACGAGACCCTGCATAACCAACTTGAGGTAATAAACTATAGTCCCAGCCCCCGAGCACTTTGGCGGCTGAAAAATTTTAGCCGGCAAAGTGGTCTCGTTGACTATATAGTGCTAACCGCAACGTTGTTTTCGTGCATGCAGGCCGTTCTTGCTTCCAATCTTGAGCTGTTCCGTGCTCAAGAGAAGAAAAACAAAGAATGCCAGCAACTGCAGCAGGACGTGGAGATGAAGGACGCCCAGATTGCGAGCTTGGAAGAGGCTCGCAAAAAGGATGAAGGTGACAAAGTTTTCTTTGCCTTCTTTTCGTCCGACTTCTTTTTGCTTTTCCGACAAGTATTTTAGTCGTCTTTTTTCTTTATTTGTAGAATTACTAAACACTGCGCAAGATATTCTCAAGAACTCCACTGACATGCAAGCTTTGATGAACGAAGCTGCAGATCTTGCTGAGTTGGTGGCAAAGCTGAAGGCGGATCATGCCAAGGAGCTGGATGAGCGGGAGCTGGCCCATGCCGCCGAGGTTAGCAAGTTGACGGGACAACTTGAAGCTATGAGCAACAACCTCGACCAGGTGAACAAGAATGCCAAAGCGCAGCAGGAACAACTGTCACAGGCAGTCCAGCTAGCTCAGGAAACACTTGAGAACCATCTGGACGAGGTCAACGCCATCCACGAGCATGTCTTGGGTACGTCTCTAACCCTTCATCCTTCTTTGATACTTTGCACTCTTGAAATTTCAAGCTGCAGTGTGTAACTGTTTGTATTTGTGCAGTGCCGGCTAATCTGGGTGATGACATGGCTACGACGCCGCGCCTTGCCCGTATCTTGAAGGTTGGCGAAATCGTCAACCAGATTGTCGGTGCGGGCAAAGCGTTTGCCGCCAAGTTCTACCCTGGCGAGGACGGCGATCCCATCAACTTTGATGCCCTGCCGGACCTGCTGGAGAAGGCGGCAACCGAACATGACAGCACGCTACGCTCAGCAGCACGAGGCGGCGCCAAGTTGGCATTGGCGATGACGGCGGCGTGGTATCCGGAGGCTGATATTCATCAAGTCACCGAGTACTTCCCCACCGAAGACGAAAACAACCAAGCCATCGTGATGCAGGACGTGCTGCGGTCTGTTCGAGGCTATGCGACCCGGGTTGCCAACATGGTTGACATCCGCAAGTTCTACAAGGAACACCCGGATCCACATGTTGCCATAGCCGATCCCTCCTTGGCGGATCCTGAAGCTGCCGTAGGCGGAGAAGGCGAAGCCGCAGCTGACGAGCGCAGCCCCAGGATGGCGGAGCCAGCCCCAAGAATGCCGGCGTCAGCCCCCAGGATCTCTCCACCACCTCCACCAAGGCGGCAACTCCTTGACTGTCCTCTCCTGTAATGGCAGCACAAAACACTGCGTTAATCTGTTAACGCAAAAACTTTATTTTGGGTTTGTAAATATTCTGGGCCAACTTTTATGCTACACTTGGCGGTAGGCTTATTTAAGTGGCCCGCCTTAATATGTATCTCGTTTGCATGTTTAGCTTTTTCATATGTTGGCGGAACCTCATCTTAGTTACTTTAGCTGAGCCAACCAGGTGCAATACCAACTAATTTAGACTCAGAGACCAAAGCCAGCATGTTGGTGCCAACGACATACTACTAGGCGACCCACACACAACAGACAGATAAGCATATTAGGCGGTGCAAAGATTGTTTGCTTTTTTAGCCGGCAGACGGCAAATGTCAAAAAGTTTGAACCTTAGCACGGAGCAAAAACTTATTTTGTTCGGTAACTTTTATGACAACAGATATATGATTGCGAGAAAAGACAAAAGATGGCATGATCCCAAAACTGAATGAGCAAACCACAGACTTTTATTTCATAATCATATAGTACTTATTACAATGTGGAAATTGCTAAGTGTAAAAAGGACGTAGCTGCTCAATGTTCCAGGGTCGCTTGGTTTCTTCATACTTGTCATCAACCTTCCTTTTGCGCTTGCGACCTCGCTTCTTCTTGTATCCGTCTCGCGCGTCTACCAAGTAATAAGAACCATTGAGCAACACCTTACTGACCACAAAAGGTCCTTCCCAAGGCGGGGATAACTTATGCAAGCCCTTCCTGTCTTGGATTAGGCGGAGGACCAGGTCACCAACTCTAAAACTTCGTTGCCGCACTCTTCTGCTGTGATAACGCCTCAAACTTTGCTGATAGATGGCGGATCGTGCGAGAGCAACGTCTCGTTCTTCATCAAGTAGGTCAAGGCCATCCTGTCTTGCATCTTCTGCGTCTTCCTGGACGTAGGCTTGAATTCTGGGAGAATCATACATCATGTCGGTCGGCAACACTGCTTCTGCGCCATAGACTAAGAAGAAAGGAGTAAACTTGGTTGATCTGTTTGGAGTTGTGCGTAAACTCCAAAGGACAGATTGCAATCATCCACCCAAGCCCCAGCCGCTCTGTGCAATGGTACTTCGAGACGTGGTTTGATGCCTTGTAGGACTAAACCATTTGTACGCTCTACTTGACCGTTTGCCTGCGGTGTGCTACTGAGGCAAGATCTAGGCGGATGCCATGCTTATAACAGTATTCCTCAACTTCGCCTTGCGACAAGTTAGTGCCGTTATCGGTGATAATGCTATGAGGCACCCCGAACCGAGAGATTATTCCCCACAGAAAATTTGCGGCTGTGGCACCGTCTAGCTTTTTGATAGGCTTAGCTTCAACCCACTTGGTGAACTTGTCTACAGCCACAAGTAAATGTGTGTAGCCACCAGGCGCCGTTTTAAACGGACCAACCATGTCCAAGCCCCAGACTGCGAAAGGCCATGTGATGGGTATTGTTTTAAGCTCCTGAGCCGGCATGTGCGATTGTCTGGCATAAAGTTGGCAGCCCCTGCATCTTTTGACGATGTCCTCTGCATCTTGCTTGGCTGTCAACCAGTAGAAACCTTGTCGGAAGGCTTTTGAAACAAGGGCGCGTGAGGAAGCGTGATGTCCACACACGCCAGCATGTATCTCATCCAACAGTTCTCTGCCTTCTTCGGGCGAAATGCAACGTTGGTAAACACCAGTGGTGCTACGCTTGTACAATTCGCCTTTGATTATTGTGAATGCCTTGGCTCTTCTTATGATTTGCCTTTTCAAAACCTCATCATCCGGCAACTCCTGATTGATCAGGAAGTCCAAATATGGCGTCGTCCAATCCGGCTTTACCAGTAGACGGCATAGCTAGCATCGTCAACTGGTTCTGCCGATTCTGGGTCAAGGAGGTCTGCTCCTTTTATTGACGGCTTGTGTAGGTGTTCCAGGAAAACATCTTTTGGTACCTTTTTGCGTTCAGACCCCATTCTGGCAAGTGTATCTGCCGCCTCATTTTGAGCTCTTGGGATGTGGCGGACCTCGTAGCCTAGAAACACTTGGCGAATTCGTCAACGGTAGCTCGATATGCCGCCATTGTCTCGCTCTTTGTGTCCCAAGTACCACGTATCTGTTGCGCCACCAAGTCTGAATCTCCGTAGCAGAGGACACGCTGGACGCCAAGTTCCTTGGCAATGTGTAAACCATGAAGGAGAGCTTCGTATTCAGCAACATTATTAGTTGCCTTGAAGTGAATTTGTAACACATAACTAAGCTTGTCTCCTTGAGGGTTTCTTAAAACAATGCCAGCCCCCGAGCCCTGAAGCATTTTTGATCCATCAAAGTGCATGATCCAATATGCATCTTCAGGGAGAGGTACTTCGTCCATGGCCTCCGTCCAATCTGCTACAAATCTGCTAAGGCTTGAGATTTAATGGCCGTTCTGGGTTTATACATGATGTCGAAGGCGGCAAGTTCGATGCCCCATTTGGCAACGCGGCCTGTTGCATCTGTATTATTGATGATATCCCCCAGAGGTGCCTTGCTCACACCGTTATTGAATGCTCCTGGAAATAGTGCCTTAACTTCCTGGCGGCGTAGAAAACACCGTAGACCAGCTTCTGGTAATGCGGATAACGCTGTTTTGAGGCGGAAAATACTTCACTGATGAAGTAAACCGGACGTTGTTCCGGCAAGTCTGAATTTTCCGTCTTGCGTTCCACAACCAGGACCACGCTAACAACCAAGTTAGTTGCCGCGATGTAAAGCAGCATTGGTTCCTGCGAACGAGGAGCTGCCAAGATTGGAGCAGACGTTAACGCGTCCTTGAGTTGCTGCAAGGCGGCGTCTGCTTCGTCTGTCCACTCAAAGTTGTCGGATTTCTTCAGAAGCCGGTAGAGAGGCAGTGCCTTCTCACCAAGACGGCTAATGAAACGACTGACGGCAGCCGCCGAGCCGGCAAGTCGCTGCACGTCCTTCAGGTCCTTGGGCCTGGATATGTTGAGGATCGCTTTGATTTTTTCTGGATTTACTTCTATCCCTCGTTCGGAAACGATAAAGCCAAGCAATTTGCCGGCAGGAACCCCGAAGACGCATTTTTTCGGGTTGAGCTTCATCCTATATACCCGGAGGCTATCAAAGGTTTCTCTCAAATCGTCAAGCAAATCTGCCTTCTTTCTTGACATGACGGCAATGTCGTCAACATAGACGTGAACATTGCGGCCAATTTGCTCGTGAAGGCATCTTTGCATACACCGCTGATACGTTGCGCCGGCATTTTTTAGACCGAAGGGCATCGTGATGTAGCAGAAGGTCCCGTAGGGCGTAGTGAACGCTGTTTTGATTTGGTCGGATTCTCGCATTTTGATTTGGTGGTACCCGGAGTACGCATCCAAAAAGCACAGCAGCTCGGAGCCGGCTGTGGAGTCTATGACCTGATCTATACGAGGTAAAGCAAAGTGGTCCTTAGGACAGCACTTGTTCAAACCGGTATAATCAATGCACATTCTCATTTCCTTATTAGGTTTTGGAACCATTACAGGATTTGCCAACCAATCAGTGTGTACTACCTCCCTAATGAACTTGGCTTCTTGCAACTTGATGATCTCCTTCCCTATTGCTGTCCGCTTCTTCTCACCGTAGCGCCTTATTCCTTGCTTCACTGGCTTGGCTCCTTCGTAGACGTTAAGAGAGTGCTCGGCAAGTTCCCTCGGGACACCTGGCATGTCGGCTGATGACCATGCAAAGATGTCCTGATTCTCACGGAGGAACCTGACGAGCGCGCTTTCCTATTTGTCGTCCAGGCCTGCCCCTATGGTGACTTGCTTGGAGCTGTCACCTGGGACCAGATCCGCCTTCTTTGTGTCTTCGGACGCCTTGAAAGTGTTCTTTTGCTCAGCGGTCTTTACATCCTCCGGCAACTGCGACGTATCAGCTCCTTTTTCAACATGGCTAACTCCTCTGCGTGGAGGACTGCCTCAGCGAAGGCGGCGTTGCCACGCTCGCACTCCTTTGCTTTCTTGAAGTTGCCATTGACGGTGATTGTACCGTTGGGTCCCGGCATCTTCAACTTGCTGTAGATGTAACACGGCCGAGCCATGAACTTGGCGAAAGCTGGCCGTCCAAAGATGGCGTGGTAGGCACTCTTGAAGGGGACTACTTCGAACCTGAGATACTCCGAGCGGTAGTTTGTCTCAGCTCCGAAAGTAACCTCCAATTTGATGCTTCCCATTGACTTGGCTTGCTTTCCCGGAACGATGCCATGAAACTTGACTTTGCTGTAGTCAAGCTGGCTTTCCGACAAGTTCATGCGCTTCAGTGTGTCCGCGTAGATGATGTTGAGGCTGCTGCCGCCATCCATCAACACCTTGGTGAGTCTGAAGTTATCGACAATTGGGTCGACGACAAGGGCGTATTTGCCGGGGTGAGGTACGTGATCTGGGTGATCATCTCTATCCCAAGTTATTGGCTCCTCTGACCAGTCTAGATACTGGGGAACATCTGGTACTGTGGCGTTTAGCTCGCGCATCTCCGCCTTTTCTTCCTTTGCCGAAGGAGTGCCCAAGAAGCACACCAATTGGCCATGTACCTTGGGGTATTTCTTTTCTTTGCGCACCAGCTTGGGTTCCTCATCCTCGGACATGGAAACTGCCCCATCATCATCTTCCTTCTTTGTCTTCTCAGCCTTTTTGCTCTTTTTTGACTTCCAGCCAACCTCGGGGTCCTTCTTGAAGTCCTCCATGAACCGGCATTCCCCTAATGTGTGGTTAACTTTGCCTAAGGACGCGTGGATTGGGCAGGGCAAGGCTTTTGCCTGATCGTATGTCAGGCGTTGCTTGCTGGAGCCGCCATCTTTACCCTTTCCTTTCCACTTGCGGTTGCCGCCTTTGCCTTCGAAGGCGGGCGACCTCGTTTGACGGTCCGGCTTTGTCATCCTGGGGAGCCTTGCGTTTGTGACTTGCTCGCCTGCTTGGCGCCATGTCATGTGCGCCATCTCCATCGCGTGCATCATCATCCGCCTGTGCGTACATGGCTGCTACTTCGAGCATGACTCCGAGATCCTTGACTTGCATGCGTACGAGCTTATGTCTGAGACTTGAGCCCTTCAGGAGGCCTGTGGTGAAGGCATGGATTGCTTGATTGTCGTCTACGTTCTCGCAGCTTGCCTTTGTTTGAATCCACCTTGCCAAGAAGCTTGTAGCTGTTTCATCTGGCTTTTGCACGCAACGAACCAAATCTGTGTATGTATTGGGTCGCTTGTACGTGCCTTGGAAGTGCTGTGAACACCTTTTCCATGTCATGCCAACTATGAATGCTTTTCTCCGGCAAGTTTTCGATCCAGCTTCGGGCTGTCCCCTCTAGCATGAGGGGAAGGAAGCGCGCGACGAGGCCATTGCCTCCGGCAATTTCAACTGCCAGCGCGTAGTCCGACAACCATGAGTTTGGCTTGTCCGCTCCATTGTACCTTTGATGAGTTTTTGACACTGATGTCATGTCTCGGGTACTTGGACGTTGCGGATGGCTGGGCCAAAGCACTCAGGTCCTAGATAGGCATCTTGCTTTCCAGCCTTGATGTCATTGAGACGATGTCTGCGTCTTGCGGACTGAGCTGCTTGCCGATCTGTCGGCGTTAGGCTCGTCCTGCGCTGCCCGGCTGTGCCTAGGCTCGTTGTTGTGTCCCCGGCTTCCGCCTTCGTGCCTGGGCACTGGTGGTGGGGACTGTGTGCGGTCCCTGCTTCTTCTTGGCGGCGGGGCGTTGTCACGATTGCCGCCACTCCTTGGCGGCTGCTTGCTGCCCCTGCTTCCGCCTTCATCCCGCCTAGGCGGAGGGGGTGAGGCCTTGCGCCTGTTGCCGGTTCTGGACGCCTCGTCACGCTGCCTTTTGGGAGGTGGTGACTTGCGTGGGTCCTTCTCCTTGTCCTTCCCTTTTCCGTGGCTACTGGAGCCGGACGGATCTTCGGGTTGCCACCGGCCGCAGCTTTGCAAGCGTTGGATTTGATTCCAACTTTCCTCCCCTTGCGTCCGCCATGTCGGCGCGAGAATCAGCACGGGCCTGCTGCTCTAGAGCTTTGTGAGCAAGGATCGATGCGTAGTAAATCTTCTCGTCCTTGTCATAGTCATCATTGTTGAGGATGTCTAAGGCGGCTGCAGTGTTGAGGACAGGGGTGGCGAGGATGATGTCCCCGTTCTTGTCCTTACGCTGCGGCGCTGTAGCCCACTCGAAACCAAGCTTTTGGGCAGGGGATTTGAAGTTGTCAGGATCCCTGCCTTTCTTGCTTTTCTTCTCTGCCACAGGTCCTGCCGGCTTGGGCAATGGAGTGGTGGTGAAAAGATTGCGCTTGGGGTCACACTTGGCGGTTATCTTGGCGTTTTCCTCCTTGGCTTCGTCGAGGAGGCTCTGGACCTCTGCTTGCTTGCTTTTGAGGTACTCAGTTTGCTCCACCAAGGTGTTTCGAAGTTTCTCCAAATCAGCCGGGTTGGTTTTGTCGGTCACCGGCGTGTGCAGAACTTCCAGGGCCGCCATGTTCCCTATCTTGCTGGGCTCGCCTTCTCTAGAATCTTCTTCGGAGCCCCAGGAGGCTCTGGAAACAGTGGATCGGTTGCCGGGGTCCCCAGGTTGGCGGCGTCAGTTGCCGCCGCCTGCTGAGGCTGCACCGGTGACATCCGCCACAAAAACCTGCTGCATGTTGACGGAGGAGCCCGTAGCCGCCTCAGAAGGCGGAGGATCAGGTGTAACAAAACACTGCTTGACCCGTTGCTCAAACATGCTGGCAGAATCTTCTTCGGAGTCAGAATCTACGTTGACGTGAACGGTAGATCTGGATCCGGCATCCGACATCGCATCATCCTGGAGGCAGGAAGAATAGATTCGGGATCTTGACTGTTGGGCTGGGAGTCTGATCCCAGTCCCGTCATGCCGACAAAGTGTAGATCTGAATCTGCGGACTCCTCAGGGAGGCAAACTCAGATCCGTCTTGATTGTAGGGCGGGTGGGATGGCGAATAAATTCGCGGCAACCCATACGCCTCAGAAGTGTAGCCGATGAACACATCGACGCCGCCAAACGGCACAACTCCGCATCCGACAATGTAGTCGTCTGCGGGGATGTAGGACTCGTCGCAGCTGATGTAGTGGTTGTCGCCATAGCGAACAGCGCGGCCGACGGCGATTGTTTCGCCGATGCCGCCTAGGGTTCCCGCCTGGAACGTGACGCCTTAGGCCCCACGGTGGGCGCCAACTGTCGTCGTATCGGCATCTGGATAGGAGACGGGGTCCTGCTAGCCGAGGGTGAACGTAGGGCAAGAAGGTGGACGTCGTCGAGGTCGGGATTGTACACGGCAGTTTACCCAGCTTCAGGCTCCACGGCGGTGGCGGAGCCCTACGTGCTGCTATAACTCACTATAAGGCAATAGCCGTGATACAGGTTACAATGAGTTGGTTGTATGTTGATTGGATTGCCCTAAAGGCGTCCCGAGGTCCAGCTTATATAGGCGGCTGGACCTAGGGTTACAAGGAGATTACGTATCCGGCAAGCATACAGAGTCCTAAACCTAGCCGGCAAGTATGCCGCCTTCCGTCTTGGTCTTGGTGGCTTCATGGGCTTCAGTCTTGGGCCTCCTCCTTGCCGGCATCCGCCTTCCTTGGTCGTCAGCTATCTGGGCCGCCCGGCAGGCAAAGCCTTCACCACCACTGCGGGCCACCCTGGACTAGCCGGATTGATCCATGCTGGTGATACCCCTAGTAGGTATATCCCCAACAGTGTAAGCCACATTGCACGCCCGAATACGTCAGAGGGTGTTATGGCGAGCCTAGCATGTACAGACATGGTCTCGGAACACAAGTACCGAAAGGTTAAGCACGAGTCACATGCGGTGATGTGATCAATATACGATGTCTACCTTTGAAGTTATGCTATCTGCCTGATCGACGGAGGTAGTGTAATGGATGGGGGTTGTGTAATCACTAAGACGATGCGAGGGATACTCGTCTTGAGTGGGAGTTCTAGTAGTTTTATTTTGAAAACTTAGTTTTAGTTTGAAAACTTAGTTTTAGTTTGAAAACTTAGTTTTATTTTGAAAACTTGAACCCATATTTTATTATGAACAAAAGTCTTTATGCTTTGCAAAACCTTTGTAGATGATAACCTCTTCTATAGACTTTTTTAAACTTAGGTGCATTCCTGCGATTGAGAAACTTAAAAGGTGGGTCCAAACTTCAGAGTTTTATACCATAGCTTGAGGATACTCCTTGTTTCAAACCTTTTAGCTCTACATGATACAAAACCCGATAGGAGATAGACCCAGAGATTCCGCTAAACAAAAGGATAATTAAGATTATCAAGTTTTGTGCAGATAATTCCATCATAGTCCAGTGTATGCGATGATCTCTGCCATAGAGAATGAACTGTGGGTGCGTGTTGACAGATCGCGAACATTTGGAATGGTCGCTGAGACTGATGATCTGTATCCACCGTAAATCAGGTTTTCTTCTCAACCGAAGATGGAAGAGAACACTCGCATTAAAGGAGCATGTGGCAGTCATGCTTGATGACACCGGTCATACTCGATGACATTGGTCATACTTGATGACATTGAGATGCCTCGCTTAGCTCGATCGCTGGATGACAGAAAACATTGCCAGATGCAAATGTTCTGTCATAGACTATGTCATGCAAGGGGAATCATCCACCTTCATGAATTCTTGGGTAGCTTGAAGAATCAAGAAGATGAAACAGATCGCCGAAAAGTCATCGATGATGATGGTGTATATATGATATACACGTTATGAATGTTTTACCTAAACAAGTACTTACAGCAGTGACTAAGTTTTGATACTAGTCATGTTTTATGAAAACAAGATTTTCTGCTTGGGTAGCTTGGAAGGATGAAGAGACAACGAGTGTGTTGATGATGGCAGGCAATGTGTTGTGAATATGTTGTGATGGCCATAGACACTCTCTCTGCATCTACCATTTTGATTAAATTTGATTTGAACAAATTCCATTAGATCGCTTGTTAGCATGATCATTATAAGTGTGTCTTGCCTCTAGCGAGACAATTATTCATATTTGTAAGTGAAAAATCGTTGACCTACATTTATGAGTGATATCTTTAATGATCATACACCGATCATGAATGGAATATTGTTATTTGAATCTAGATGGTAGTAGCTCACACATTTATAACATTAATGCCAAAGATACAAACTTAATAATGACATCATATTATTATGGCACTAACGTTTTGAGTTATATGCATTGAGAAGCTCCATTCACATGGATCTCCAAGTCCTTAGATTTGATCTTTTGACACTTGCAAGATAACTAAGACACCGTTTCGGAAAACGGGCATTTAACTTGTTGAGAATCATACATATCGATGTGTGTGAATCAATGAAGTACTTCAACGTGTAGTGGAAATCATTATTTAGTAAACTTTACCAATGATTGATTTAAGTAGATGTATGGGCATCTACTTAATGAAATGCTGGTCTAAAAAATTTGATGAATTCAAATAAGTTCAGAAGTAAAGTAGGAAAATAAACTCAACAAGATAATCAATTTCCTACGATACAGATCGAGGAAGCAATGATTTGAGTTATGAGTTTGGCATATCATTGGAAGACTTGTGAAAAGAGTTCCACAAATTACGTCGTATGGAATACCACAATGTTATGGTGTGTTAGAACGTCGTAATCACACGCTATTGGATTGTGTGTGATCAATAAAATCTCTTATCGAATTTTTGTGATCATTAGAGTCGTATGGTAGGAACAAAACATTCATGTTAGATAGTAGGGAAACCATCTAAATCTGTGGAGACAATACCATATGAGTGATGGCATGGCTTTTAGCATAGATTGTCATTTTGATACTTTAGTGTTTTTGATATGATCAAACCTAAAACGGATAAATTTATCTTTGTAGTGTATCTAAGAAATTAGTTGGATACATGTCTCATGACAGAGGCAAAATCGTTGCCGAAATATACCTTACTCAAGAAATAGTTTCTTGTCCGAAGATATAAGTGGGAAAGAAAGTAGAGCAAGACGGAGTTAATGAACTTCCTCTCCAGGCATCAGAGTAGCGCAACGAAAATTGTTCCGGTACCGTCCTCAACAACTGGAAGGAAGCTGATCATGATGCTCTGAGCTCATACTAAGATCGTAGGCAATCTTGTCATGAACGTCATGTTAATAGAACATGACAATTCCTTGATTGATTTGGCTATAGCCAACTCGATCATAGAGAGAGTTGATAGAGACAAGGAGCAGGAATCGTGTCTACTCAAAAGAGTGACACTATTCCGATTCCCACAACGCAACATATATGAAGAGTGGAAGTCAAAAGACTCTACTCGTAATCATGTTGCAAGGCAAGAGTAGTGCGACTGGGAGGACGAGCACTACTCGATCTGCAGACAAGAGGAGTTCCTTTTCAAAATAATTAGGACTCCTCGATAAGCACCACGAAGTGTCGCGGTGCCCGGGCCACGCAGTGCCACGAGCCCGGCCCACGGAGTGCTTTCGGTTCATCCCCTTCGGTGGTAAAGAACCTCAGTCTTCTCTCTTCGGTTGCTTGACGAATGAGTGGAGAGGAGGGAGAAACAAGTCCTGAATTGAATGCAGGAAGCAGGGAGCAAGGACTCTGAGCTTGACCGGTGAGGAAGAGCGAAAGTCCGCAGTCCAGACATCTAGCTTGCTTAAGTCAAGTTAGCAAGCGTAATGGCTAGAGCAGTGGAGATTGCCTCAATCGCAACGACCCGAAGGGCCTCCCGCCCTCTACGAGGGGCCTCCAATCCCCACATACACGTGCGAGCTCTCAGAGGGGCGAGGTGTTGGATCCCGACGGTTGACCCTCACTCTGTTGGATCAAGAAGGTTGAGCTAAGGAGGAGAGAACGACATTCTCTGTACCAGGCTTGGTTGAGGGAACCTACTTCAGGCTTCATCGACTACGTCATCAACTTTTCTTCTGCTTCAATCGGTGTTGGTAACGTATTCTTTCTAGATCTTTGGATTTTCGTATTTGCTTGTATCTTCATAATAGATCTTGGCATGTTGTGTAGCAAGGTAGTCGGAAAATTTTAAATTACCGCACATGCAACCCAACACCGAGATACTCACATTCCGTTGACTCCATAACGCCCACCAGCACTGCTATGGAATTCCATTTGTTTGAATGTAAGCAATAGCAATTTTCAAATAAGCTTAATTAACGAAATCAGCATCACAGATGAAATAAAAAAATACATCTATATACGATAAATTAGACAAATCTAACAGATATGTATACTGACCAAATACTAGAACATAGGCAATGTAACACATACGTGTTGAGTGGGAATGTCTCCACCACAACGTTATTGTTGTCGGCCATGGCGGTGAAAAGGATGTAGTCAAACAGTCGGCGATATGTAGTCGAGCAGAAGGAAACAATCTCGTTGAGATTCTCCCCCAAAAAAATATTGACCCTCTACCAGTGTGAGATCTCAAGGGACGACATTTCGGAGGCCAGCTCTGCCGGACGGACGTGCACGCGGTTAACGGGATGGGAAACTTAGGAAACAACACAACAAAACAAACTAGGTAGTGACGAGATAGAGAGTGAGTGGTGTGTTGTATACCCGTCTGCTATGTTTTTCCGCAATTGCCTGGGACAGGCAGAGAAGACAAGTGTCACGCAGCGGAAAAAAGCAGGATAACATGACAGTTGACACACACATATAGCTGGTGCTCCATGCAAAAAAATCCACAAAACAGGTTTCTGACTCGAATTCGATTCACGAAACATGACATACATGCCGCGTGACGTGGTGAGGCCGGCGGCAGAGGAGGAGTGTGCGTGACTTGATCCTATTCTCACTCACTTAGTGAGTGTAGAATAGTCTGCCTTATAAATAGATCCAACTCTCTCTGCTTGTAATGCTTGCATAACATGCAACCAAGATGAATGACATTTGAGATTTCACGATTTGTTAGGCTTAAGGGGCCAAAGCCCATAAAAATCCAACAATAACCTAGCAAATCTCACAGGCACATCATGTTACAGCGGAGATTTCTGAATTACACTTTCACTTAGACAAGGATCTACGCTTGACTACAATTGAACAATGGACCAGGACTTGAATTGCTAGTCTTATGCAGCAAATTTTACGCAATGTCTTTACTGGTACTAAACTGTGAAGACTACCCCACACGATCTCTGATCATGTAGGTTGGGTTACCCCCTCGACAACTCAAGTGGACTCAAACCCATGTCGATCGATATATTGTTCATCATATTCTTGATCAACATATTCTTAACCGCGTGAACATATTCAACGCTATAACTCCAGAGTATTTCAATTATCTGACAGTTTTTAGCCTTCGCTTGATGTGCCTTGAAGTTTTCATATTATCCTTAGAATTGTTCATTTGACAATCACAGTTTGGTTCTCACAGTTCGTGATAATAGTCGGTATTGGTTTTTCAACCATACACAACTCCATTAAGAGTTCACAAAACCATTCTGCTTCAACAATCGTTGTGTCTTATTCTGCGAGTTCTACTTCCATCGTTGACCTTGTTACGATAGTTTGCTTGCAAGACTTTCATGAAACAACGCCCCCACCAAGTAAATATATATCCACTTGTGGCATTTGTCTGACGAGTATCAGAAATCCATGTGGAGTCACAATACCCTTCAAGTAGTTATAATGAATTTCATAAATCACCCTTTCAAGAGAAGGCTAATGATCATCTTCCGTATTTTCCACAAAACCCATAGATATTGAATTATTTCAAACTTCGCATGCCATTGCTTGGGAGCTTGTTTGAGGCAATATAAAAAAATCCAAACTTACAAACTTCTCTTTCCTGACCTTCGAGTATAAATCTATCAGGCTGTACCATGTAGATTTTCTTGTCCAACTCTCCATTTAGGAAAGCCATCTGAAGTTACATTGATGAACGAGAAAACTGTATGAGGTAACTGATGACAGTAGTACTCGAATTGTGATAAATCTAGACACAGGTGAGTAAGTCTGAAGGAAATATTTGCCTTCTTTTTGGGCATAGCCGCCATAAACCATGCTTTGTACTTTTCAATAGCTCCATCAGTACTGAAGTACTCATTTACATCCTACAAGTGTTTACACCCATAAGGACATTTAGTGACTTCCCAAGTTCCATTTTCCAAAGTGGGATTCATTTCGCTTTAAATTGCTTCCTTCCAATATTTTGCATCCAGAGATCCAAAAACTTTTAAATCGTAGTGGGAGTGTCATCCACGAGGTACACAATAAAATCATTACCCAAAAAGTTAGTGTTCTCTTGTCTCTTGCTCCTTGTGAGAGTTTGAAAGGATCGGTATGGCCACCTAGAGGGGGGAGGGTAGGTGCTACTCAATTTTCAGTTCTTTTTCAAATTTAGGCTTGACACAAAGGTAAATTCTCTATATATGCAACTAAGGTGAATTTACCTATATGACAAGTTAATGCTAGACAAGGCACAAGATAGAAGTAAAGTCTAAGATAAGAAGTAACCGAACGGGAAGCACGCGGAGACACAGGGTTATTACCGAGTTCCTCCTTTTTAGGGGAGTACGTCTTGTTGGAGGGGTATGAGCTTTCAAAGCTCAAGCGCCACAACTGGCCTCACCCTATTCTCCGATGAACCTCGCCAAGGCTTGGTTCACCTTCCACTATCGGAATCCTTCAAGGCAGAATCCGAAGCCTTTACAACACTCTCAGGGCACAACCCACAAATGGATTGGGGGCTCCCAAGTCAACCACCTGTAGCAATCAACAACAAGTGACTACAACAAGAGGCTAGGTTTTCCCAATGGAAACCCTAGCAAATGGTCCCTCAAGTGAATGAGGGGAAATGAAAAACGGCTTGGTGAAGATGTAGATCGGGGTCTTCTCCTTCAATCCTCCAAAGATCAACAAGTTTGGGTGGAGGGATTGGGAGATCTATGAGTTTTGAGCTTGCGACAATGGGGTGTCTTCAATTCTGGGCGAGCTAGCGAAATGTAGCCGTTGCAAACTGCTTGGACCGGAACTTCCGGTGAAACTTCCGGTCAAACTTCCGGTGGAGTCCAGGAGCAAATCCCAAAAATCGAGACCTGGGAGGCCAGGGTGGAACTTCCGGTACAGACCAACAACAAAACAGCTTGCACACTTTGAGCTTTTCACTTTTGCGAGTGCTTGCAAACTTGATATGTCTTTTAACATCACCTGCTCCTGACAAGCACTTAGCACATGGTTAGATACTTGTTGTGTTGTCATAATCACCAAAACTAGATTAAGAGCAAAAAATGCTCTTACAGAGTTTCATTGTCATCTTCATTAGACCTATCATTATCATATTGTTCATCGAACTCCATAGGAGTGACAGTTTAGAAAATGGACCAGATTCTTGACTAGACATGCTAGACATATCTCATAGGAAATATATCCTCAAAGAATGTAGCACTTTTGGATTCAAAGATGTGACATTCATGTCGTCCACTTTAGATTTCACCGCAAGAAATCTATATGCAATGCTAGGAGAAACATAGCCAAGCGAGAAACAATCCATGATTTTTTATCCAAACTTACTATTCCTATGGATTGACACATTGCTTTCGCCAAAGAAGCCCCAAGTAAGTAGGTAAGAGAGTGTTAATATTTTATTTTCCCATTCTTAAAACAAATTAATTTCTTTATTCTTTGTTGAAATTTGGTTTGATTAGGCTATGACATGAAGTCAATATAGCCTCCCCCACCATTATTTGGATAAACCACAATGTCTAACATGACATTCACCAAAGTTGTTAGAGTGAGGGTTTTCTTCTCTGCGATCCCATTGGATTGATGGGAATCGGGAGGTGTCCCCTATGGATTATACCATGTCCCGAGCAAAATAAATTGAACTCATCAGAAAAGTACTCTCCACCATGATCAGACCAAACCCGTTTGATCTTAAGAAGTATTACTCCTCTTTTCATTCGAAAATCTTCAATAAGACCAATATGATTGATTAATATGTGCGCTTCTCTTATAATTTTTTTTATATCCCCCTATTTCTCAGATACATTTCGATCCTTCTACTACCCTCAATTTGTGAAAAGCATTCTATGGCTTCCTTATGATAACATCCATTTTATCGTGGAAGTTGTCAATTTACACAGAAAATAAAATTACAATTCTATGGATGAAATGATAAAAAATGGAAAAATAAGGAAAGAAAAGGAATAAAGATCACTGGTTTTTTATGGGAAGAACCAGTTGACTTCCAGCTAGACAGTCCCTAAAAATACTCCAAAATATGAACAGGACACCTCTTTGCACGTCCCACCTGACGTCCACTCCCTCCCACGCCCTCTCCGCTTGGACGGTCTAAAAATTTCTGCCAGGTACATTCTCTCTCCTCCCACCGACTCCTTCCTTCGGCAATGCCGCCGCGGCGCGCGCTCCCGCGCGGCCGCCGGCGCTGCTAGATCCTTCCACGACCCACGCCGGGGCCGGGAGCCTGCCCGTGGACCAGTCTCCAGCGCCTCGAGACGACCAATGCACGAGCGCGCCCGGCCAGGGCGCGGGAGACGACCGTGCGCGTGCCGCGTGTCACCGATGCCGCTCACCGGCGAGGACCCCGACGCGGCGCCCTCGTGCAGCGGCTCCGACAACAGCGAGCCGCAGGACCAGCAGCGCGCGGAGCGGGCGCTCTCCAACGGAGATCTCTACCTGGGCCAGTGGCGCGGGGGCGCGCCCTACGGCGAGGGCAAGTACCTGTGGGCGGACGGCTGCATGTACGAGGGAGAGTGGCGCCGCGGAAAGGCCACCGGCCGCGGGAGGTTCTCGTGGCCGTCCGGCGCCACCTACGAGGGCGAGTTCCTCGACGGGTTCATGCACGGCGCCGGCACCTACGTCGGCGCCGCGGGGGACACCTACCGCGGCGCGTGGGCCAAGAACCTCGAGCACGGCGCAGGCGAGAAGCGCTACGCCAACGGGGACTCCTACGACGGCGAGTGGCGCGCCGGGCTCCCCGACGGGTGCGGCCGCTACATCTGGCGCGACGGTACCGAGTACGCCGGCGGCTGGCGCGCGGGGCTCATCCACGGCCGCGGCGCCCTCGTCTGGGCCAACGGCAACCGCTACGACGGCGGCTGGGAGGGCGGACGCCCACGGGGACAGGGAACATTCCGGTGGTCGGACGGCAGCCTCTACGTCGGGTTCTGGGGCCGCGAGGCGCCCGGCGGCGCCCTCCGCCAGAAGGGCGTGTACTACCCGTCCCGGCCGCGGCGGCGGGCGACGCGAGGACGCGCGACCCGAGGGAGGTGTTCGCGAGGGAGCTCCCGGAATGCGTGCGCTCCGGCACGGAGAGCCAGTCGGCGCTGCCGTCGCTCAGGTCGCTCAGATGGCTGGCGCGCTCGGTCAGTGGGCGCGGGAGCTCGTCATCCGGCCGGAGCAATCTCTCGGGTGGGAGCAATTGGGGATCAGATGGAGACGTCAAGGTCGAAATCACCGACGACTGGAGGCGTCGGAACAGTACGAGGGAAGGTAGGGGGCTGCCTCCCCTTCGCCGGCGCAGCTTATTGCCAAGGGCGCACCTGCACCGCTGCGGGTGTCGAAGCGGCAGGGGGAGACCATTGCCAAGGGGCACAAGAACTACGAGCTCATGCTCAACCTGCAGCTCGGCATCAGGTGCCTTTCTCTCCAGTTATCTTCCTGTCAATTTCAGAAACTGTTGTAAGTGTGGTGTTTAAAAATATCAATTAGATGTCGCACATTACTCACAGGAATCTGCTTGAGGTTAGGTGTTTACCTGGTAAACATGACCACCAACAATATTTCACTTGCTTGAGAGAACTGAAGCTCATTATTAACGGTTTATAGCGGAGAATATAAGGCTAATTTTTTTCTGTCATGCATTCGGAGCACAACATCAAATGGATATCTAATGTTATGTATTCTAGAGAATTGGCTTGAATCTGGAAGGAAGGTGCAGATTCTAGATTTGGATTATTTGCAACAGTTTTTACATGAACTCATATAGTTTCTTTTGTCAGCATAACATTGCCTCTCATCAGTGATTAGAACTCTGGAATAAAATCAAATTTCGTGAACCCAATACTACTAGCACTTATGAACATATACAACTTAATTTTGCATAGTTCTTCAAGAAAAATGATGTGTATGTGGATTATCAGTGAACTGTTACAAACTTGGTGTCTGAAATAAGATGAACCATGTACAATTTTCCTTCATTACCTAATTTACATTAGAAGGCATATTTTATTCTTCTTTCCGGTCTTGTATATGTTGGTTTTGCAGTAGCAAACTAGATGATCATCGAGTTGTTTTCTAAGGAGAATTTTTTTTTGTCATAAGATTGCTTTAGTTCTTTGTAAAATCAGAAGTTACAGTTTACTTATTCTCTAAATATGGTATCTTGGACACAGGCATGCAGTAGGAAGGCAAGGTCAGGTCATATTAGATCTGAGATCATCAGCATTTGACCCAAAGGAAAAAGTATGGACAAAATTCCCCCCAGAAGGCTCAAAACACACACCTCCACACAATTCTAGCGATTTCAAATGGAAGGATTACTGCCCAAAGGTGTTCCGGTTGGTCATCACTCCCACGATAAAGATTCATCTTGGTAGTTTATGACCACATTTCAGTATAGCTCATCAACACACTCCCACACACATTTGTTCTGAACTAAATCACAGGACACTGCGTAAGCTGTTCAAGGTTGATCCAGCTGACTATATGCTATCCCTCTGTGGAGACGATGCTCTACATGAGCTCTCATCCCCTGGCAAGAGTGGAAGCTTCTTTTACTTGACAAACGACGATCGATACATGATAAAGACAATGAAGAAATCTGAAGTAAAGGTTTGTCTAAATGCTTTTAAAACTTCGTAGATGAACATAAATTTCATTCTAAATATATGATTACTTGTTACCATACAGATGTTTCTGAAGATGCTTCATGCTTATTACAATCATGTCCGTGCGTTTGAGAATACCCTAGTGGCAAAGTTTTTTGGTCTACACTGTGTAAAGTTGGCTGGAACAAACCAGAAGAAGGTTAGAGAGTATATAATCTTTTTATTTTCCATCAGCACGCATGAAATGCATGACATTTGTATTAGAAAAAGTGCGGGTTTTTCATTCTGTCATCGTTCTATAAATACCCTGCTTGTGAATCTGCTGTTGCGAAAAGCATCCTGATTATTTGTTTGCTGGTGCACTACTACCCAGGTTCGTTTTGTCATAATGGGGAACCTGTTCTGCTCTGATCACACTATTCATAGGCGATTTGATCTCAAAGGATCATCTCTTGGACGGACAACTGACAAGCCGCAGGCAGAGATTGATGAGTATACAACTCTGAAAGATCTTGATCTTAACTTTATCTTCCGGTTGCAAAAACAATGGTTTGAAGAGTTCAAAAGGTGTGAACATCTTGTGTCTAATTTTTATTAACGTTTTCAGTTAATGGCCAAAGCACCAAAAGCTAACATGATATCTGAATCCCTTGTGCTAATCTAGTTCTTAAATACTTGCAAGTAGGCAAGTGGACAAAGACTGTGAATTTCTGGAGCGGGAGAAGATTATGGATTACAGTCTCTTGGTGGGCGTACATTTCAGAGGTAAGAGTGACTTACCTGCTTGTGGCGGTAGATACTTGGTAAAAATACAAATTGCTGACTTAATTATTTACTTGGCTAAAGGTGCCATTGACATCGATGGTGAAAAACCTGCAACACCCCGCCTTTCAAGATGGGATAGGAATCATTTTCTTTCTGATCCAAACAGGTAATAGAGATACTAAATTATTGTCCTCTTAGTTAGTACTGTAATTGTGTTTTCTCTTTCTAAATCATTTAGCCAGTAAGTATGTGTTTCCTTCCCCCTGCTCATCATCGAGATGATTCATGTTTCAGCTGTTGGAAATTTTGTGGGCTATGTGGTCTCTCCTTTATTCCTATGTGTTCCCTGTGGTGTCACTCATAGTGCATCATAAGGCTAGAGGGTAGGGACCTATCTATAAACTCCACTTCCAGGTGGTACAAATATTCCAATTGTTTTTCCAGAAACTCCGTGTGACTCATGAGCAATGTCATCAACCACGATCAGATATGTCAGCCTTCCGAGTCAAAAATATACTACTCCCTAGCACACACGTGTGAGTCATGTGCCATTGTCAGATTGTCAGATCAATTTCAGTCTAATCATGTGGGTCAGTGCCTGTAGATCCCGATCTTGCAAAACAGACCCAACTCTTCTACCCTGTGTTGTACCCACGAAAAGCACACACATACATATGAAATCCCAGTAGAGTTGATCTCAGTTAATTCTTCTACTGTATTCTAGCAAAGCCATCCTCGGCACCTCAAATATTATTTTCTTGAGTGAAATTCCGTGTCCTCGGTACCTCGAGTGAAATTACGCATCAATTCTTCCCGTCTAATGCACCAATAATATGAACTTCCACATTGATTTAAATAGATAATACATGTGAATAAATGTTGAAAGTGACATAAATATTCAACGTCAGCTTCACAATGTAGTGGTTATGATATTCTTTGTTGTAGCAATTTTGGCGTTGAAAGGTGCTGGGCACCCATCTTTTTAAATGTAGAAAATTGGCATTAACTTTCTGGGGCCAAGATTTTTGTTCTGCTGAGTAGAAAGTATTTTAGGTCCATTAAGTGATGCCTCCCGTGATGGTATTTATAAAGTTAATTTGTGTGCACCACATATAGTTTCTGATGTGATCGATTAAACTCTGGACAATCCGGTTCATGGTTACCCCGGTTGCTTAATGGACATGTTTTGGAAGGTCTTATTGAACAATGCTTTATTGAGAACCTTGCCATCTTCTACACCCTTTTTTTATTCACCAGCTTTACCATGTACAAACATGCTTAATTCATGCTCTTAAATACCAGTGGTATAAAACAATTTGTCAACTCAAATGCAAAGATAAGGTTAGGCTATTACCAAATGTTCAAGAGACCCACACTGTTTTCCCTTGAATATGTATCTGATGAAGGTGTTTAGCCTTCAATCAATAAACAGATTTGACACTATTTTGCTGGGCAGGTGGTCTAAGATTAAACTTGGGGCGAACATGCTGTCAAGAGCTGAAATGACAGTCCGAAAGAACGACAATGATGTCATTGGAGAGCCAACCGGGGAGTACTGTGATGTTATATTGTATTTCGGCATAATAGACATACTTCAAGACTATGATATAGGCAAAAAAATTGAGCACGCATACAAATCTTTCCAATACGACTCGACATCCATTTCAGCAGTAGATCCAAGACAGTATTCCAGGCGCTTTAAAGATTTCATATACAAAGCATTCCAAGAAGACAGAGTAGACAGCTGAAAGCATATCGAGAAGCAAAGATAAAACTTTTATGGGCCAATGATGAAGATGAGCACACTGCAGCGTGGCATTTCATGTACAAAATGTGGCATTGTATGTTGTCTGCAGCAGACTGGATTGATTTCAGCAGCTTCTGTAGAAGACACCAGGACGATCGAGTTGCTGCAGAACCTGCTGACCCTTGCCTTCCAGGAATCGGATTGGCTTTCATGTAAATATGAGTAGCCTCGTACATACACATGGAGTTCACTCACTGATATTTACAAGAGTAGATGTTACAGATTCAAACCACACATAGAAGCATGTAACCACAAGTGCACAGGGAAAGTCAGGGCTTGTAAATGCTGTTTTTGCCTGAGGATACCATGGGCACCATTCTTCTAACTGTCTTGAGAGTTGAAACTTCGACCATACTGAGAAGAAATTCATTCATTCTTCACTTTGCGCTGCACTGGCAGGTTAATGCGGGTTCAAAATCCGTAGCGATTACGTTTTTTTTTGCTATCCGCTTGTCTGAAATAAAATGCATGTGTCCCATTGAGTTTTTTTTTTACTATCACTGGATGCTTTGGAAGCAAGGTGATGCTCAGTTGCGCATGATGACGACGTTTCTGAATGTGAGGTCTACAGGAAAACGTGATAAATTTTGTCCCCCGGTCAATTTCTGGTGGAAGATGATCTGCTGATGATGTCTTTGAGAATGACCATGTCTGTGCTACTTGAGAACTCTCAGCTAATACAATGGTGCGATGGCCCACTCAGTGGCAGCTGAGGCATCATTATTTGGCTTGTGATGATGGCACTCCGCCAAGCCAAAAAACACCAAAAGGGGAGCAAAGTTTTTGCAATTAGCTAGCGTGACTGCCCTGACGGAAATATGTAAAGCACTGATCACGCCGCAGATCTGAAGTGGCCGCCAAGCCATTAGAGCAAGCACAACGTTTACGACCTATTTGGTTGGGCTTATTTCTCACTTTCGCCTTTTGCCTTATAAGTTACAAAAGCATCTAATAAATGGATAGTTTTGACTTGTGGCTTTTGCCTTATACTATCACGCAACAATATCCAGTCAAAAGCCAAAATCCAAAAGCACTAGCTGCTTTTGTGGCTTATAAGTCAAAAGTTAAAAGCCAAAAAACAAAACAGGGATTCATCTTACCGGGTGGCTATCCTGACATGTGGGTCCTATTTTGGCTTAGTAAAAAAAACTGTGCATCGGTTACAGTCTCCTGGCATCAGACCCAACCTCAGTCGATGGACACGCGCAAGAAAATTCTCTCCTCTTTCCCCTTCTCAACCTTTGACGATATTGTGAAATAGAGCTAAGGGCAACTCCAACGCTACGAGCCCATTCAATTCGGAGCTGTCCGTTTCTATCCGTTGGGTTACATGCAGAAATTTAAAAAATTCGCCTTACACGTAATCAACAAAATCTATCTATAAAAATAGAAGAAATAAGACAGATCTAGTATCATACCAACACCCTGAAACGGAAGTAGATATCAGTATAGCCTGATGAATATCCTCATGTCAAGCCTAATGGTGAGGATGTTGCCGATTCCGCAAGTCCATCCTTCTGGGTCCAGCCGAGCAAGGATCAAAGGTTTGATTCCTCCGAGAGTTCGCACGTGTCCGTCGGCTTCAGGACAGCGGAACTTCATCGTCCAAGACTTAGTTTCTACTGGTGTACAAGAGATGGAGATCCCAACACATGGGAGAGAGTGAGAGAGAATTGATTTCAAGAGAGGACACCTCAAAACCCAAGATCAACTTGTGTAGAGAGAGGGGAGAGGGTCCTCTCTTTTTATAGGAGGGGCAAGCCCTCCCTCCATGCGCCGCCGCCCTGGTGGGCCCCATGGGCCGCCCGAGGTAGGGTTTGGTAAACCCTAGCCGCCCCACCCCTTTCTTGGGGAGCAAGTAAGGGGAGGCAGGCCCCCTTGGTGGGCTTTGGGCCCATATGGTTGTTCCCCCACATGGATCTAACCCAGTAGGAGTAGCCCTTGTACACCCCCGGTAATTTTCTTGAATATTTAATCTTTCGGAAATATTACAGAAAAAACTGAGACCCACTCTGAATGTTTCGGTACGTTCTTGGCATCCCGGAACTCTTCCTATATTCTCTCCGAATAATTTCGATCACATCGGAACCATTCTGGTGACACACTCTATTATTCCAAATCTTCCAATATACACTAATGACTGTAACCAACTTAAGTGTGTGGCATACATGTTCGATAATGAGTGGACATGACTCAGAACACTTTCTGAGCAATGATCAATAGCGGAGCCGTGGACGCCCATAATTATCCCCACCGGTATACGATATTGCTCAGTTGAACTTGTTGATTACCGTACGTAGTTCCTATTGCTTCGCGATACCGAACACCATCTGAGGGTGAGATACTCCGATATCAATTGAAGCAACACATGATCACGATATCTTATTATCTTTATCACCGATATGTTCCCTTTTCCGCATTCCATATTGCTTACCCCCATGACTTATATCATGTCGTGTCTGCAGAACATATTGGATAACATCATACCTAGTGGGTCCATGTTCTATCTCTCTTTCGAGATCAGAGGAGAAATTCTCAGTCTTGGAACATCGACATTAATACACGCTTTCCGTACTACCCAGAAGCTGCCATTATGATTACCCTGTTATGGTGTGACGTCTGAGAGAACCAAAGTAATATTTCTGGTATGCATACCATTGATAACCTCATGGTCTAAGTATATATATACAAGTACGTCAATCTTTCTATGATAATACTAATAATGTCATGACGAAAAGATCTCATAGCATATCAACTAGTTGGGTCTACCCAGCCACATTGTTCCGCCAACAATGTGCTCCTTTTGATTTCGGCATTAACATCCCCATGACTAGGAAAACATGGTCATCAAGCAATCTCATAGTATAAGAGGAAGGACTATGGTACTTGTTTGTGTTCATGTTTCTACACGTGCTTATGTGTTTTCCTCCGAATCAAATATTCATGAGCCATAGCAGTCATAGCATAAAATCATTAATATTAATTATTAAACAAGTATATTAATAACTATTATTATTGCCTCTTGGGCATACCCCCAACAATTACTTCCATCGCACAAATCCAATATACAAACCGGCCTATTTCCGGCGACGATTTTGTATGGTGAGGCATGTGTTCAACCGCATTCAGATAGGAGTGATGGGTCATGATGACTAATTCAAATGCAAGCGAGATGCCCTTGGTAAGATTGGTTTCTCTCCTCTTATCAAAATGCACTGCGCCTCTTCGGATGCTAGCATATGGAGTTGTTGGTGATCTTGTTGGTGAGTACATGTGCATGAGTGAGTCCACATGCATAGAGTCAATGTACAAGTTCTACAAAGCTGAGATTGCGGTGTTCGGCCCGGATTACTTGAGATAGCCAAATGTTGATGACATTGTCCGGCTTTTGTCGATTAACAAGGCAAGAGGTTTTCCTGGCATGCTTGGAAGCATAGATTGCATGCACTGGGAGTGAAAAAACTAGCCATTTCCTTGGCGGGGCAATATAATGCACATGTTGGCGAGTGCACAGTCATACTTGAAGCAGTGGCTTCAAAAGATCTTTGTATTTTGTACTCCTTTTTCGGCATAGTCGGTTCCCACAATGGCATCAATGTGCTTCAGTGCTCTCCGGTGTTCTCTAGGCCTTCGGAGGGCAATGCCCCGACGGTATCTATCCCATACACCACTATGAGATCAATGGTCACCCATACAAGAAGGGATACTACCTAGCTGGTGGTATGTATCCTCCGTGGTCTAATTTTGTAAAGACAATATCCAACCCCAATGGAGAGAAGAAGGCCGGATTTGCTAAAGAATAAGAGATTTGTAGAAATGATGTGGAACGTACTTTTCGTGTCCTCCAATCTCGCTGGGCTATTGTTCGGCACCCTGCTTGAACATGGAGCGGTAAAACTATGTGGGAGGTGATACTGCTTGTGCGATCATGCACAACATGATCGTAGAGAATGAGCGTGATGACAACATCTACGACCAAGATTGATAGTTCCAGGAATGGTTGTTCTAGTGTGATTTGGTTGAACCCTAGGGTGGAGCGGCAACATTTGCACACTTCATCCAATTTCACCATGAATGCGTGATCGGGAAACTCACAAGCAACTTCAAAAAAAAATTGGTTGAGCATATGTGGATTCATTTGGGAAACCAACAATTGCCCCATTGATTTACTTGATACAATTTTATTCAATATGGTTGTAATAAATTATGTAATTTTATTAAATTTTGTTGTAAAACTATGCGACTTATATTTAATGTTGTGCAATATTTCCCCAACGAATATCTAACCCAATATGATAAAAAAAAGATAGGGTTGACCAAATGGGTCGCCCCGTTGGGTGCAGTGGCGAGGAAAGGCCAGGGATCGGACGCCCGTCGACCCAAACGGACAAAAACTGGACACATTTGATATCCGGTTGGGTCGTAGCGTTGGAGTTGCCCTAAGGGCAACTCAAATGGGCGCCGACCCAAAAGGGACACCGCATGTCCGCCCTTTTCTAGCCATGGCATCCAACACGGCGATCCATTTGTTCCGCCATGTCCACTTTTTTTCATTTCCACGATTTGTGCATTTAAAAAAATGATTTCAAGTTCAAATAATTTCCATATGATATAAAATTAGAAGTAAGAAAAATTAGGACATCAAAATAAATTTAAACCCTAGAACTAGGATTTTCTCTAGTACTCGTCACCCAAGTCGACCCCATGTGGTGGAGTTGTCGTCGAATCGTCCTCAAGCGTGGGTGGTGGAGTTCTCGGTTGCCACGCAGGCGCTTCCGCCGGTCTTGCCGCCTGTGCTACTGCGGCACTGCCGCCAAACGAGACTCCCACGGGGACCAAACTGGATGATCCGGTAGTGGAGTTGTTGGCTCATCGTCCTCTGATGTGGCGTCTTACTCCTCTGAATCCTCCTCCGTCGCGGCGTCCTCAAGTCAGAAGTGTAGTGTTCTGTGAAGGGGGCGATGTGCGGACGAATTTATACTCAGTAGTTGCCGAGATTGAAGGAGATGACGAGGTTTGGCGGGAACCTAATAGGCGGCACCTCTCCTCACGTGTCGTCATTCATTTCCGGCGACCCACCTGCCGCCTTATCACCTCCTGGTGATAACGACGTCACTCGTCTCGTCATCCCCAGTGACAATGGCACCAAAGTTTAAAATTTTAACTAGATACACAAATAATTAGAACATACCTAGGGACGCCACTTTACAAAATTGGACGCCTCTGCCACCTTGGACTCTTCCTTCGAGCGGCGGACATTCTCCTGCTCGAGCGTCTCAACTGAGATGCGCATGGCCTCCTCCAGATGCAGGTTGGAGGCGTCCTCGTCCTCCTCGCCAGTGGCGGATCTAGGATGAAAATGGTGGGGGTGCCAAGTTTAAAAACTTTCGTATTTTACTTACCATTTAGCAACAATTAGTCTAAATACTGTAGCAATTAGGAAGAATTGGTCCAAATATTAGTACTAAATTAATTTCTACAATTTTTTAGGGGGTGCCATGGGTGCCATGGCACCCCCACTGGATACGCCCCTGCTCCTCGCCGAAGTTGAACTCCTCCCCGAGTCCTCGTGACCCCGTCACGCGATGTTCCCGCGTGCCCCGGACTTAACATAAAGAAAGTAAAAGGTGTAGAACTAGCCACAATAACTAGGTAACAAAAAAAAATACTAGTTACTGATTTTGTTCTTATTAGCAAGCAAATAAGAAAACAAAAGCTGGAGATGCCTGAAGTGTTGCCCTTCTAGTACCTGCATATATATGGTACAGTACATTGTACTTCCTCCGTCCCAAAATACTTGATGTAAATTTGTCCAAATATAGATGTATCTACACATTAAATATGTCAGTATTCTGTATTTGGGTAAATTTGTGTCCGTGTTTTGATCGGGTGGAGCATTTTTTTTGTTTTCCGTCAATGCATGGAATGGCAAGAATTTTATGATTTCTTAGAGAAAAGGTAGGAAGAATCGAAGGTGACGTGCGTGGCTGCTGATGCAGCACGTGGCGGAGACGAACCCGGGAGAGCACAGCTGGGGTCGAACGTACGGGCGCGCGAGCTCGGCGTCCAGGCCGAGCAAAACTTCCGGGTGGGAGGAGAGAGAGAAGGAAAGTTTGAAAAGATCCGAGATTGCAGGGGGTAGGGGGCTCCTCTGGATGGGGGCACCACGTGCGGCATTGTGGAGGAGGAAGCGGAGGGGACGAGGCGGAGCCGGAGGTGACGGTGCTAGGTCGTCGGCGGGGGACGGGGAGGAAGACGACGAGGAGGCGCGCCACGACGGTGAGGGTGGAGGACGCCGGCGAGGGCAGGGGCCTGCCGCCGCCGTCGCCGGCGACGGGGCCGCACGCCGGCGGCAGGTCGCGCGCGGCGCGGCGGCAGGGCGAGACCATCGCCAAGGACCACAAGAACTATGAGCTTATGCTCAACCTCCAGCTCGGCATCAGGTCGGTTCCTGATTTAATCTCTCCATGCAGCATCGCTGTTCGTAAATTTATTTGCTAATTGCGCATTTCGTGACGTATAATGACAATGAAGTACATAGAAATTTGCATTTGGCTAGGGAATCTGATGTTTATGGCCGCCGATCAGATCATCCTCGTCCCACGGTTGTCTGCAAGTTCTTGATTTTTTCGATGATGGATGGCATATGGCTCTGTTTTGCCCTCCTCCTGCCGTGAATATGAAATTTCAGAATCTGGTTGCATGCGTAGAAAGCATACGACTTCCGTTTATCCATGTAATGCATATTCATCTCTGATTGTTTTCGAACGGAGGCAGGAGTTTTTCCATTTAGGGAGCAATGTGCAAAAATACAGCTGAGTGAGGCTAATGCATATTCTTGTTATTGGTAAAATATGATGTGTCTAATTGGAATATGATGGCTTAGACAGAGGATTTGTATGATCTGCCATTGCATTCAAATGGCACAAGGGATTACACCATGTAGGTATTTGACCGGAAAACAAAGCTGGGGATGGACATGGATCAAAATTTGAGGTGTTCATTGCGTCGAAGCTTACGGATTAACTTGATCCCAGCCATATGCTTTTCAGCAGGACAGCTCACCCGTTTTTCGCGAAAACGCAAAAAGCTTTGTGTTTCGACGCATTGATAGATAGAAGAGTTATTTACAAGCCTTTAGAGAGGCCACCCCACAACATACAACTCAACCCAGCGACCTAGACTAGGGGAGAAGATGTGCGAAACCACGGACCCCCGCGCTCACCCAAGAACGTGCCTCAGTCTTGATGGTTTCCACCAAAGTGCTAACCGAGGGACGTGCGTTGTCCAAGACAATCGCGTTTCGTTGCTTCCAAATCCACCCGTGGCAAAATCATGTTATACGGCATTTCATTCTCAACTAACGGTAGTGGATCATAATAGTAGAAGTATTAGTCATCTCTTGTGGATTACTCAACGATACTATAGCTGAATGTTATGTCTTTTCGACATTTGAAAATAAATTTGTTCATGTGCTTATTATCTTCTCCGGGGAACAGACACGCTGTAGGAAAGCAAGGCCCTATTACGCTTGATCTCAGGTCATCAGCTTTTGACCCAAAGGAGAAAGTATGGACAAGGTTCCCTCCAGAAGGTTCAAAGTACACCCCTCCTCACAGTTCTTGCGATTTCAAATGGAAAGATTACTGCCCGCAAGTATTCCGGTTGGTCATCACTTCAATATTGTGTTATCCCTTCATCATGGTTTATCTATGCTCATTGGCAAGTTCACATGCAATTTTTCGTAAACTGAATCACAGGACATTACGCAAGTTGTTCAAGGTTGATGCAGCAGATTATATGTTATCCCTTTGTGGCGACCAGGCTCTCCGGGAGCTCTCATCCCCGGGCAAGAGTGGAAGCTTCTTTTATCTCACAAGCAATGATCAGTACATGATAAAGACAATGAAGAAAGCTGAAGTAAAGGTTCGTGCCTTCTGATTATCTCTCTCTAAATGCTTTCTGAACTTCAAATGCAACCAACGGTTTTATACAGAACGTATGGAGCACTCTTTTATCATGTAGATATTTCTGAAGATGCTTCGAGCTTACTACAATCACGTCCGGTCATTCGAGAACACTCTGGTCACCAAGTTTTTTGGTCTTCATTGTGTCAAGTTAGCCGGAGCTAACCAAAAGAAGGTAAGGACTTGAAAGATATTTGGTTTTCATGCTACAGTTACTTCCTTTATATATATTCCTGCTAAGCTTGGAATTTATGCCTGATCATCTGTTTTCTTTACTATTACCCAGGTTCGTTTTGTCATAATGGGAAATCTGTTCTGTTCTGATCACTTTATTCATAGGAGATTTGATCTGAAAGGCTCATCCCTTGGACGTACGACTGGCAAGCCACAGACAGAAATCGACGAGTACACTATTTTGAAAGACCTTGATCTTAACTTTATATTTCGATTGCAAAAACACTGGTACCAAGAGTTCCAAAGGTGAGTGAGGCCTAGTCCCAGTTAGAAATCCTCACATTGTTACTTCCGAAGATAATGCAGAAGTTACATTTGTTGAAACAGACAAGTCGACAAGGACTGTGATTTTCTCGAGCAGGAAAATATTATGGATTACAGTCTCTTGGTGGGTGTACATTTTAGAGACAAAAGAGTTATAATGACTGAAGGTTAGTTTAAAAAGATAAAACATTTTAACAACTTTAGACATTTTTTTTCTGTATACCTTACAAATGTCATTGTTTGAAGGTTCCTTTGATAGTGATAGCAGCAGAGGATCATCACCGCACCTATCGCCTCACCTGTCTAGAGGAGATACTGATCCAAACAGGTGAAATAAGACACTTGGTTATGTTGATCTTTTTCGCCTTTGGTCCACTTGTGCCTGGTATTTCCACGCAGACCCCATGGGGATTAAACGTTACATGTAGGCCATATAACCACTCATATATAATAGTAGTGCTGGAGATATATGATGCCTTTATCAAGGACAAACAGCCTTTTTCCTCGTTAAAAATAAAGAACTAATAACCAGAAATTGGCCTATAAACCCTTTTCCCTATATAAATCTGATATAGATGTTAGGCTGTATTCCTATCCATGCCTTGTATGTTCATAAACCATAAAAATATTCTTTGGGTGGACAGGATGTGCACGATAAAGCTTGGGTCGAACATGCCAACAAGAGCCGAACTAACAGTACGGAGGAGTGACTGTGAACCGCAGCTTATTGGAGAGCCTACTGGGGAGTTGTACGATGTTATATTGTACTTCGGGATTATAGACATACTTCAAGATTATGATATCAGCAAAAAGCTTGAGCACGCATACAAGTCTTTCCAGTATGACCCAACATCTATCTCGGCGGTAGATCCAAAACAGTATTCCAGGCGCTTTAAAGATTTTGTGTACAAAGCGTTTATCCAAGAAGACAAGGTAGACATCTGAAAACACATTGGGACTGGAGAGCTACAAGGACCTCTGACATGGATGTACAATACTGTTGCTCACCACCGATGCAGCAGGGTTTGATGCCTCTACATGTACTGTTGTACATCATCAGTCACCAGACTCCACTGGTTGCGAAACAGTTTCAGAAATCGGGGTAATTATAAACTCTCCTTGCAGACTCCAAGGTTAATTCAGCTGGCTGGCTCTCATGTAGAAATAAGGCGACAGCGGTGCGTTTCAATAACCAGGTCGAACTGTACATTTTTTGCTTGTTTACAAAATAGACACACAGCTGCCTTTCTACAGGTACTTTTTTCAGCCAGTGTAGCATAGCGCAGAAATGCCAAGCTATGCCTAAATAGCCATAAACATGCATATAGAATTCACTAATGTTAGTGTAGGTGCTGACTTAAAGATCCTTCTCTCCACGTGCGCATTTTTGGCACACCCAAAGACTGAACTTACAGTGGTATTTCGTAATGACAAGTTCAGAGATGTAAATGTTTTACCTGAGTTAACATGCAACGCTTCTATGCTATGGCCTGAAATTACCATCTGCGTATCCCGGATTGTTTTCTTTGTATCTGAACTGTTTTCAAGAAGCAGGATACTACATCTGTGAAAATCTTGCACTACTTAGTGATATAGTGCCCATCTGAATTTCTTAAGTCGAGCAAAATACTACGGGGTACATCTTAGTTGCTTACAAAGACTGGGAAGGTTCACAAGTGGGGCACTGAAGCTATACTGATACAGCCCCATGATGAATGAGATGTCAGCCAAGTAGGGGAACGTTTTATGAATTAGCACAATGCACACATATGGAGCCTAGGCAAACCTGAGCTTAGAGCCACCTCCATCGGTGCCGGACCACCAGGGCACCTGGCTATGTCTATACCTAACTTGCGGTTGCTCTGATTTCTGAAGCTGAATGTCTCAGATAGAGCCTTTCACTAGTTTCCTAGCGAGAATATTCGAGGAAGCGTTTCCAGCTAATCATTACAGGGGAAATTATAACAATGCCATGCACAAAGTAGTCTCCTTTGGAACTCTGGCTGCGTCGCTCCTCTACTGCAAATATATATCATATGTTCCTGTATACATAATTGTATAGTTTTTAGAACAGGCCTCGACCCTGAGATCTCATTGAGATAGGCAGAAGTCTGCATACTTGCATAATGCAGCCTGCTGGAGCTGTTGCGAGTTTTGATCAAGCACAACTTGGGTCCGACTTTAAAATGGAACAAAAAAAGGCACTCCGCTCAGATAACATGTAATCTCAGGGTTACAAACACCGGGAGGGTTCACAAGTGGGGGCATTGAAGCCATACTGATACAGCCGCATGATGAATGAGATTGTCAGAAAGTCGAGAAACTTCAAAAGTATATACACGTTTCATGAATTGGCACAATGCACACACATCGAGCCTATCTGCAGACCTGAGCTTAGAGCCACGTTCATCTGGACCACCTGGCTATGTCAATACCCTAACTTGCGGGTGCTCTTTTTTTGGAGCTTTATGCTTCCACAAATATTATGGAGTAGAAGAGATCTCGGCATGTTTCCAGCTAATCATAACAATTAACAAGGGAAATTTATAACATTGCCTCGGCACACAAAGTAATCTCTTTTGGAACTCTGGCTGTGCCACACCTCTACTTCAAATATATATATCATATGTTTGTGTATACATAATTGCATAGTTTTTAGATCAACAAGCCTCAACCCTGAGATTCCATTGATATGAAGCAAGTCACAGCTACGTACTTATATGATGCAGCCTGCTGAAGCCTGTTGTTAGTTTGATCAAGCGCGACTTGGGCCCAACTTTAAAACGGAACAAAAAGACACTTGGCTCGTCAACAGCTTGCCCACTAGGCACGGCACCATAACAGTTGCCGGTAGATGTAGATACAAGCAATGTAAACCATGCAATCGGTACTCGGAATTGCATGCAAGCCCGGTTCTCGTCTTATCCTATACCCTTTCCTTGTGCAATAGGTTTGAATGACATGGCCATACAAATTACGAGTACAGGGAACCAGTCCATTCCAATGAGCAGCTACACACAAAAAAAAAAAATACCCCCATATATCTGGAAAACATGTTTAAATGCACCCACTTGAGGCCTTGACTCATTACATACACGAGGCTACAACACCACACTAAACAAAAATAGCTAGCTCATGCAAAAAAAAAAAAAAACAAGCCCATATAAGAGAAGATGAAAAACGAAAATTAATTTACATAACCACCACCAGCTTCTACAAATGATGAAGACGGAAGAAGAATCTATACCGAGGATATACAGCGGACATATCCTATCTTGGACTGTTCCAAGGAGAAGGCGGCTTGTATGGAAAACCCTGAGAAGCAGATCCGTGTCCTAAATCAAGACTATGGAGTTGTTCCATCAGCTGCGACCTCCGCTCTTTGAAGAAATCTAGCCTAGTTGTTAGTTCTACCAAAGTGGAGGATGCCACCATTGGCTGCCTCCCATATTCAACACCCTGGCATACAACAAATATGAATCATCTTACTTTTGATGCCATATTAATCAACGATAACAAAGTGTTCTGATTTCCCTAACCTCGGCTAACTTTGGAATATTGATTACCACAGAAGTGCTCTCTGATGACATGCTTGTTGATGCCTCCATGCCTCTTGAATCACTTGAAGAGGCATCCAAGGAAAGCTTGCGGGTCAGTGGCCTTGAAGAACCATAAGGTAGCACATGCTGCTTGATGTTCCTCCACTGTGATGCATCCACCGAGCCCTCCTACCAAAAGTAATACAGTATCACTAGGGATTCACCTAGGAATCAGCTAAAAGTACCCATTACTTCAATATAACACAAGTTTTGTAACCCTGGTCCAGGGCAAAAGTTGGCCCACTTATACCAGCATACAGCAGACTTGTAGAAGTTTGGATTAAAATAATACCCCTTTCGTAGCTAGATGACATTTTAGACTTGAACATAGCCTCCAATATGCAACTTTGACCGTTATTCTTCACACGAATATGCGAATACAATTTTGTGAAATTTTATACTGTATTATGAAGATAATCTCGTTACAGATCTAATAGTATAAGTTCCTCGTGAAAAAACTAAATATTTTGTATGTAACAATAGCAAGTTAAGAAGTTTGACTACACGCATTCTAGGACATCATCTATTTACAAAAAAAGGAGGTAACATGCAAGAAACTTCGATTGGTCCTCAGGAATTTTTGATAGTACTGCATTTACAATTATTCCTAGTGAAGGAGTCTAGAACCATTATAAAGACGTTCGGCGAACGCCGATGAAACTGATGAATCTGAATAACTCTAGACTGCAAAATAAGACAATGTTTCCAAGCTGGTCCCCTAAATAACCAGACATGACTAATAGTAGTATTGTTCATTTCCAAAACTACTCCCTCTGTTCCACAATATAAGACGATGTGGCAAGCTGTTTTAACTTGCGAAAACATCTTAAATTGTGGGACAGAGGGAGAGTAACAGTTAGTACTTTATCTAGAGAACAACAGACTAACAGTGAATTGCGTCATGCATGTGGAGAAGGCAAGTTCCTGAAACTGGAATTTAAACAGGTTTCCGTATTGCCATAGAGAATGCCAAGTGTATAGGGAGAAATTCTAACAAACCTCATTTCTCTGCTTCTCTTGATTACAGAAGGCAAGTTTCATGTCGAACCCTGGTTGAACAAAATTTCTGGTAACAATAAAATAGTGTCATAATATGATAAGTAAATTACGGGAGCACAACATATCCAGTCTTGATGTCTAGAACTAGTAATATAACGCCTGAAATCAAAGCCGTGTTAAAACTAGTCTGAAAAGGAAACCATGTTAAGACCAACTGCAGCACAATTCGGCACTAACTAAAGAAGATTGTACTTCGACGAAATAAAATTATTAACAAACTCCTACTAAATTTTAGGTCACACAAAAATTAAAAGAAGCTAGAACCAAATATCCAGCAGCATCCTCAATGGCAACAAGAAAGAACAGATAATAGATTTGGTATACTTACTGCTGTGAAAATGGCCAGGAATACGGTGATAACGATCATTTCCATCTGGAGATGGACCATATTGGTGTTGGCGTTGTTGATTTAGCTGGAGGTGAAGTTCAGCAACCTTCTGTTTTAACCTTGCAACATCAGCTTCAGCGAGAGCAATCTCCTCAAGCTCAGCCCTTGTCTTTGAGAAAAATAAGGAAGAAAATGAGACTCCATAAAATTAGTCCAGTAAGTAGAGCAATCGTTGAAGGTACCTTGGAGTCCATAGCACGTGGACTTGAAAACTGTCCAGAAGACATGCTCAACCCAACCTCCAATGCAGATCTAAGATCCCTCTCAGCTTGTAGTTGCTCTTGCAACCTGGACACCTGTAGATAAAAACAGTTGTGAAAACTATCTCCAGAAAAGTTCAGCCACCATCTAGTATAAGAACCTGTTCAACAGTAACTGCACTAAAATATTTTAAGCAAAAGTAAAACTTTGGTCCCTGAACTTTTGGACTGTGTTGACTCTTTGCAGTTAACCTGAATTTTGTGCAGGGCTACAGGGGAGCAGTGTTTCGGCTCAGGGGAGCATATGCTCCCGGGATGAGCAGTAGCGGATAAAATTTCTTTAAAATGCAAATGAATCTATATTTTTTTACAACATACATTTCATATCTACCATGTGTTTGCGAAGTTTCATGCATAAACGACATGTCATGTCCTAGGCATAAAAACAAAAGTCGGTGCTCTAAAAAAGCATTTTTCGAAGCACTAAATTTGGGTTTTCTTACACAGTTCACAAAACTTATCCTATATCCATGGAATTTTACATGTACACATAGAGCATGGACATTTACATGTCTTAAATTTTTTCATATTTTTTCAGCATCAGGAATGTCATTTTTTTTTAACCGAGGGGCTATAGGCACTATCTTAATTTGGTTCCTTGATTTTAGGGGTGCTTCAAATTTGGTCCTTCCAATAAGAAATCAACCAAGCCTGTCTAACCTCCGAGTAACTGACAGGCACAGCTCGCCTATAAGACAAGTAGTCTACAGAGAGAGGGGTTCCAAAGCCCAGAGGGAATCTGGTCAGCCGGTTACCATAAATCCTGGCTTAAGACTAGGGTATGTAGAATCAGAGGCCAATGGGACGTTCTCATGCTATTTTAAGGATTATAGTGACTCGGTATGTAGAAAACACACGAACTTCAACAACAAAAGGAAGTCAACAGAATCAAAAAATGTTTTCCGGCAAAAGAAATTGGATATTGCATTATAAACATCCCCCTAATTGTCCTAAGGGCCAATGTAGCAATTACCAACCTAGAAAGATCAAGATAAATCGAACCGTGGCGGACAAAGGTGTCTCTTTCCCTAAACTGGAAATAATTACACAATTACGAAACAAAAAAAATAATAAGGCAAGGGAACGCAGCATACATCCTGTTCCAGGGCCAAACGGCGTTCATGTAGTGCTTGCTTTCTTCTTTCCAAGCTCGCCTGTAAAATTGCATTACCTCGAGCCTGCGATACACTTTCCATCAGATGACTGGAAGACAATAAATAAAAAGGAGCCGATACGTGTGAAGTTTGTTTCCATACCTCTTTGGCAATTCTGTTCTGCAAATCACTCTTTGCAATTTCAAGCCTTTGAATCGCAAGCCTGAAAGGTTTGTTTCCAAAGAAAAATTAAACAAATTTGACCTTTGGATTTGAGCATCCAAGAAGAAACTGGCAAGCTACGAAACAAGTGTGCTTGTTCATAAATTGCACAAGCATCAGCAGTAAAATAGTCAGGAAGTTAACTGAAGTTCAAAGAGTACTCAATGCAACAATATTATACCTAAGCAGAAACTACAGATATATACATGGCTACAGCCTACAGTTTCAAGGGTGGGGATCACATTTGAGACTTAAATTTGAAAATACAGCATATTTCATCTCCATAACCCTTTCAGGTGTATTACCGTAACTATAAATATCCATTGTTTTCATAACTTTACAGAAACCTAACAGGGAAATAAACACCCAGTGAACCAGGAATGTAAATACATAAGATTGGCGTTTAGTGGAAAAGAGCGTACTCTTCTTCGCCAGATGAGACAACTGATTCTGGATGCTGGCTCTTTCTTGCCTGCACAAGTGATGCATATAAATAAAAATTCTGAATGATGCATGGATCCCTGTTTTATGATGATGTTTGATGTGATTTCATCTTTATATGTTATATTTTCTACAATTCTATCACCTTGAATTGAACAAATGTTGTTACAGAAGAAACAATAATTCAACATGCCAGAAAAGGTGGGACAACACAACAACTCATCTGCCCCACTAAAGGAAGTAACTACAACTAGAGTGTTGCTTACATTATTCCTCCCCCAAAAGTTGCTTCGCTTCACATGTGGGTGAGACCCATTTGTTTTGTTTGGGTGTCTGTCTGCAGAATATTCAGAACCATGACTAGGTAGAGAAATCCCAGGATCCAAAGAAGAAAGGATCTCTCCCATAGACAACGGTGTTTCATGACCGGATGTTGGGTTAGAAGGATCCTTTTCGCTCGGTGATATTTCCATATTTGCTGAACCAGTTTCAGATGAATGAATTTTTGGACCTTTGCTGAAATCCGTCTTTTCTTCCATTGCCTTATCATCAACAGACTGCTCAGCATCTGAATCAGCATGAACCTGTCGTTCAATCAGGAGAAGAACAGTAAGAATCAAAGCAAAGATATCACTGCAATTACGACACTGTCCTGATATCAAATCATGCATATGTGTGTAGCAATAATCACAGTATAACAACAGAAATAACTACAGCCTATAAGCTTAAAGAAAGGGAGCATAACAAAACCTTGTAATCGTAGAGGTCACTCCCAGCATATCCACTGCTCTCACTCAATTTTCCACTAAGTATACGCTCTGCACCATTGTCATCATCCATTTCTTGATCTACATCATTTTCTGCATCATGAAATCCGTTACCTTTGGCATCCATATTAACATCATCAGTGGATGCTTCACTGCCACTATCTTCAATCTGAGACTCAGGTGATGGGAAAGATCTAGCAAGGTGTTCATCCTGCAAAATATATTAAACATGAATATTCAATGGTAGATCTGCAAATGAAACAGAACATCCAGAAGACAGACGGATAAAAAAGAGGCAATGCACTCCACTAGCTGCTCACATATCGCCATTGACATAGTGCAGACATAAATAACTCGTGTGCTGGAGAGTAAATTTTCAACACAAAGTGAAAAACTAATGCCTATAACAACTATCAGAAAGATAATGAAGCCACCTAAAAAGGGGGAAAAACTTGCAGCACCAGAGGACCTTACATCAAATATACTCTCATATTCCTCCAAAAGAGTTGCAACAATGCCTTGAGCGCTATTTGCAGCATTTGCAGCAGCAAGAAGCTGGGCAGAATCATCACCATCCATATCAAATACCTCATCCATCTCACATTCCCCAGCCAAAAGCGGACGCAACAAGAGAGGGGCCATACAGGCAGCAACAGCTGATGCTGTCATCCGATTCTCAGTGGTATGAGAAGCAACAGTGTACATCATTTTCAAAATTCTGCAAACAAGAATCTCCATGAGGAATGTTCTTTTTTCCATGATAACTAATTGATCTGTCAAATATACGCTGATAATGACCACTGAGATATTATTAGTCCAAACTGAAAAGTTCAACCAACAGTGGAATAAAGAATACAAAGTGTACAGTTAAAATGCAAGTTAAAATAGTCCACATTAGTAGTTGTTATTTCATGTGCAATTAGCATATACAAGTTAATGACAGCATGTATCGCAAACAGAATTTCCAACAAAACAAAAGGTGCCGTGTATTTACATAAACTGGCGGACCAATAAAAGTCAGATGAGAATGATAGAAGTCCCCAAAAAAACTGTACGTAATCCAATATTGAAATCTATGAGGACAATGTGAGGCTAACCTCTGTAACAAGCGCCGATTAGGCTCAGGAAATGTCTCAGATATAGCTGAACGCATAGCATTTATCCGGGTTTCCTTAGTCTCCAGCCCTATGAATGTAAAAGAGAATATATTGACCATTAACCAATAAAAGGCAGCAAATTGTTTGAGCTATGTAAACCTTTATTAAATAATAATATTCAGTAATAAATCTACGGATAATCAAATATTTGTTCAAACTTGAGGTATATCCGTATATGCAGATAATCAGAGTACATACATGGGAACATGATGCTAGTATAGACAGATTGAGGCCATATTAGGGAAGATGCTAGGCACCAGATAGAAACCTACAATATCTTGGAGCAAATTAACTACATCTACTGTAAAATGGTTGCTGGTACTGTTCACGCGAGTAGAACCTACCCTAAGCAACCGTCATTAGATTAGATTGCATTGTTACGAATTGATTGTTTGCCATACTTAGTTATATCTTGCCTTATCCAAGAGATAGGATCTCATCTATTTCATATTATCCTTATTAGCTGGAAATATTAAATTAAGCTGTTAGGATCTGGCTGACAATAAGGAATAGCATATCATCACTTTCAGTGCAGCAATAAATAGACAAGGTTCCTAGTCTCTTTCTCCCTTCTCCGGTAGGCCTCAGAGCCTCTCTGCAAAGGCAACGGAAAGCCTTCCAGCGGATAGATGCAAGCGAGAGTCGAGAACCTACCATCGCCATAACTAATCCTGGCTGTGCTACATGACTCACAAGTAAAGTCTCCCACTTCCTCTTTATCCACAGGCTTTACCAACTGGAGCGAGACATAACCAAAATTGGAAGTAGGCATGCACTTTTCCATGCATTCTTTACTACTTGTAAAAATTAAATGTTGACGGTGTTTCTATATCGTGTGGAACGATAAATATATATATATGGGAGTCACTGCCATATGTATGCTAGTATTTTATGTACCTTGCATACACTGTTTCAAGATGAAACTCGATTCCCAGGCATGAATGGTTAAATCTTCACACAATAAGGAGATTTATTCAACATCACTTGTGTACTTTGTGTCAAACGACGCAAAACCAATAATTGGAGACTGCATTAGCATGTTGCTGGCCGCCTAAAGGATGGTGCCAAACAGACATGTCCATGAATTACAATTTATAACTGCTGAGTCTTAGTTCAGTTGTGGTTTGCTGTTATACTTGGGTACATAGGTGAAGTTGTGGGTAGTTATTTCAAACTGGAGAGAAGATTGCTATTGACGACCAGCATTTTGTACATGACATATGAAATGGCACAAGAATATTTTAGAATGAACTGAACAGAAAACTTACGAAAAGCTTCCAATAATGCTGTACAGCAAGAAGCAGGTACTGGCGAGGATGGTAGCTCGCGAAGAACATGCTGCAGAGATGTTTTCACGAATGCAGTTAGTGAAAGAAGGAATAATACATGCCTTGTGCGGCACCAAAAGTATTCTAGTTACTAGAATGAATGAATGAGTGATATACCTTCACACAGTCACCGACAATATGTGCATCCTCACCTGGTGCAAACTCGGTTCTTCCTGGTATGAGATAGAAACAGTTACAGAGTACACGCATTGATCAACACAAGAAACCAAGACACAAGAGCTGCCAATACAAAGAAGTAATTGCACTAGCTAAAAAAATTATGAAATTACATAAAAACCTTGTTCATATTCTTGCAACCTCTTATCAACCTCCTCCACGTCTGCAGCCTGACGCAAAATTCCTTCCACCTTTATCCCTGTAAGGGAAGATTTATGGAACGAACTAAATGTTAAGATAACTTAGTTAGCAACATGTAGAGTTTCCAGAATCTAAATTGGTTCTGCTAGTTAACATTATTTTCTGCACCTACCATGTTTCTCAAGATAGCACAGAGCTTTCTCTAGAAAAGAAGGGCTGCCATCGATATCTTCCAATGCAAGCAGAATTGGCCTGCCAACAACTAATGACTTGATTGGCCTCTTCTCTCTCCCTGCAAGCAATTGAGGACGGTATGACTGAACTGCAAAGAGGGTTTGAAAGCTCTGGAGAAAAATGCAAAAGCGCAATGGGACCAACAATTTGGTGTAGCTCCTTCGTATGTATCAGCAGTGTCATTTCGAAATATCCCATTATGCCCCATCACAAGAGCTGCATTTGGAGCCTGTGCAAGAGCTTCTTCTAATGCTGTTTTCCACTCAAATAAATCTTCAGAAGTTTCTGCCTGCATTAACAAAAGCATAATTTTAAAATATAGTATTATATTAGTAACTTCACACCTTTTCTTATGAGGCTAACTATTAAGTTGGAAAGCCATACCTTAAGGGTGAAAGCACGACCGTCACGGCCATCTGGGAAAAGGACAGTCAGCAATTTTTTGTCTTCTCTGACTACCACACTGCACAAGAAAAAACTTTAATACAATATCACTGCCGCAGAACATCCCCAAAAGGAAGAAAAATCAGTAGAAGAGACAAATACCTGCCAGAATTGTTTAAATCAATCCCACCCAGAGTAACATTCACTTCACCACTTCTCTGGGGCAAGGTATTCTGCAATGCCCACATAAGGAACTTGTCAATAGGTGAGAAGAAATGTGTGCTTGCACACAAGGCCTATATTCAACTACTGAGATAAAGAGAGCAGAAATAGCCATAAAAAAGTTCAATGCAACTCCCTATTTAGTATAACCCTTTAATATCTTCCCAAATATGGAGTAAATTGGGTAAGGCCTTCCAGGTTGGTAGCCATGTCATCACTTCGTATAGGGGTATTGTCTATGGAAAGAACAAGTTGTTTGACACGACTACCAAACATGCATTACCATTCACCGGTGGTTGGATTTATTATCAACTTATGTACAGAACCATTGGGGCCGCAAGGACATAACAGAAATCCTATTCAACCTAAGGATGTTGTCATATTGAGTAACCAGTCTGACATCAGCACCTAGACATTGACTACACATGCACGACAACAGTTTCATTATGCGTGCGGGAGATGCAACGAACACTAAAACCAAATAAAATAGAGGATTACGAGTCTAGCTGAGTCGCTAGGGTAGCGACTCATGGACTCGCCGCGCTATTAGTCGCGGCTAGTCATGACTAGCTGAGGCTTTCGGTTGAAAGGCAGGTACCAACTCATAGAGTTAATCCTTGGAACTATCATATTAACTGCGCACAGGACAAAGGTAATGGAGAGGAAACATATCCAAAAGTCCAAGTAGGAAGCATGCTAACCTACTAACAACATGAATCAGCATATCTATATACCTAGTAAATTCAAGAGTTGTCCACATTTTACTTCATAATATGTTTCAGTTGAGTGGTTACTCTTTTGGAGGAAACTTTCAACCATTGGTCACAACAATGATAACTGTATTTTGTGCACCAAGACATAAATGCTCGATCCAGCTAAGTATTGCATCTCCCAAAATAAAGGAAACTCATAAGGATGGAGATACTAACAGGATCACTCTTGAAGAAAACTAATGATGTTCGTGTGAGGATGAACCAGCGTTTTTTCCATGATTTCCATCCAAGTCCTGAAAAGAACATATGCATGAGTTCTCTTTAACAATAGAAAAAAAGACATGCTACCCAAAGTAAAAACTGTAAATGAGAGCCATAACCAGCCATGTGAGACTGAACTCAAGCACCATAGCATGTGGTATGGAAAAAAATTGTTTGACCGGACCATGATTCAAAATTTCAGATATGGAAAGGAGAAATATGGTTAGCTGATTTCGTGGCCAAACTGCAATTCTGCACAAAAGATAGTCTAACAAACTTGTGCAAGGCAATGGAACTCTGTACATGATAACATATTTCTGTTCCCCGTATATGTTGGTGACAAGGCACGCAGTAGCACTCATCTTAATTACTGATATCAGAAGAATGGCACTGTATGCATGACACAATCTTACTTATCATCTAGGACAGCTTTTTCTCAGATATTTCTTTGATTTTTAAAGTTCATGTAGTTAAATTTGATTTTCCTTCTTAGAGAACTACAAACCATTCCGTTGCCCTATTTAGCTACAGAATATGAGCAACTGATTAACAATAATCAAAGAGTCGGTATTAAAACCTGATTAACTGTTGTGAAATAGCACAGTTAGAGAGAGTACCTTTGGATGATATGAAGAGATGTCCACTCTTGAAAACCTGATTAGCATGTTATTATGACATCAGAAAATGTAGATGGACAGCTTGTAGTAAAAGTGAACTAAGAAACCGTAATGTCGAGTTCACAATTAAGTATGTGTATAGACCAATGTCCATACTTCATAGCAAGATAAAAGAATAAATGAAATGAAATAAATGCATCATCACATTGTTTACGATTGCTATTGTTATTTCAACTCTAGTGCTTCATGCTAAATATAGTGGCTATAAACATATGCAAATTTTATAATAGAAATTTATCGACCATATAACTATGAAATGTATACGGCATGTTTTGGACTTTTGGTTACTAAAGTCACATTGAGCTATACTGAATTCGGGACTTCCAGCTACAGACATGGATAGAAAATTTTATGAAGATATTTATCGACCATATAACTATGAATAAACGACATTTATGTATACGGCGTGTTTTGAACTTTTTGGTTACTAAAATTAAATTGAGCTATACTGAACTCGGGACTACCAGACATGGATAGAGTATCTAGACTGGCACTAGGATATTTTCTTCCATCTTGCTTTATTTAGAGTTTCATTAGTAACTGAAGTTTTTTTCAGCTTAACTGATACAAGGCTATATGCATATCTAGTATGCCATAATGTTAGAAGGCAGCAACAGTGTCGCGCAAGAACCATTTGGCACTTCCATCACATCCACATGCTTTGCAGCCACAAAGTCATAATACCATGCAGAATTCCCACATTTTGCACTCTTGAAAGTTGAAACAACAAATGTATTTGTATGTATCGGCATCTTATACTCCTCCTCGCATGTAGTCCGTTGTTATAACTTATAACCATGGCATTCCTCCTTCCTTCCTCGACAACCCACCTCAGTCATTTCTGATCCATTTTACCTCAACGCAAATTTCCCACACTCAAGTCATTTCTTCACTTTGTCCCAATTCAACCAACAACACTTGTCCCGCCAAAACATCCAGCAACCAGCAGAAACCTCCGTAGATGTAAGCCATGTCCTATCATGATCCTACACCTGAATGATAAGCTCACCCCCTCCGAATCCAAATCTATGTTGCATTGCAAATACGCACCAGTGCCATCACACGCTCTTTGGAGTCCAAAAAAGGGCATAAACTCTCCCCGGCGCCTCGAACACAATCCGAGCAAGGTCCCAAGCCTATTAATAGCAGAGAAGAAGCCACTCATGCAAGCATAGACCACACCGGAGCAGCGCAGGCTCGGCCCAGACCCTCTGAATTCTATAGCCAGCGGGCACGCGGAACCGAGATGCCGCCCAACAGCATCGGATGCCAAACCCATACCAAATCCCAAACCCGGCCAAGCCGCTACCCCCGCCGCGCACGCAACGAAGCAACCCATAACCCACACAACGGTAAGCACTCACCGTGTTGCCGCTCGCCGCCGCCGCCGCCGGCGCGCCGCCGCGCTGGACGTAGCGGTCGAAGGCGCCCCCGGGCGCCGGCGCGGAGGACATCCCCTCGCTCTCCTCCTCGCCGCCTCAGATCGGCCGCATCCGAGCGTCGGTCGCCCCGCCGCCCCGCGCTGCAGTAGCAGCAGCGAGCGTTTCGTTGGATCCGGCCGCCGATCTAGCGCGCTTTGCACGGACACGGAAGGGCCGGGAATGGGGAGGATGGTGGTGGTGGAGGCGGTTAGGGTTTGGGTTTTGGCGGTGGTTGCTCGCTCGCTCGCTTGGCTTCCCTTTCTGGGGGGGGAGCTAGCTGGAGACGGAGAAGAGGAGGAAGAAGAGGAAGACGAGTGAGGAAAGCGACTGGGGTGGCGCTTGCAGCTGAGCTACTATGGCTGTGCCGGGCTGGCTGGCTGGCTGCTTTGGAGCATTCCTGGGTTTTTTTTTTTTTTTTGAAAAGGAGCATTCCGGGTTTTGGTACAAGCGGCTTGGGGCAGCTTGCTCTCGAAGCTTTCTACAGTGGGGGAAATACCAGGATGAACCTGGGTACATTTGCTCCTGCCCAGGACGAGCACCTTCCGAATGTTCAAAAATTCCGAAAAAAAATGGGGACATGCATACACATGTATGCAGTAATAGTACAAAATTTCGTGGAGAAAAGATCTTTCATTTGGCCTGTGTAAAAAAGACAAATCTATGACGTATATATACTGCTATACAACATTACTGTAGCATTTGCACTTTTGTCTTTTTTACGTAGCCAACGTAAATACAAATTCTTCACGAAACTCAGTTGCCGGCGCATTGTATTTGCATTACCTATGCATCTGATTTTTTACAGATTTTTTTGACTTTTCAAAAGTGGTTTAAATCAAGATTTAAAAAAAAAACTAGGCAGGAGCAGGTCCCGCCGGTTCACTTTGCCTAGTTTTTTTTTAAAAAAATCTTGATTTAAACCATTTTTGAAAAGTCAAAAAAATCTGTAAAAAATCAGATGCATAGGTAATGCAAATACAATGCGCCGGCAAGTGAGTTTCGTGAAGAATTTGTATTTACGTTGACTACGTAAAAAAGACAAAAGTGCAAATGCTACAGTAATGTTGTATAGCAGTGTATATACGTCATAGATTTGTCTTTTTTACACAGGCCAAATGAAAGATATTTTCTCCACGAAATTTTGTACTATTACTGCATACATGTGTATGCATGTCCCCATTTTTTTCGGAATTTTTGAACATTCGGAAGGTGCTCGTCCTGGGCAGGAGCAAATGTACCCAGGTTCATCCTGGTCTGGGTAGCTGCCTGTATTTAGACAGTACGAGAACAGGGCGGAGGCCCGGTGGCAAAAGTAGCAGTGCTAAACCTAGCAACCAGAGTTCAAGCTTCGTCGGGGACGAATTTCTGGAATTCTTACTAAGAGCACTTTCTTCTATAAAAAGAAGCCACCATGGGTTAGTCCTGGTTGGTCTCATTTTTTTTATTTAGACAGTACACTCCGGTAGCCAATAGAGCAGTAGCCAGTAGGTTATGCGTGGTGTTCTTTTATTTTGTTTTTGATAGGACCGTAGCTGATGTGGTGTTGCTTTTTAAATCAAACCTGCCTCATACTTGATGGATAGTAAACAAATGAACAATTATAACCAAGAACCTAGGTCTCGACATTGTCGCCGTAGTCAAAGCCGCGATCTTGATAGCCATTTTCAGGGTCCGCCATGTCCTTAAAGGAAGTTCCAAAGAGGAAGATGAATAGGGGAGCCACCAGGACACCGTCGGGCGCCAGCCCTATGGTTGGCACCAGCATCGTCGTCGACATGTCATTCATGTCGACGAGTCCATCACCCTCTTCCTTCCTCGTCACAATATTTGTGATGGATTCTAAACTTGAACTCCCATTTTTAATTCAGTATGTTGATAAAAATGTCGGTTCTAGGTTGAAATGATATAGTACACCAAGTTAGATTGTTGTTACTTTTATGTCTCTGTTGTCTCTTCATGTTATTCCTCTTAGTGATTGGAACTGCCAAATCCATTGGTTTGGTTGGAGACATCAACCCCCTCCTCCTAGGCCACATACAGAGATATAGACGAATTTTACTTAACCTTTGGTTTTATAGTGTTTTCGTGATATCTCACGAGCGATGGTGATATTGGGAAGACATAAGGCTGAAAGAACATTTCTTGATCCCTTTGTGTTTTGTGTGTTAGGCAACAACACTAGTGATAATTTGATCAGGTGTTAAGTGTTGCAGGATTTAGTTGTCTAAATACATAATTGCTTCAACACCAAAAAGAGGAGAAAGAAGAATCAGATCAGGGAATTCAGTCAGACAGACCGGATATTCCGGTCCCAGGCTGGGGCGGAATATCCGGCCCCCACGGTCTGCCCAAGGCCAAATCGACTAAGGAAAAAGAGTGCCCAAGTCGGCGTCTCTCTGGACTGGCCCGGAGATTTGGGACGGAGATTTCTTCAGGGGAAGAATATCTCGGGTGGTCGGATATTCCGGTGTCCACTTGGACCGGAATATCCGGTCCCCCTGTCTTGCAACGGCTACATTTCTGGAGTGGTATAAATAACCCTCCACCTTCCTCCAGCCAAGTAGCTCGACCAAAAATATCTTGACCACCATTGTTGCAAGCTCAAAACTATAAGATCTCCCAATCCCTCCACCCAAACTCGTTGATCTTTGGAGGATTGAAGGAGAAGGCCTCGATCTACATCTTCACCAAGCCGTTTTTCATTTCCCCCTCATTCACCTGAGGGATTTGAGCCTAGGGTTTCCATTGGGAAAACCTAGGCATCTTGTTGATCTTACTTCTTGTCTATTGTGACATATTGTAGCTGTTCGGGAGCCCCCAATTCAGTTGTGGGTGTGTGCTCCGGATTGTTGTTGTAAAGGCTTCGGATTTCGCCTCGAAGGAATCCGATAGTTGAAGGTGAACCAATCCTTTGTGGTGCGGTTCATCGGAGAAGAAGGTGCGCCTGTTGTGGCGTTGAGACAAACCTGTTGTGGTAGTCTCACACCTCTCCAACGAGACGTACTCCCCTAAAAAGGAGGAACTCATGATTACATCCTTGTCTCTGCGTGCTTCACTTTCGGTTATCTCTTTATCGTTACCTTTACTTGTATCTTGTATCTTGTTTAGAGTTAACTTGTCATATAGGTAAATTCATCATAGTTGCATATCTAGAGAATTTACCTTTGTGTCAAGCCTTAATCGAAAAATAACTAAAAATTGGGTCGCACCTATTCACCCCCCCCCCCTCTAGGTGACCATACGTATCCTTTCAAAGCCACGCAGAAATGACATGTTGTTGGTAAGTATCAGGGATCTTTTAAAGGTGAAAGGGAAAATCTCTCCCTAAGTGGATTTGGTGTTAATTGATGACAATTTGATTAACATACTAACCATGTGCTTAAGATTTATGACAGTGCCTCAGCACATCCGGAAGAAAACATTGTAGTTGGAGTACCACCCCAAATTCAGAAAGTGAAAAGAGACGTCGTTTTGACGATTTTATTTTATTGAGTCTCTAGGAGAATTGTACTATAAAAAGGGGGCCTGCTTCGGAAATTAGCAGTGAGAATCTAACCATGTACAATGATACATTGCACCCACGTACCTCGCTTAAGGAACAGAGAGCCTCCCCGTATTTCAATATGTGAAATTCAGTTTATAAATCCGGACACTACGGGGTTGGCCCGGGAACCTCCGGATTCTAAAACCTCGGCCCAACCTCCAGGCGCCACACAGAGGTTACACACTTGCTCACAACTCTCTATGTCCCCTGGAAGTTCCTCGGAAGATCTAGACCTCCCAGGTTGGGTCTTTGGGCTCAACAGAATGAGTGGCACTTTGTGTGCAACTCTCTCTTGGCCCTAGAGGTCGCTTGGAACCTTTGTGCCTCGCAGAAATTGGTTGTAAAATTTGGATTGTGTCATCTATTTTAAGTCCATCGTCTTCCCCACGAGGAAGGTGCGACTCCGGTTCTTTTCATGTTTGTAAAGGTTAAACCTTCGATATCTCCCTCCCTAGTGCTTGGATATTGTTGATGAAAGGACAGATATGTCGCCTTTGAGGGGAGGTGAATAGGCGATTATAAAATATTAATTTTTAGGCTTGAATAAATGTAGAATAAAACTAACGTTCAATTTATCAAGCACAAACCTAAACAAGCTAGGTTTTCCTATATGCACCAACAACTTATGCTAAGCAAGATAAGCAACTATGTGATACCAAGATATAATACTTCAAGCTCGATGGCTATCACAAAGTAGATTGCATAAGTAAGGAGCTCGGGTATAGAAATGACCGAGACACTTGGAGACGATGATTTATCCCGAAGTTCACTTCCCAATGTAAGCTAGTCTCCGTTGGAGCAGTGCGGAGTCACAAAGTGATCCCCGAATGAAGAAACTGCAGAAACACAACCACAAAAACAAACATATCTTGATCATCCGGACTCCGATTTCGATGAACTTGGGCTCGTTGGATTCAGAACAACGAGCACTACAAGATCATGCCAAGAAACATCATAGTCCGGCAAGGAAGGATAAAACCCAAATTATGAAAGGTTTGACCTCTCTAAAATAAATAACTGGTAAAACCTCCAACATAGAAAACGCAACAAGTTTTTCATACGAAATCATTTTTTATGAACATGGCTTGTCATGAAGAACAAGACAAGCACCAAAACCCCACATAGAGAAGAGCCAAATAAGAACCAAGAAAGATGATGCCAAGTATGTAAAGGTTTGAGCTCTCTACGGCCGATACACTAAAGCTCCATCGAGAGCCCCTCTTGATAGTACGACTATCTATCCTATAACCCGGTCTACCAACTAGTATCATGAGACCGGTAAAATAGAAACCATATCAAGATCATACCTTTGCTTTGCCCAATCCAGTTGAATTAGATGATGACGATCCTGATCTCCTCAAGTGGACCACCTTTTTTTTTATTGCGCTCCACTCGGTGAAGACTCGAATATTTCTCCCCCATACTCCACTATGGGAGAGCCGCTCTTAGGCTCATCTTCACATGGCCATTATCTCCAAATGGGTGGCAAGCTTCAAGCATAGGATTTCTTCGAGATGCTTCTCTTGAACTTGCACTTCTCAAACTTGATGACGACCACCACTTGACGTCATCCTCCATGGGCTATATGAAATCTTCCTTTTTGATGAAAGTCCATGGAAAGATAACTACTTAACCCCACGTAGATCATGGGTTACTTCACAAAGCTATATTGACAATTGCTTACCATACCACGAGATTAATAATCTCACTAGGTACATCTTCCAGCTTTGTGTGTTGATCAATATCTTGATCAAACCTTGTATTTTTTTTCTTATCTCTTTATGAAGATGATGTCTTAAAGGTAAACATGAATGTTCACACAAACTTATTCTTCAAGACATAGTTGCAATATGCTCAACACTATCATGACCATTCTTCGGATAACCCCTTGAATAACACCTTGGTCATCACATACTCTTATTCTTGATCATATCAAATATATCAATACCCCTTGAATAATACCTTGGGCATCAACCTTGAATCCAACATATGAAGTTCAAACATTGCCTATGGACAAACACTACATGTATAACTCAAAGCAACCATTAGTCCATAGGGATTGTCATTAATTACCAAAACCACACATGGGGGCGCCATGCTCTTTCAGTTGATCTTTTAGGGAATGATACATGACTACATTCTCACCAAAGGATATTTTATTCCCCCTTGTTTTCCTTGGTGGATCTTGTTACTCTTGAGTGTTTAGACACCTTAGACAGAAGGAGTTCGTCCAGAAGTTCCTTTATGGATAGGGGTTTCGGGTGTAGTTCGAGACTCTCCGAGGTGTTAAGCGGCTCCAAATCGGTTTGTAAAGGTTCAGTGACTGCCTTCAAGTGTACCACTAGTGGATCGAGGCGCTTCCGTTGTGTGGAAGGCTCGAGAAGAACCAGGGAGGTTTTTCTGGCACTCGGGGACCATTTTGCCTCCGCACCTCTCCAACAGACATTAGCACCCCTCCGCATCGTTATCTTTATTTTCTTGTTCACTAGCTTATTGTCTTGTTGTTCTTGTATGCTAGTCGTATCTTACCATATAGGTTGATCTCACTGAGTATCTGATAACCCCCAAGAGCAGGGGATCACTGTAGCACCTCTCAATGTGGAAGTAGGGTATCGATCCGCAGGAGCAAGAAGGAAAAGTTATCTATTCCCTACAACTAAAGTGTCACAAGTTTTAGTTGATTATGCACTAAACAAGTTTAAAGAACAAGATGGTTGATTTAATGGATGGAAGTTTAATGTAACAAAACAAGAATGTAAAAGTGTCCCAATCCTCTTCAATGCAAGAGGACAAGACAAAGGTTTTCTCTTATAGGAACAATGGACATGGGTTCATGGGTTCACTTAATCCTCTCTCTCTCATCTACGGTGATTATCATGTTATAGATAAAGTACACACAATTGTCATGTTTTAATAATAGCTTTTATGACGGCTATATGTCCTAAAACACATAGTTGAAAGAAGTACTCATTTGTGTTGCTAGGTCACCCTCGTAAGGCTAGCGTGGTTGCTGTCACTCCCACATCATACTCTTCCTTTTTACCCCCAGATAAAGGATGTTGGGCTGTATTTCACATGTCACTCAATACATATGCCGTGTCACATCGGCCATCCCGTACCTACATACATCATACTTCATAATGGACAATATTCTAAACACTAGTGCAATGATTCATAATTCGTGTGCATGACCACATCTCTCTCATCTATCCACACTTGGTGGTGTCAATCACCTCATGACAAGGATAAACAAGGCATTATGCATAAATCAAACCATCACATGCATCATAGAATATCTCCAAAGTATGACAAATCATAAAAGCTCCAACACAACGGTAAATGTATAACAAATCATCTCATACCACAATATCCACCATAAGAATTACATAGATAGATCCATACTTATGCAAGGCACATCATATGGACTCCAACAATGATCATACATAGAGAGATTAGATCAAGTTACCACCACAAACCCAAGGTCCAGGGGGTGGACTACTCCCCCTTCATCATGGAGACGGTGGAGAAGTCGTTGGAGAAGATGGAGACCACCCCGGCAGCGCCCCGCCGGAGTTTTCCCCCTCCAATCTGCAGCTCCAGGTCTCTGTTTCGTGGTTTCTGTGTTTCGGCGGCGCTCCTTCCAGAGAACGTCGGGGGACTATTTTTATAGGCGGTTTTAGGTCAAAACGGAGTCGGTGGAGGAAAGATCGACGGCAACGGAGCTCCGAGGCCCAAAAGGAGGGGTCCCACGCCAGGTACATGGGCCGCGTGGGCCCACCTATTTGGCCCTCGGGTCTCCGCTTGTTTGCTTCCTTCGCTCCCAAGTCTTCTTCCTTCCAAAAACTGATGCTCGTAAATTTCAGGTCATTTGGACGTCGTTTGGGTCCCTGAAACATTAAAATATAGAAATAGGGTTTTCTGCCTGTGCAGGGTTAATTCCATAAAAAATAGGAAACATACAAATATTCCCAAAATCATTATAAAACAGTGATATAACCCTTATATGATGCAAATATGACTGGAATATAAGTAAAATAATGCAAAGTTCATGTATGCATTTTACATGCATCAACATCCCCAAGCTTAACCTATACTCGTCCTCGAGTATGAAGGTGATAAAACTAACATGGACTTTGCAATTTAATACTAACAATGGATATCAAAGATGATTACTATTGCTACATAGAGTCAAATGGTTCATTCTTAAAAGGAGTAGCAATATGCAAGATAGTTTATGAAGTGATATCAAGTATTCAATGCAAGGATGTTCAATGATAATTCACAAAGTGTAACATAAAGAAAAGTACTATGGACCACATGTATGCATAATGATAAGTAAGAACATCCTACAATGGTCATAGAGTATTGATGAAAATCTGAATATAAAAGGTGGACACTTTGGAAAGATATATATATGAGTAGAGGTAAAGCATGAATAAATTTCATCTAACTTCTGAACTTCTCTACTTAAGTTAATGATTGTAATGTGGTAATCCTTGGTGTCAAGCTCTCATTCCCCTATCATAGCATCTTGAATGATTAAGTTTAAAGTGAAAGCAAATATGAGTAGTGTGCTTGACAAAGTACAGGTTGAAAGTCTCATGCCCCTTGAATACAAGTACCTACTCCATGTGTTACTCAACTTGGAAAACAAAGCAAGTTCAAGTTAAATATCATTGTAAGTAATAATAGTATCATTAAGAGCGTCAACTGGGGTACCTCTTGTCCCAGGATATGGAACAAGCCCATATCAAAATGACAAGACAAACAAACACAATGAACAATCTCAACACCCTTTTTATTTACCATTAGATAGCTTTTTATTGTAAGGTGTATCACAGAAGGTTCACCATAGCATGTAAGTAAATTTCCACCATGAATGATGCATGGCTTAGATTAGCGGCCCAGGCGTCTCTCTAACCATTTATACAAACTCATTTAAACTCACTTCATTTCCACATTTATTTCACCCATGGTAAGCATCCATAAACAAAAGTACATGATATCAACTAAATGAATGAAGTGCAATGTTGAAAGCTTGCCATGTGACAGCACATATGAGCTAACTCTCAACCAAAGACATTTGTCAAGCCCACAACATCATAATTTTAATCACAATGGGTCATATTTTATTTATGCAATGAAAGTAAAGTGTGCATCAAGTTCGAGAGAGCTATATAACCAACTTTTCCCACAACAATCAACAACATAAGCATTTTCATTCAGAGGTATAGATAACACAAATATCATGATAAACATACTCGGAATAGCATAAAGCTAATAGGTAGATATGGTGGACTCACTGGAAAAACTTTGGTTGAAGGTGTTGGAAACAAGTTTTTGCTTGTTGGAATTTTTGGGCTAGCAAGAGGGAGAAAGTTGACCATCTAAATGCATGCATGAGTGTCCATAGAACTAACTAATCCATGTTAAAACAAGGTAAAATAACATTTAGCATCAAAACATGAATAAAAGATAGCTCTTGATAAAATACTTGCAAATTATTACTCATTAACAAGCTCATGAATCATGCAACTATATGTATCTTTTAAAATTAACTCAACATCCCTTTTCCCAATCTTATAATAGCATCCAACATAATTCAACCCAAATTTCCAGTAGCTCTCTCATATATAAATGATAGTGTGGTGGTCTCACAAAATAAAAATCAAACCTAAACAAACAAAAAGACGCTCCAAGTTTATGCGATAAAGTGTTTCGATCGAAAAACAGAAGTTAGACGTGTGCAAACCGAGAGTGTGTAGGTCCAGTGGGGTTGTCTTCACATCCCCAAGCTTATGGTCTTCACCATCCTTGGATAGCTCTTGGTGCATCTCCTCTAATCCCTGTGAAAAAACTTCAAAACACCGTTTCTCCCATTTCTTTTTCTGTGGGGTGCATTAGTAGTGATAAACAAATAGATTTCTTGCTGCATATAATCCTTGAACAAAAATTCATATGAATGTCCAGAAAGTGTATAATGTTGTATGCCTACTCATAAACTCAATTGGATAAAAAGATTCAAGTTAAAAGTTCTAAGCATGCATCAAACAAAATGGGACAGAATCTGTCCAGAAAAACAGCAGCAGCAAAACGTATTTTTCTACCCTACTTAACTTTGTCGGAAAATTCCGAAAAAATTCATGCATACAGAGGATGAAAAGTTGCACTACAGTTCAAATATGAGCTCATTCGGAGTTACAGAATAAGAATTAAAAATCATACCGTGCACAGATTCGTGCAGGAATAAAATCTCCGAACGCTATAAGCAACTTTTCAACCAAAATGAGTAAAACTTGGCACTTTATTAAAAATTCCAGAAACTAAACTAAACACTAAGTCTCTTGTTACAGCAAGAGGACACAAAGAAAATCACAAATAAAAACAACCGGGTTGCCTCCCGTAAAGCGCTTTCTTTATAGCCATATAGCTAGGCTTCTTACTTGATGTTTATGAGGACGAAGCTCATGAGGGAGCTTGAACTTTGATGTGTCCCTCTTCCTTGGAAGTGTTCATGCATAATACCAGGATCCCATGGTGTTCTCAAACCAATCAAAATAATAGTCAAGTTGAACCCTAGTTGAGAGAAAAACAAAACACAAAAGTAATAACAACGAAGTCTAACTTTCTTTCTATGCATTGGCATTTTGTATATGAATGAATCACCATAAATAGAAGTTTCCCAATGCATATTAACAATATTTACTTGCAGCATATAATTATTAGTAACATAAAGAGGGTTCTTATCACCTCCTCTTTCATAATAGTTGCAAGTAGTAGAAATAAATTCAACCATATAACCACAAGAATCATTCAACTTAGATAATTTAGGCACATAAAGAGGATTATTAAATTTATTATGGAATTCATTAGCATGCTTCCCTCTTTCAAAATAGTTAATAAGATCAATATCAAGTTTAATATCATGGTTGCAACAAAGATTTGGAACTAAAGATAATTGCAAACCACATAAGTATTTCTCAACATAAGCAAATTTCTCCTCTATGGTGTAGTTAGGAGAATTCAGAACAAAGTAGGACTCTCATGAGTAAGAGTACATCACAAACAGCAAGTATATCATTTTTATCCTCACATAATTTAGTAACAACTAAACATGGAGGTTTATCAATAAGCATAGGACCATCATCTAAAGCATTATCATATAGCATATTTAAGCAATACTCCTCATTATCATCAATAAGTTCACTAGTAGCATTAATAGAAAGTAAAGGAGCATTATTAGTTTCATCATAATAGCATGGGTTATCATATAGGACCATAGTTTGACACTCATCATAACATGGGTTTCATAAATAACAAAAGATTTTTGAGTTTGAGTGCTACTATCAAATGTTGATGGTGAAGTTGGGAGATCCAATTCTTCCCCAAGCTTAGGTTGGAACACATCCATTTCAATCTCCTCTTCACATACTTCCTCTTCCAAGCTTATGTTTTCATCATCCTCTTGGGGTTGCACGGGCATCCCCAAGCTTAGGTTCTTATCCTCCTCTTCCTGCAAAATGTTAGTGCTTTCCGTGGCAGCAAGAATTCTTTCTTTAACATAAACATTATCACTAAATTCTTTTTTGCAAATTTGGAGAATAATAGAAACTTGCCCTTTCATTTCACGAGCTACATGACTAGTTGCAAGAAATTTATCAAGAAGAGAGTCTATCTCATGGGCTCCAACATAAGCAATATATTTCTCAACTTGTTCTATATCAGGGCATAAACATTCATCTTCACGATAACAAGCAATTATAGGATCACTATTATACTTGCATTGATAGTGGGAATGTTTAAAACTCTTCTATTGCAACAAGTTATACCATGTAACTCACAAAACTGATTAGCTATTTTGTGAAGAGCTTTAAGCAATTTACCCACTCTATTTCCCTCTTTGGTTGATTGATATTCAGAGTAGGCGTCATACTGATGGCCCTTGAAGAGGTTGATCTACGACGCCAGAAAACACTTTGTTGATCTCCGGTGCGTAGTTACCTGCGTCAAAAGTAAATGGGTTAGGTTGAGATTCCAAGTGCAGAGTGTGTAGTAGTGGAAGACTTGTTTTCCCCACGAGGGGTGACTCGAGGGTTTAATATCGAACTCTCGGGGAATCAGTAGTGAAGATATATCTTCTTATCCTTCTTTTGGTTACCTACAAAACAAAGTTAAATGTTTTGGTCCTCAACCTCACCTGTGGTTGTCAAGCACAAGGTGTAAGAATGATATCAAGATAGTTATGCAATGCAAACATGAAATAAATATGCAATGGTGGTGGATGCAATGGTAAATGATATTTTGGTTTTTTTTAATGATGTATGCAAGATGAAAAGTATTTTTGTATTTTCGGATTTAATGATGGCTGAAAATAGAAAAGTGGTATATGGTGTTGGAAAGGTGTTTCTTATGATTAAAAATAGACCGGGGTTCATGGTTTTACAAATGCACTCTCTCTTTATAAAGTGGCAGACAATGGAACACACACAGAATTAACATATGAGATTGCAACACAAAGTTTGATAACAAATTACTTAGATATATGGGCATCACGTCCTAACATAGAGACCTTTTGGTTATTAGTCTCTCTTATACTCCACCAAGATGCGAACCAAATCATAACATCTCAGTAATTAAGATGACTCAGAGTATAGCAATAAGTTTCATGACATGAAGTGAAAATAAGAACATGCTGGATCTAGTCACAGGAAGAAGCTTGGTCACCCTCAACCCTTGCAGCATGGTATTTTAGTTTATCCCTAGTGAGGTAACAAAGTAAGGTAAACACCCAAGTGGATCGCGATATTAAGTTGTCAGCTTACCGCACTCACCACTCCCCGTTACTCCAACTAATGCACACGTTCCCCCACACACGCTCTCATAAACATGCTTGATCATAACAAGTAGACAAGAACGGGGTACATAATATGCATCTATACTCATAACTGAAACAAACATTGCAATCTCAAACATATATTAACTCATAGAAAGATCCACCACATAGGTATTACAAATATGACTGTAATCATGTTCAGCAGCTCATACGGTACTAATTAGTGAAGCTCAAGAGAGGAGAGATACATAAGTTACTTCCACAAACCCATAGTACAGAGGTGGACTACTCCCTCTTCATCATGGAGACGGTGGAGAAGTCGATGGAGAGGATGGAGACCACACCGGCATCGCCCCGCCGGAGTTTTCCCCTCCAATCTGCAGCTCCTGATCTTCATTTCGGTGTTTCTGTGTTTGTGCGGCGCTCCCTTCGCGAAACGCCAGGGGACCTTTTTTATAGGCGTTTTTAGGTCAAGACGGAGTCGGTGGACGAAAGATCGACGGCAGCGGAGCCACGAGGCCCAAATGAGTGGGCCCCACGCGGCCATAGTACCTGGCCGCGTGGGCCACCCCCTTTTTGCCTTCTGGCCTCTGTTTGCTTGCTTCCTTCACTCCGAGGTCTTCCTCCTTCCAAAATACTGACGTCTGTATTTTTCCATAATTTTTGGACGACGTTTGGGTCCCTGAAACATAAAAGGAAAGAAATAGGGTTTTCTGCCTGCGCAGGGTTAATTCCATAAAAATAGGAAACAATTGATTTATTTCCTAAAATCATTAAATAACAGTAATATAACCCTTATATGATGCAAATATGATTGGAATATGTGTGATATAATGCAAAGTTCATGTATGCATTTTACATGCATCACATACCTTTTAAAATAATCATTACCCATAGTCATTCCAGAAAGTTTCTCCATTTTTTAATTTTTTTGGGTTTTTGATATATAAAACTGAAAGTAAAACTAATGAGAAACTCACAACAAACAAGTTTAAAGGAACCTCCCCAAGCTTAGATGATTGCAAGATATAAAACAAGATAAAATAAATCTAAAGTCTAGTGCACACAAGAATAGAAAATTAAGCGCTACGCTCCACGACAACGGCGCCAGAAAAGTACTTGATAAACCCCAAGAGCAGGGGATCACTGTAGCACATCTCAATGTGGAAGTAGGGTATCGATCCGCAGGAGCAAGAAGGAAAAGTTATCTATTCCCTACAACTAAAGTGTCACAAGTTTTAGTTGATTATGCACTAAACAAGTTTAAAGAATAAAATGGTTGATTTAATGGATGGAACTTTAATGTAACAAAACAAGAATATAAAAGTGTCCCAATCCTCTTCAATACAAGAGGACAAGACAAATTTTTTCTCTTATAGGAACAATGGACATGAGTTCATGTGTTCACTTAATCCTCTCTCTCATCTACGGTGATTATCATGTTATAGATAAATACACACAATTGTCATGTTTTAATGGTAGCTTTTATGACGGCTATATGTCCTAAAACACATAGTTGAAAGAAGTACTCATTTGTGTTGCTAGGTCACCCTCGTAAGGCTAGCGTGGTTGCTGTCACTCCCACATCATACTCTTCCTTTTTACCCCCAGATAAAGGATGTTGGGCTGTATTTCACATGTCACTCAATACATATGTCGTGTCACATCGGCCATCCCGTACCTACATACATCATACTTCATAATGGACAATATTCTAAACACTAGTGCAATGATTCATAATTCGTGTGCATGACCACATCTCTCTCATCTATCCACACTTGGTGGTGTCAATCACCTCATGACAAGGATAAACAAGGCATTATGCATAAATCAAACCATCACATGCATCATAGACTATCTCCAAAGTATGACAAATCATAAAAGCTCCAACACAACGGTAAATGTATAACAAATCATCTCATACCACAATATCCACCATAAGAATTACATAGGTAGATCCATACTTATGCAAGGCACATCATATGGACTCCAACAATGATCATACATAGAGAGATTAGATCAAGTTACCACCACAAACCCAAGGTCCAGGGGGGTGGACTACTCCCCCTTCATCATGGAGACGGTGGAGAAGTCGTTGGAGAAGATGGAGACCACCCCGGCAGCGACTCGCCGGAGTTTCCCCCCTCCAATCTGCAGCTCCAGGTCTCTGTTTCGTGGTTTCTGTGTTTCGGCGGCGCTCCTTCCAGAGAACGTCGGGGGACTATTTTTATAGGCGGTTTTAGGTCAAAACGGAGTCGGTGGAGGAAAGATCAACGGTAACGGAGCTTCGAGGCCCAAAAGGAGGGGTCCCACACGGCCAGGTACATGGGCCGCGTGGGCCCACCTATTTTGGCCCTCGGGTCTCTGCTTGTTTGCTTCCTTCGCTCCCAAGTCTTTTTCCTTCCAAAAACTGATGCTCGTAAATTTACAGGTCATTTGGACGTCATTTGGGTCCCTGAAACATTAAAATATAGAAATAGGGTTTTCTGCCTGTGCAGGGTTAATTCCATAAAAAATAGGAAACATACCAAATATTCCCAAAATCATTATAAAACAGTGATATAACCCTTATATGATGCAAATATGACTGGAATATAAGTAAAATAATGCAAAGTTCATGTATGCATTTTACATGCATCAGTATCATATCTAGAAAACCTATATTGTCGTTGTCTGTAAATTGTTAAGAAAATGTACAAAATTGGTGGTCTCCTATTCAACCCCTCAAGTTGAACTCTTGGACCCTTTCAAAGGGAGTAACGATTATACATAGAACCTAATGCATTGCTTCATTCTTCGAGCATGTATAGCTTATACCGCTTCGGGAATTTTTACTGGCATGAAGGGGACAATGAATCACCTTTGCAATGGCAACTATGAGGCAATGGTTTTTGGAAAATCACCTCACATGTAGTTGAGTGAGGCCGTCGATTATCCAATTAGTACCAGTGAAGCAACGGCTTAGATTCGATCTTTGTTCGAGTGATCTTTCTATTAAATAATTTTAGTTTATTTTTTAATTATCATCAATTCATAGTTTAGTATGCCTTTCTTTTACTACCTTTGTTCCGTTTTATTTGGCGTCATTTATACACAACTTTGTACTAGCTTAGCTCTCCCTCCACATCACTTAATTTTGTACGTAGGGAGTTTTATCATGTTCTAAGTAATGAGGAAAACAATCTATCTCAAAGCCTAGGTTTGTGTGCAAGCGGAGTCACGTTAGTGATAAGTCCAACTACGTGTGGTTGCTAAAATGGTTTGATAAATCTTGGGATAATATTTCTCACGGAAGGTACCACGGTGATCCAGTACATTGCGATCATCTCCCTATTCTATGTCATAACATAAAAGGGCATAAAAAGTTCTAATTCTAGCACAATTATATACCCCGCCCTCATACTAATCATAACATCGTGCAGTCTCATTCCTAATGCCCAACCTCGCTTGTTTCAAACTTTGAAATGTTTTATCACTTCAAATCTTGCGAAAGGCTCTCCAATGCGTCAGGTTCTCCATCGTCTCGCCACATGCAAATCTCTCCCCATCTTTACACTTTCTTTTAATGAAGCGCACAACGGCTGGAAGACATCAATATCTTAAGACAACAACATGGCTCTTCCTCGTTTTGTGACTTCGTAGCAACACATGCAAGGACATTATGCTAAAATATTTAAGATTTCGAAGGGCAATTCCTCATCCAAATTGGGTTCACACACTTTTGCCACTAGGTTTAAGGTGGAAGTAACAATTCAACAGGTTATTACAAGATTGCCCCCTTTTTCCTGACTGAATTTAAATCTAGCCATCCATTCAAGAAAATTCTACATTAGTTTTTCTCTTATTCCGCTCGTGTGCCGCCACCATTTCAAGCAAGGTTTCTTTTCTCGTCTCCTACTCTCATGTGTCTATGTCTCAAAAAACATGGTTAAAGAGAGAAGTTCCCTCCCTTAACTATACGTTGTTAGGTAGAAATGAGGCACCCTATGGAAGAGGTTGCGCCTTCAGCACGAGTGGGTGAGATCACGGGTGTGTGCTCTAACCAACGGGCCATTGCTCTCACGCTCCGATGATGTCTCCTCACTCAGTTTCGCCACCATACGTATGGTCAGCACGGAATCACCATGGCTTCCGCCTCAATGTTTATTGGCATTGTTTGACGACAATCGACTACGTTTAGAGAAAAAGAGGGTGATTCCCTAATATCAAATGCTCAAAGGCATTTTGAAGGTGATGATTGGTAGCATGTGTAGAGTTTCAGTCAATTCATCCAAAATACCAAGCTAACGGAGAGAAAAAAGCGGCTTGGAGGGTTAGACAGTCCTCCAAGCAACTTTGATAGAAGAAATTCCGCTGAGTATGCACGAGGGAGTGGGCGCTGGCACTCGAACTCGAGACCTCGCGGGCAGTGAGGTATCAACACCTCCTAGCCATCCGGGCTATGCCTCGGTTCTTAGCTAACGGAGAATTACCCGCAATACATTTGTGTACTTCAGCAACTTGCGTCCATCGAAGTGAGTAGAAAACTTTATTCTCTGCGACCATTACCAGAGTGGTTCGTAGTAGGCAGATGGCAAACCAATGCTTGAAAGATATTGAATGATATCGAGAGGATACATTATAATCGAGAGAGATGATAGCATAGAACTACCACTTTACGCGCTAAATTCTGAAAAACTACCACTTTACGTTTCAATCGCACATAACTACCACTCTACGCCTGATTTTTTTCCAATGTGCGCAAATCCGTGTCTAAACCAGAATTGACACTCGTGCTGATAGGTGGGACCCACCGGTCAGGGCTGAGGTGGCAGCCTGTGTGGAACGTTTGCTGAGGTGGCGGCACACGTGGCCATGGGCCCACCTGTCAGACAATAAAAAAATTAAATATTTGAAAAAATGAAAAATAAAATATCAATAAAAATAAAAATCTCAAAAAAATAAAAAAGTCAAACAAGCCGCCGCCATGGACGACGGGGCGGGGGGCGCCGCCATGGACGACAACGAAAACCGCCCGGATCTTGACCTCAACGGCATGCTTCCCCGCCAACACCAGCCGCCGCTGATGGGGTCGGGGCATGGCCTCCCATTCACGCTGGCCGGCGACGACGCCAAGGCCGCCGCCGCCGCGCCGTTCGGCCCGTTCCGCCCCGTGCAGCACCACCACCTCCAGCAGCCGCAGCCGCACACGCACGCGGCGTTCCACGACGCGTTCCCATCCTTCGACGCGCACTCGGCGAAGCGGCAGCAACACCCGATGGCCGGCGCGCCGTCGCCCAAGCTGCCCCTTTCGCCGGCGTATATATCGTCCAGCCGCGCCACGTGCGCGTCAAGCGTGGACGCCGGGTGGGCGGGCTAGCTAGCTAGCTGCACCTGTGCGCGCTCGCGCCGGCCGGCCGAGCTAGCTATAGCTAGCTGCGTGCGGCTTGTTTGACTTTTTTTATTTTTTTTGAGATTTTTATTTTTATTGATATTTTTTTTCATTTTTTGAGATAATTTTTTATTAGTCTGACAGGTGGGCCCATGGCCACGTGTGCTGCCACCTCATCAAACAGTCCACGTGTACTGCCACCTCAGCCCTGACCGGTGGGTCCCACTTGTCAGCATGAGTGTCAATTTTAGTTTAGACAACAATGTGCGCACATTGGAAAAAATCAGACGTAGAGTGGTAGTTCTGTGCGATTGAAACTTAAAGTGGTAGTTTTTTGGAATTTAGCGCGTAAAGTGGTAGTTCTATGCTATCATCTCTAATCGAGAGCTAGCCACTGGAGGGTGACAGATATATATTTCAGAGGAATCCAATTCCTGGAGAAACATGTTTGATAGTCAAAAAATAGTTACTGTAATAAATATATGTGATTGTACAAACTCTTTTGTCGGCTCCTGTATATCGGCATGTTTCGTTAGGACTAGACAGTAGATACCAACCCTTGTCCATGGCTACGTTTTTAAGCACTCAGTGTCACTCATGCTCGTGGGCCGGAGGGTAGAGGTCCTGCTAGATGGTTGGGCAGTGGGGTTTACCACCACTTGGTACAGCACCACAAGTCCACATCGATCGCCACCTTACCTTTTGTTTGCTTTCTCCAACTTGTTTCTTTGCTTACCAGCTACACGTACACTACACAGTAGTAGTACCGGGCCACCGGGCGGGTTTGCATGATTCGATCGGTGTTTCCCTATCACGACTCGTGATTCGGCCGCGTCCCCGTCGTCTTCTGCGTACGTGATCCGTTGGCTCATTGGCTGCACTACATATATATCATCTTTGTGGTGGAGACCGATCAATGCCTCAACGCTAAAGGAAGCTCTTGTGGGAAACGGAATGATCACGATCTTGCTGCCAGACATGGAATGATCACGATATATATAGCTTGAGGATAGACATGGAATTCTCTTCAGGGAAGCTAGCTAGTATGCTAGGTTCTCTTATAGAGTGGTCTTCAATCTGTTGCAGATAGTGTAATTGTGTGAATTATGTGCTTTAGCGTGCGCGAGCTAGCCAGGGCGTGTTTATGGATCCGGTGCCCGTCCTCACTCTGCAAAATCTTTGCTAATTAGCTAGCAATCCGGCTGGGTTAATGGAATACATCTAAAAAAACTAAGATGAACACAAAGGCTATCAGATTCAGGGAACATGTGGAAGAAAGGTATAATGCACAAAAGCATGGAAAAGTTAGATGACATAATTATCATGTGAGCACTCACTCTGAACTCATGCAAAACAGAACCCAAAAATAGAAGGGTTCTACCTTGCCCCGCAAGAGAGGGATATAAAGGGTTGCTTTTGCTTGCAACACAACATGTTTAGTAATTAATAACGAACAATGATAACAAATCATTACGACCATGTTGCATCCAATCCAATCACCGAGTTGGATCTAGACCTTCTATTATTTTAATTTTACTTCTGCCTTTTCCCTTCCTATGTTATGAGCAGATGGATCGACCTTTTCTTGGGCAGTACATATGTATATACTTGAAGACTTGAAGTAAAATCTGCTGAACAAGGGGAGGAGTGCATCACATGCTGCCATGCTCATGGCCTCAACTCCTGCTGCCAATCTGGACCTATACAAGAAGCAGACACATCAGCTGTTGCAGAGGAGATCACATCGGTTGTTTTAACCAGTTTAATTTCCATGGCACGGTAATGCAGTAACTATACAATTGCCCACGCGCGTCAGGGTACAAAAGTCAGCATCACTATATAACTATGCATCCCTATCTCAAAAGAGAAATATCAAAATGGCAGGCCCTGCACAAGAGTGCCACGAATGAGCGGCCGCATCGAAATGTTTACCTGTCTCTGGTCCAGGAGCTTTGGAGCTGTGTGTGTAGCCTGCCTGCCTGAGACAAGCAATGTGCGTACTACTCCTTAATTTTTGCTGTCGTGTTTCATCACATGTGAAATAAAATTTTACCTTTTCTTCGCGGGGAAACAAGTACTGGTATGATTTTACTGCTGCAATGCTGTGCTTGGAGTGTTTATGCGAAGCATCGGATTTAACCGGTGTCACGTTTCAGGCTTTCAGCACATGTAAAATAGCAAAAGCAGACGCAGTTAGGTGGTTTCAGTAATGGCTTTTGATTAACGCACATGCAGATGCCACGCAGAATATATCTCCATGCATTGAGATCTCATGCCCATCTCACCGAACCAGAACATCTTATCCTGGCAATCAAAACCTTAAAATCATTTCAAATTTAACCGTTATCATGTTCATGAACAGGCCGCAGCTCCGGCCAAGATTACTGAAGTCACGTGTTTGAGAACCCAACATCCGCACAAATTACATGGTTCCAAAATAGCTACAGGACTGAAGTCATATCATCGCCGGTAACTTACTCCGGCAGTTATCCGATTACGGCCCTTGGAGAGTAGTTCCATATAAACCCGAGCATCATGAGCAGCTGCTGAAACGGCAATACCGACTGAGCAGTATGATATTAGACACACTGATATTGATACATACGATAATTTCTACACTAGTGGCATGGATTTATGCTAGGTGCACTGAACAAGGTCCAACCTATAAAAGGATCATGAATATAAGAAAATTCAGACGTTTATACATTGCACTGACAACAACAAATATTTGGATGGCTATTTCGAGGCCATGAGTGGAACTGTACTCTTAAGCAAGCAAGATGTACCAACTGACTATGGGGATAACATTATACATCAAGGGATTCTCTTATGATACCGCTGTAGGAAACAACTCAGACATGTGAAGTCCATGACTACTGGACCTAGAAACTTTCCTCCCGTTGGAAGAGTATTGATCCGATCATGACGGCAATTCCAGTTGCAGCAATCGTGAAGAGAAGTCGCTTGTGTTGCGCACCAGGCACAGGGCGTGCTGGTCGTACCGGTGGAGGAGGCCGAACTTCTCTCTCTGGAATGGTTCTGGCACTGAAATTTAAAGTATCAGATTAGCTAATGAGGTCTACACATTTTCGCTAGTAAAAACACTAAACTTTATAACCCATCTTAGAGAATGGAAAGTTGGAGAACATATAGGGATGCCAGTTCAATTACTACTATGTCTTGAGTGCAAAACTAACCAAATAAGATAAATCAAACTGAACTGATTCTGAATTACATTTTTTAGAAACAATTTTGAATTACATCGATTGAGCATGTACAGATCCTGTCTAGGTATACTATTTGCACATAATTGATTGCACACTTTAGTTTGGAAAACATATATAGTTCATCAGAAATTAATAATCAAAGGAGTATGCATCACTAATCTTAAACATACCATACATTGTATGATAACCAAAACAACAAATTCAGCATTCTTTTGGACATGAGGGAGCGTATTTACCTTGATGATTCAGTAGAACCATTTGCGTGGCACTGCATTTCGTGCCCTATCCATTCACGAAGTCTAACATACTTCTTGCAGGTTTGACAAAATTCTGTTCGGTTTCCACATACATCCTGTTCCTCAAAATACTACGATCAGAACCAATCGACATATATCAAACAAATTCAAAATAAATATGCACCTTCAAAGGTAACGACAAATTATACCTGATGTTCATGAATATCAATTGCAGGTAATTCGTACTCACAATATTCACATGCAACCATCCTCTGTTTGCACTGTTCACTTTTATGAAGATCTAATAGCTCCCGTTGTAAGGTTTCTTTGCAAAGAGAGCAATCTACCTGCATGTGATATGATGGGCTTATTGTACATCACAGAAAAACAACAACAGCTGTCATAAAAATTCTGGAATATGTGCATGTTACTCCTGTTGTTCCTATGGAATGTGATGTTGCATTAGCTCCTGTTTCAAATGTGACAACGATATCATAGCATAAGCAATGTGCTTTCTAATTTGCAAGAACAAGAAAAGGTGAACAAGCTAAGGAAATGTGTGGTTGTGTGTATCCAATTTCCAAGTACAAGAAGCTATCATGGTGCTGGAAGAATACGATTGCATATACTTTTGATTGTAACACCTTTTGGTTTCTATACTTGCTTCAGCTAGTAGCTAGACTTCCTGTTAGATTAGCTTCAGTTTTTTGATTGTGTTGGTCACTCTTCTTATTTCATACACGCGGGTCATCTATAACGTTTTAAACTGGGCTATGTGATTTCATACTATCTATCCTAATGTATCACTTGCAGCCACTCTGCATGGTGCGAACACAAATACTTGTTGCAGCTAACTTGAACCTCTTGCGCAATCAACATCTTTTCAAGATATAGAAATATGCACCACCAAAATGAAAACATGCAGCACAGACCACACAAAGAGAACCAACGTTATGGCACAATCTTCTAAAAATTCAAAACATACCGGAGCGTGATATTCGTCGTAGTGTTCTTCCATAAGCTTCCTGGCAACCATTTCTCTGCAGTGCTCACACTTTTGAAGGTTACGGGCACAGTGTACAGAATGCAAGTCAATGTTTGACGATGGAATTTCTCGCTGACTGGAGAAAAAGAAGATGCAAAAACTACAATTGGTAACCAACTTGTGATCTCAATAAAACTACAATTGTACACGTCATAATTGCGAAGAACTTGAGTGAGAGTAGTAGTTAGACGCATTCTGGAGCGAAAAGCTACTGATCAAATAGTTCTACTAACTAACGTCGTGTTCGTCATGTGTATGTGTGATCAGAATATGATGCCAAAAGGTGTGAACAACATAGAATGCAGCTATGGCCTAAGAGCATCTCCACCGGCACTCCCCGGAAATTTGTCCGGCAACTCCCAAATTGTATCCGCTTTGGGGGTGCTGGACACTTGTCCGGCCAATCACGAAGTGCCCCCACACCAGCACCCCCCAAATCAGAATGCGGCCTCAGATTTAATTTGACAAAAATTAACAAAAGAGGCAAATTTAATTTAAATTCGACTTCTTTTTACACAAGTTTGAAAGAAATTTGCGTAGCCTAAGTCCTAGCTGGTCTCAGAGATGCAGATGACGCCACCGTCGTAGGGTTCCGGCTGCTGCGACGGCCCTGCCTCCTGCTCCACAACGCCGTCGATTGGCTCCGGCTTCACAACAACAGGTTGCTGCTGATTCTCCTCGGGCTGCTGCTCCAGCCACACACGCATCGCCATGTAGAAGCCCGGGCAGTCCTCCGGGTCGAGCGGCGGCGGCACCGGGTCGCTGGTAGAGAGGAGGAGGGCCGCGGTGAAGCCAGGCGTGTCCCCCGCCGACGGCGTCCTGGAGAGGCGACGATACGCGCCATTCTGGGGGAGGTCCTCCTCGAACTAGGGTTGGGGCTCCTCCTTAACGGCGCGGACACTGCAACACTTGGCCCCTGGCAAACTTCCCGGGCCGCTTGCTCCCGGGTTCCTCCTTGACGGCGCGGGGAGCTTGCTGCGCACCTTGCTCTTGGGCTCCTCCTTGACAGCACGGAGCGGAGCAGCACGCCGCGGTGCGACCTAGCGAGGCGGCTCTGCCGGGACAGCGACGGCTCCGACGGCATGCCGGTGCGCCTAGGAGAGCACGCCCTCCAGCCAGGCCTCGTCGATGACGAGGTTGTGGCCCCGGTAGGCATCAATGTTCGAGCTGCGGTAGAGGAGGCTATGGCCCCGGTAGGCGTCAATGTTTGAGCTGTCGGCCTCGTCGTTCTACGCCATTTGGGAGGGAGGCATTGAGAAGGAAGTCGGAGCTGATGCGGGGGGAGATTTGGTGGCCGTCAGACAAGCAGGCGCCGCGCTATAATAAAGGGGGCAGGGCAGACGAAGCGGCCGAGACGCCACCGACATCAATGGCGGCGACGCGTTGGCAGACCTCACATCGGCGCATGGAAAGAGGTGAAGCCGTCTGGAAAACCAGCGAAGCCATTATTTTGCTTGACCAGCCGTCCTGCCTCCCGCGTGTCTCGGCACCCCCGAGCAGGCCCCCAAGTTTGGGGCCCTCTCAGGAGTGCCTGACAGAAATTGGGTTGGGCCGGACACATGTGTGCCGGTGTGGCCGTTTTTCGTGTCCCGCACCCCAATGAGTCTTTGGGGTGCTTTGGGAGGGTGGCGGTGGAGATGCTCTAATATAGAAATGCATCAACAATGTCCTGGCACCAATGGTCACGAATCATAATCCAGTCCGTTCAACATGTTAACACTAAGTAACTAAGAATGGATTACTCGACTAAACAATAGCTGCACAGGCCTACTCCAACTACTCCCTCGACGAGTAAAAAAAAAAAGTAAGCATCAAAGTGCTTATCCCTTCATTGAATTTGACAGGTTCCATGAGAATTAATAGAAGTATGCCCGGCACGAGATGGGCTGGGACATCATCGGCTGTTAGCGCGAACATATATCATGAAGTTGCAGCAGTAACATTGTATCGAGGTAGCCCATGTTCAGTTGGTCACCTATCCGGCCGGCTTATAAATTAATTAGTGCCAATGGAGCAACGCAAATCCCTTACGTACACCAAGAGAGTTCTTCTAATCTCGCGACGCGACACAGTCAGAATCCAAAACGCAACCTCGGTCTCCCGGGACCAATGAAACTACGTAGCTCAGATCCAAAACGGAGAGATAGATAGACCACAGGGGAGGGTAATCGCGCCACCGACACACGCGCACGCGCAGGACTAAGCAACGGGAGGTAGCCGCGCGGGGCGGGAACATGGAACACGAACCAGTGGGCGCAGGTGGAGGTAGCGACGGCGGCGGCGGGATCGGAGCCGGCGTCGGCCGCTGCTGCTGCTGCTGCTGACATGGCGCTCGTCGGAAAGATCGCGCTCTCTCTCCGTTCCGATCGGGCCGGGGATGTCGCGTGCGCAGCGGAGGGGGGGGGGGGGGGGGGGGGGGGGGATTGGCTGGCGGGTGGGTGGCCGGAGGTTTCGAGGAAGAGGGGGAGTCGGGGGAGTTTGGTGGGAAGGAGGATAGCTGGAGAAGAGAGGAGACTCGGGCGGAGGGAGGTTGTGTGATCCGGGAAAGGGGAGAATTTATGACGGGCTGAAGAGATCGGGTGTGGTCTCTGTCGAAAGGATGAAACCAAAGCTGGCGCGCAGGGTCAAGCGTGGCACGCTACGTTTGTTTAACCGTTTTCATACCGAACAAAACGGTGCGCGTTTGAATTGCAACTACTGCCGCTACAAACTGAACATATTTCAAAAAATTAAATAAACAGAACTACATTAATCTACTGCTAATATCAAAAAGTAGAGTTAAACTAGTCTCCGATTATCCTATAATCAATACCGTCTAGATCAGACGTCTCGCTACGCCAATAATTTTGCACATCACATCATGATTAATTTACAAACAATCAAATCAGGTATCAGTTATGTGAAAATGTCCAAGCAATTATCCATTAATGAGTCATCAGTTGGCATCTATCAATATATCAAAGTTCACCTTTCCAGCGTCCCCTCCACCTGCCCACGTGTCCCACGACACTGTAGAAATGCATTATCCACTGCCGTCCGTCCGCCGTAGAGAAACGATCAGGATCAGCCCACGCGTCTCATCCTTCGCCGGCGCCTTGCCGTGTCCTCTTTGAAGACCGTTTCGGAGAAATCAACATTGTCGCCTCAACTTTTCCTCCGCGTGCTTTTCTCACGCGTCGCTCTACCCTCCACCGCCATCGCCGACTTTGGCGCTCGCCCTCCACCGCCGCCGCCGACTCCGCTTGCGCCGCCCACAGCCTCCTCCACCGGCGCCCGAGCTAGCCCAGCTCCGCCCCACCGGCCGTCGCCAAGGCCGAGCGCTTGCTCCAGCGTCGTCCCGAGGTCGACGCTTCAGGCCCTCTGCTCTGCCCCGAGTCCTCCCGTGCTCCTACCGGGGCCGTCGTCCCCTACGGCCCGCCGTGGTCGCCGCTTCGGCCGCGTTTCGTTTTCCGCCCGTGAGGTGTTCGTTCATACGCCGGAAGAAGTCCGGCGCTGCGCGTTGTCCATGGTTTCTCCGGTTGATGCTACTGATATTGCGCCTCGGCGCCGGCGTGGTCTGCACGATGTGACTCGCAATCCTGGTGCCAGGCGTTCGCCATGTGGGCGCGGGCGCGGGCGCGGCCGCCGCGCCCGCTCCTGCGATGCTCGGGACGGGGTTGATGGTGCTGCTGCCTTTCTTGCTCAAGGTAGTACCGGCTGATTGTGTTTCTTTGCATCCTGGTGTTTTTTTTTTGTGTTTTCTTTGATTGATCCATGGGTGCACGTTCCTGCTCTAGATGCCCTTCCTTCTTCTGGACCTTCCTCTGTTTTACCGCCTGCTTCGGGGTCTCGCCGCCATCGTCGGCTAGATGATACATCCCTTGCTTCTCCTGTTCGTTCGCGCCGTCGTGTCTCCTCACTTACTGCTCCTGCCCATGATGTTTCCGTTTCATGCGGCGCTATTTCTTCGCCACGATCTTCCATCGATGTATCGGCTGATCATAGTGCTGCTTCCTCTGCGTTAATGCAAGGAGATACGCAGAGGCGACGCGATATTTGGCTTGGCAAGCGTCCTATGGGTATAATTTTGTGTATTCCCGTATGGATATCCCCGGTGTTCCTGTTCATTGACAGTTTCGTATGATTTCGATTTCAAATAATTTATTTTCCTTTTCCTTGCAGGCCAACTTGACACTGCGGGGTTCCATTTACCACGTGATGATAATACCTTACCTACTGAAGACTCTGCACGGCCATCGTCTATCCGTGAGTTTGCTATGCCAGGTTTTGGTTTCTCTCGATCAGTACTATTTTCATAGAGGAAGTTGTAATTTTTCACAAGTTTGCTCTTCTGGTTATAGTATTATTTTCCGTGTGATGTAAAAGAGATTGCTATGCAGGTGATCGTCGTAATTTACGTGACAGGCCTCAAATGAATGTTGATGAATTGCCCCAATTATCGTCTATGGATTCATGGGCTCCTTTGCCTGCTCATTGTTTATCTCCGTCTGGTCATGCGGCACTTACATGTCATGACGATGTTCCATCTGTTTCAGTGCCTATGAATGGCGATTCCACATGTCTATGGGTTGAAAATCTCTCCGATGTTCCTAATGAAACATTTGCTCAGGATTTTTACGGAGAAAATCTCTCCGATGTTCCTAATGAAACATTTGCTCAGGATTTTGACGGTGACAGATCTTTCGGTACATGTTTCATTCTGTGTTTAATATGACTTTATTTGCTGCTCTAAATTCGTTCTCGGATATTTTTAGATAGGCGTATATTTTTTACTTTATTCTATGTACAGTTGTTGGAGCTCCATTCGTTCCTGCTCACCGTGCTACGGCGAATCGTCGAATGCGGATGAATCTTCGTCGACATCGTGCACGTCTAAGAGCGGGATATCGGGTTCGGGGTCGTCTACCTTTAACAGCTGAATTTATCAACATGTTAAAGCGTTAGTACATACTCTCTAGCTTTTAGTTTAATTTCTTTATGATAGATGATGTAGTCGTTTCATAATATGTTTGCTCTTTCTAGGTGATTGGCGTGATAGGTCCTATGCTGGTTACCCCATCATGTTTGCAGGCATTGTGCTGCTCCATTTTGGTACAAGGAACACTGTAAGAGCCTTAGTACAGAGAGGAAAATCAAAAAGGTTGTCTACACTGGTTGTTGTCGTGGGGCAAAGTGTCTCTTCCTGTCTATCCTGATTGGCCGTCCCCGTTGGCTGAATTGCTTCGCTTCGACGGTGATGCGCGATCTAGAAAGTTCATGCGCTTAATCTGTGAGTATAATTCTATGTTTGCTTTTACGTCACTTGGAGTTCATGTTGATAGGAGTGTCAACATGAAGAGTGGTCCATATGTCTTCAAGATTTGCGGAGTTGTTTGCCATCAAATTGGTTCTTTGCTTCCTCCAGCTGATAATCCTGTGCCTAAGTTTTCTCAATTATACATTTATGATACTGAGCATGAGTTGGATCGAAGGTTGCATCTATTTTCTACTGACGGAGATGAAGGGGTTAAATCTGTTCCAGTTAATGAAGGGACAAGCTCTGCAATTTATAGTGATCGTTCTAGCCGTTCTCGGAGAGAACAACCTGATCCCATCGTCGTTGATTCCCTTCGGACTATGCTGAATGAGTGTAATCCTCTTGTGCAAACATTCCGCATGGCAGAGCAAAGGTTATTTTCACCTGATTGTCCAGAAGTTTCTATAAAGTGATTTGGCCATGAAGGTGCAGAGCATGGAAATCGTTACTCTCTTCCGGTGGCGTCAGAACTTGCTGCTCTTATTGTCGGTGATTTCGATGTTGAGACCAACAGGTTTGATGTCATTGTGCAAAAGGAATCAGGAGCTTTTCAACGGATATCTCCTCTTAATCCTTCTCTTATGGCTCTTCAGTATCCCTTATTATTTCCTCATGCTTCCAGAGGGTTCCATCTTGGTATAAAGTACCAGGAGGTAGAGGGTGCCTCTGTAACAAGCCGGCAGACAGTGTCACAGCTTGAATATTACAATTACAGATTACACTATAGGAGAGGAGAGCCTAATCCATTCACATGTTGTGGTCGAGCCAGTCATCAGTTGGATGTGGACGCATATTCATGTATCGAATCATGCAGGTTGAGCTACCACTTTTGGAACCAGGATACGCTCAGGTCTGAGACATATCAGGGTATATCAGATGCTATTGGTGAAGGTAATTCTTTTGAAAAGAATATTGGTGTTCAATATATACTCCATTCTAGCTATACTGGTGGCCCGCGATACATGATCCAAAATTATCAAGATGGAATGGCTCTCTGCCGTGTATTTGGAGCGCCCGATCTTTTTGTTACTTTTACGTGCAATCCAAATGGGATGAGATAGCGGATGCATTACTTATGGAACCCGGTCAAACATATGCCGACAGGCCCGATTTGGTTACACGTGTGTTCAAGATGAAAATAAATTCATATGTTAAAGGTGTCCGAAAAGGGAAAACATTTGGTCCCATCGATGCATGTATGCCTTTTCTTTGCTTCAATTTTTTTTTGCGGGGAAAAAGACATGATATTAAAGCTCCATTCTTACAGAAAGACCCAGAACAAATGAAAAATTACAACGACGTCCTCTGGATCCGATGTCGATGACGAGCACGATGCCGCCGGTGGCGCGCCGCCGCCGCCGTACCTCTTGATGGCTTGGATCAGGTACAGGCCCTCCGCGGACGGGAAGTCGCCGATCGCCAGCTCCTGAGAACTTACACCGCATCCCTGCATCTCCATCGCGAAGCTCCAAATCACATCCTTCTCTTTATTCAACAAGTTCCGGCCCGGCCGCCACGCCATCGCCGGATAGGGCTTGACGAACTCCACAGATCCAAAGAACCGCGAGCTCGGGAAAGGCAGGATCTCCACCACGAAGCTCCGGAGAGCGCGCCGCCGTCGAAGGGGACGAGATCCGCCGCAACACGCCTCGCCGACCGCACCACCGCCTCCACAGCGCCGCCGACAGGCCTCCTAGACGACCTACACTATATACAAGCCGCGGATCGACGATCCCCCGTCCTCCCGCCGCCGGAGCGACCGCCGGAGAACGAGGAATCGACGACCCGGCGGCGAGCGAGGTGGATCTCCCGGAGAGTTTCAGAAAATCGCCCTCCCAACTGAGGGGGGAAGGGGAACGACCAAGCTTCGTTTACACGCACGTACACTTTTTCTTTGCTTCAATTTGATTTATACGTTTTTTGCATGAGGAGTTTTCTTTTGTTACATATTTTTTCCTCATGTATATAGGTGTATTGCTGTTAATTTACTACTTTTATTTTTTGTCCCATGTAGATCTATATGTTGTTGAATTTCAGAAGAGAGGATTGCCTCATATCACTCGCTTGTGTGGCTAAAAACAGAAACTGAGGATCCTACACCTGCTACCATTGATTCTTACATATCTGCCGAAATTCCAGACTATGAAGACGATGCGCTTGGGTACGCACTTGTGGAAGGATTTATGGTTCACGGACCATGTGGTGAGTACAATCCGCATTCTCCTTGCATGAAGGATGGTAAATGCACAAAACACTATCCTAAAGACTTTAACAAAGAGACTACAATAGATGGACAGGGGTTTCAGTGTATCGCCGTCAAAAAAATGATCGTTATGTTACAAAAAATGGTATCCGTCTAGATAACAGATGGATTGTGCCATATAACATGGCATTGCTCAAAAATTTCAAGCACATATCAATGTAGAATGGTGTAACAAAACAAACCTACTCAAATATTTGTTCAAATATCTTGCCAAGGGCCATGACATGGCACGTGTAGGGCTACATCCTCGCATGATTTTTCAGATCCTCACGCCACCGGGGTTAACGAGATAGAAGATTACGCCAAGAGTAGGTAAGTACTCATCTGTTTAAATATTATTGTGTATTATGGTTTTAAATGCACTGTTATATTTGATTGTGTATATATGTTCACTCGCAGATATTTGTCTACTTGTGAAGCTGATTGGCGTCTTTTTGCATATGATATTCATGTTCGTGAGCCTTCTGTTGAAAGGCTGATTGTACATCTTCCAAATATGAATCGAGTCATATATAGTGAGGATGAAAACCTCATCGATGTTATGGCCAATCCTAAAAAGTATAAGACCATGCTCACTGAATGGTTCGTTGCGAATCAACGATATGAAGATGCCCGACACCTGACTTATTTAGACTTTCCCTCTAAATGGATTTGGGACAGAACAGCTAAGCTATGGAAACGAAGAACATTTGATAAAAAATTCGGTCCTCCTATTGGCAGAATTTACAACGTGCATCCTACTACAAATGAGCTTTTCTTTCTAAGAATGTTGCTCAATATTGTCCAAGGAGCTACGAGTTTTGAAGATATCAAAACCTACAACGGTAAATTATATGTTTCTTACAAAGCGGCCTGCGAGGCCCGTGGGCTGGTTGGTAACGATAATGAATGGTTCCTGTTATTCGATGAAGCGGTCCAATGGGCCACCTCCTTTCAGCTAAGGCATTTGTTTATGACAGTCCTGTTGTTTTGTGGTGTTAATAATGGCCAAAGACTTCTTGACAGCTACTCAAAATATATGAGTGACGATTTAGCAATTCAAATAATGCATTCTTTAGATGATACAAGTTTCATTATTCCTCCTGAATATCTATACTCCCAACTATTGCAAGAATTGTCTGTTATGTTTGGCAAGAATGGATATTCTCTTTCGTCTTTTAACATATCTACAGATTGTCAGGCTGGTGCTCGGCTACTTGGCAACAGGCTAATACTAGAAGAAATGCAGCATGACAAAGATTATCTAAGAAGAACAACATCCACTCTTCATGCAAAACTGAATTTGGGCAGAGATATATTTACGACAAAATCATGGATTCAGTTTCAAGCGATGTTGGAGAATTGTTCTTTATTTCTGGCCATGGTGGAACCGGCAAGACATTTCTTTGGAATACTATTATAACAGCTTTACGAGCAGATGACAACATTGTGTTAGCAGTTGCATCATCTGGTGTGGCTTCTTTGCTTCTTCCAGGAGGGAGAACAGCTCACTCGAGATTTAGAATACCCCTGGAAGTAAAAGACCGCACAATGTGCAATATTTCTCGAGGTACCAATTTGGCCGAGTTAGTACAAAAAGCTGCACTTATACTATGGGATGAGGCTCCAATGAACACAGATGATGTTTCGAGGCCGTAGACAAGAGTATGAGAGATGTCCTATCAGTTGACGACAGTTCTAAGAAAACTCCCTTTTGGTGGAAAGACAGTGGTCTTAGGTGGAGATTTTAGACAAGTCCTGCCAGTTGTTGAAGGGAGGAAGTAGATCAGAGGTGCTTAATGCATCATTAGTTAGCTCATTTCTATGGAAGGACACCACTATTTTTCAATTGCAAGAAAACATGAGGTTATCAAATCCTGCACTGTCTCCTGTTGAAAAGATTGAGCTTGATGCATTTGCCCAGTGGATTCTTGATATAGGCAACGGAAATACACCGATGGACAAGCATGAAGGAGAATCCAGTCCTTCGTGGATCACCTTACCTGCTGATATAGCACTACTGCCTACGTCTAATTACATGGTAACACTCATTGACACCATCTATGATTCATTTACAGAGAGGTACTCCGATCCTTTATATCTGGCAAACCATGCAATTGTTTGTCCAACAAACAAAGTTGCTGATTGTATCAACGATACAATTTTTTCAATGATCCCTAATGATGCCTCATATTTGACAGCTGTGACTCTATTTGTAAAACAATGGATCACATGGCAGATGCAGATTTGTTATATCCTCCAGAATTTCTTCATGAAGTGGAACCACCCAATTTTCCTAAGCACAGACTTCTATTGAAGGTGGGTGTACCTATAATGTTGCTAAGGAATATCAACCAGTCTATTGGATTGTGCAATGGTACCGTTTATTGGTTACCAGGCTAGGCGAGTGGGTCCTTGAAGCAAAAAATAATGACCGGGAGCAATATAGGAAATAGTGTATGTATCCCCAGAATTGTACTACATGCAGCTACAAAGTGGCCTTTTACACTGCAACGGCGGCAGTACCCGGTACGAGTTTGTTATGCAATGACGATTAACAAGAGTCAAGGGCAAACGCTTAACAAGGTAGGAGTTTATTTGCCAAAACCTGTGTTTTCTCATGGTCAATTCTATGTGGCTGTATCACGGGTGACATCGAGAAAGGGATTAAAAGTTTTGGCCCTCGATGAGAACGGAGAACCTACCAACAAGACCAGGAACATAGTTTATCAAGAAGTGCTGGCATGCCTCTAAATATGCCGCAAATTGTACACAGTATACGTAAAACCTATGTGTTCTACCCTTCTAAAAACTATCAGCTTATCAGAAGTGCTGACATGCCTATAAATATGCTGCAAATTGTACACAGTATATGTAAAATCTGTGTGTTCTACACTTCTAAAAAACTATGTGTCTCTTTCTCCTATTATCCGAAAATTTACAATTATTTGTGCGGTTTCTACAAGCTGAAGATTTCTATAACAATAGTTTTCATGCTGGTACAACCTGTTAGTCTAAATATTAGTAATCCCACTAAGTTGCAGCAAACAATTCATGTAAGTACACCTATATGATTTTCCATGCAAATTGTGATGACAAATCCATCAGAAGGGACAAAATGTTTCTGAATATTGAACAAGATAAAATGCATCATTCCAGATATTCCCTAAATCAAATTCTTCGAAAATATTTACAAAAATAATCCGTACTAGCCTCTCCATCCAGTGCAATGTCTTCACCTTTTACCCTTATGTAATGTGAATCTATGTACAAGCAAAGACTTAATCTATATTGTCCTATATGAACTACCACTGCATGTACCTGACACAACCCACAACAATTTTTTTTTGCGATATATATTCTCTTAGATTTTTGCATGAAGATGCAATTCAGAAAAAAAAAACATATCATCATACCATCCATAAGTTTTTGGTGAGATTTTCACCCATAATCAAATTTAAGTGCAGCTAATAATTGAAAATATTTTACGAGTTCTTATATACCCATATGTGTTTGGTCAGATTGATTTGATTTTTTAGCACTATCATGAACATATTATTACGTTCAATGCCACCACACGCCGCGCCAAATTTACCTAGTTATTATCAATGTTTGAAAAGCCATCTCACAAAGAAATTTTGTACAATAGTCGCGACTATTAGCTGATATCTTAAGAAAAACTATTAGTTCAAGATATTTCTTATCGTTTACTGCTCGGTCGGTATCACATTATACAGTGGCGAAGCCACATACAAGCTGTGTAGTCACTTGACTACACAGTTTTTGTGTATACAAGCATAAATCATGCAAAAAATAATTAAAATCGTATAAATACATTGATTTGACTACACAGCCTCCAATTGACTACACAACATTAAATTGCTGGCACCGCCACTGACATTATAGATTAATCGGTAGTAAGTCTGCAGGAATTATAGATACACAGAAGTCCAATAACATCCTGATTTCTAATAGGCTCAATTCACACTCTAGCCAATTAAGCGACCTATTCCATCCCGGAAACACGTTAAAACAAGTCAATACCCCCCTTTCTTCTTATTCGGCACTCCAGCAGGAATGTTTTGCTTATGTGGAGAATCTCTGGTAGCATGGTGTTTCATGGTGTAAATTTTGCTTTGCTTCTATGACAACGTCATTACCTAGCCCTTTTAAGAAATTTTCGGTATATTTCTGTGGTGCAATGAAACCAAGCATCTTATGGTATAGTTTCTTGTGTTTTTAGTTCCTGCAGGATTTTATATGGCAGGAGATCTCAATCCTATGTTTTTATGTTCCTGCGTTTGTAGAATCCTAATTGGCCCTAATGAATTTGGTGCATGGTTTAGTTATCATAGAAATAAGAAACCAAATCATTGGGTCATTGAATTGTTTTGGGGAATTGCATGCAAATAGACCATATGCAAAATTACAAGGTGACAAAGCAAACAAGCTCTGCAACAAATAGTTCTAAGGAGTAGAATCCTCCAAAGTTTTTTGTTTGGACCATAAATCCTCCGAAGTTTATAAAATGCTAAATGATATGACTTTAAATCTACAAGCTCGAGCTAGGCTAGGGCTTGATGCTTCTCTGGAACAAAAGGGCTAGGGATTTTAGAGGATAGTATTACTATGAGAAAAAGTTCTTTTGGTGCCATTTGAAACAAAGAAATTGTTATCCTACATTCCTTTTTTTAAATTCGTGTGTGTGTGTCCCCCCGTGTGTCGATAATTCCTCTGTGTTATTCTGCGTGATATCCAAATGTAGTTCTGAAGTTTTCAATGTTTTTTGTTCCTGTTAAATTCAGGATACATGATATTTCAATCCAAGTTCTAACTATTTCTACATTTTGAGTCATATGTGTTCCAAACGGGCCTGAGTTTGAAGTTGGGCCTAGGGAAAGCTCTGAGCAGTTGTTTCATGCAACTGATACCCTCGTCAAGCACCTGCATTTGAGAAAGATTCCGTCCTGAAATATGTGGAGCTCAACAATTCCTTTTCTCCACCAATTCCGATGAAGGAAATGGTGTGCCAACTTAGGTTGAAGGTACTCCTCCGTTCCAAATTAGATGACTTCCATTTGTCCACGTGCGGATGTATCTAGACATGTTACATGTATAGGTATATCCACATGTGAATGAATGGAAAGTCATCTAATTTAGAACGGAGGGAGTAGAAGATACCGACACCAGAGGAGAATTGACACCTCCAGTACCCAGAGGGCAAGTTGGGGCCACTGTCGGAAATGGCAAGGTGGTGTGGCAAAACCGCCAACAAAGAGAACATAATAGGCAAGGCTGAAGGCCAGAACAGTAGTGACGACTGCCACCTCGCCCTAGACGTCAGTGGGCGAGGGCTCGTCCTAACAATGGACGAGACTGTCAGACAGGCCTGCACCTAAACGGTTAGTTGTAAATATGGGCATAGGAGTCTAGACGTGAATTCGACTTTTCTGTACATGTAAATGAGAAGGTGAGCAATTTTGGTGGCTAAGATCGAAATATCACATCAAATGTGCGCAATTTTGTTACTACATTATTACAAAACGGTGGCAGTGATCGATGTACAGAACTCTTTACAGTTGAACAAGATTCTTTCCGGGCATAAAGTTGACAAGACTACTTGCGGAGACAAGAGCAGAGCAGAACTACGAAGTTACAACTCAGGTCCACTTCGCATCATCTCGCGTGTACATTTATTATTCTTGCTCCAGAACAGACACACATGCCTTAAGAGTTGTCTGGCCATAGCTACGCGAAGTACTTTGCAAAGAGTGACCTAGAGATCGCCAAAGCATCGCCCGTGGCTTTTACAGGGTACGGCTCCTTCCCTGACTGCCATTCGTTAGAATACGAGATCCAGTCTCGCCTCCATTCCTCCAGTTGGAAACTGCGGTTCTCTTGTAGGCTTCTTGACAAGCGAGTGAAGTATTTCGACGCCCTTGGGAGGTAGTAGCTCTTCAGCAGCCCACTCCAGAATTTATTGGCTGGCCATGAGGATTTGAAAAACAAGCTCGCAGTTAGTAACACAGAGGTTGACTGTCACATTCGTATGAATAGCCGGAATCGTCCACTTCAAAAGTAAATTGCCATGTATTACCGTAGTCATGTAGTTTGCTCTGCTCGGTCTTCGTGTCGTCATACCACATTGTCACCTGTGTTCTAGCATTCCACTCGTACTGATAATAAAGTTCGATTCAGTCCATGATAAGAGAAAAAAGACAGATCCAGATGCTAGATAAATTGCGTGAAAGAAATCCACCTGTGTCCGTTCATCTTCAGTCATAGCAAGGCTTTTTGCACTTTCCAACCAAGGGCCCAGAAGGAAATTATCATCAGAAGCTAGTAGCGTATCGATATCCACAATGAGTTCGAGAAATTTCTTTGTGTGAAAGTTTAAATCACTCAATTCCTTCTTTTGGTAAGAACTCAAAGCATCAAGGTACACTTCATTTGCTAATTTTGACAGTGACTGCCTTGTCAGATCAACAAGGTCGTACCTGCAGTAACAGTTACCATTAGTACCTATGAGTTAGAAGGAGATCATGGGAATACAGAAGTTTGTCTTATTTAGTAGGCAGTCAAGAATCATAACCAGAACAGTAATATATAACCTTTTGTTGTTAAAGAGTATATTCATGCTTTTGTGTGTGGCTTCCCTATTTTTATCGAAGCTTCAGTTTGTTGCATCTTCTCGTCACAAGTACTCCACATACATACTACAGCGGCGAGGAGCATGTCACCTAGAAGCTCAAGCGAGTTCTGAGTTTCAGTTTTTTTATTTCTATTCAGAACCCAGCACACATGAGCTCACCGCTGACTCCATTTTCTTTCACGGAACAACTGACTCCACTTGTGCCGTGACCATTCGACATGACTGAAAACAAACTAAGGTCTGGACGCGGAACTTCAAATGGAGCCCAAGCTCCATCTAGTTTTTCGAAAAATTCGAAAACTTTTTTCACTTCAAAATATCTGAAAACAAAATCACACCTGTACATATGGTTGTCTAGTGCGTACGTACAATTTTTCATCGAATTATGTTTTAATTTGTGACCTACACAAAAAAGACAAATGTGACGACCAAAAATGATTTTAAATGCCTACTTAGAGTCACGTTTCTCTGATTTTCGTGTAGCCCAAAACACAACATATCTTTTAATAAGATTTTGTACGTTGAAATCATCTTTATGTATGTATCTATACAAAAAAATCAGATATTTTCGAAACTTTTAAATACGATTTTCTGAAAACAAAGGGAGCCATATATCCACACTTCGAAAGCAAGCGATGGAAAACATGCAGGAGATGAAATAGGCAGGAATCAATATAACCTTAAAAAGCAGGAACAAACATAAATTGGCACGTTGTCTCTTTTACTGGGGTTAAGAGGTAGAATTTTCGATCCCGCAAGGGCACAACTAAAATACAAGGAAATATTGTATGGTCCATTTAGTTCTGGTAACCGTATGTAACGGGAACACCATTCAGGAAAACCTTGGTTGCTACTTGCCGGCGACTCTCCTAGGAATGAACTAAATTTTAGTCCTGTTTCCAGCCAAAGAAAAACCTATCTCTTAAGTGCATATAGTTGATATGATCCACATGAATCATGATGAACAAGCCAGATTCATAAAATTCAATAATTTTCGAAAGAGTTGGTTGTGTAGAAACCACCAGTTCATTTCATACATGCCATCTGAATACTTGAAGAATCGATGATTATGAGAATTGACGAGACGTCGAGACATACCTATATGTGAGACTTTTTGAAAGATCATTGCCTGCATTAATAAATAGTTCAAGGGCTTTGACGGCCTCCTTTGTAGAATACCATAGATGTGGTTGTGGTAGGCTTGCAGAGACCTCACTTAAGAAGAGCCTCGGATGTTTCCTCGCAAGTGAGATACTTCTTCGTTCGGAAAATTGGGAGCTGAAAGAACTTGGACCCATGTCTGGAAATTCAACAATGTAGTCCTTATTATGATCCTGCAATGAACATATGAAAATGATATATGAATATGTCAGAAAGCACTGTACAATTGCAACAAAGTAGGTCTGTATGAAATCGAACCGCAATTCCATCTGTGCAATTGTATATCGTATGATACAGGATTGCCCAAGCTTTCTGTATTTCGACATTTGATTGGCCATATCGCCTATAGGAGTATATTTTTAACCAATCCTGGATGACAGACATAGATTAGATAATAATCAAGAACTTCAGAAAAAGGGGAAACATAGACAGAATCAAAGCAGCATGGCAAGTTTCGAACAAAAGAAAATAGATGGACAGTACGACACGTCGTGACAGATATGTACAACAATTTGTACCTGATTCACCTCATGCTAACACGAACGAGTAAAATATTCTACCAAGGAATGAATAACAATTAAACAACAAGTTGATGTTCTTTGTAAACCTTTTTTTTTATAACACCAGCTATCAACATTGACCTTATAGGTAAGAAAATATCAATAAATCACATGGGGTTACTGAAACTACAAGAAGAACATAAACACAGCCTTAGCAGAAGGTAACTTTAGATCAGATTGATTGTAACTTAATATTTCAAGTTAAATCCTTATACACATAAACTCACATTAACCGAATTTGAAAACTTTGTATAGAATGATGAAATAAGAGGAGTAAACCATAATTGACAACACACCAGGGACCAGGCGTATTTGTAATTTGTACCTCAACTTTAACCTTTTGACTACGGAATGCCATTTCAGACATAAGCTCATAAACAACTGGATTATGCTCTATTCCCTCCATGCACATGCCAACACCAACCTAAATAAGAGAAAAGGGTCAAACGTAAGTACCCCATTAGAAAAAGGTGCTTTTCTAGGGAAAGAGAAAAAGGACCCCTACTGTTAGTAAATATACATAAGGAATGAAAGTAAAAAAAACTTACCATTGTTGAATTGTAGCTTGTACGTGCATCAATAGGGCCAGATGAAACTGAATCTAGTACTCCGTACATTTCAATATTACCACCAAAATTGTGTAACATGCACCTAGATTAAGCAAGAAATATTAGTTAACAACTCAGACTGATTGGCACAATGGAGAGAGAGAGAGAGAGAGAGAGAGAGGACATACCAGATGTATGGTACACCATAGAACTGAGAGGACGTTTGCCATATGGGCTTGACATCGGCAAATAAATCAAGGACCATCATCTTACCAATTGGAACAGAATGAAGTAGTGCCTGCAAGGACGAAGAAGCAAACATTTATCCTCATCTAAAGGATGGGCAGCAGCTTTACATACCAAAGCTAACATTTGCGTGTTTGTTTTCATCCATGTGCATATAGGTGCCCATATTATTATTTACAAGATTTTTCTACTTTGTTTTCATTAGAAATTAAATGTATGCATAAACTTTTCTGCTGCAAGTTATAACTAAGGTATGCTTTAACCTTTATTTTACAAGTAACCTAATTTCTGTCAGTGCTCAAGATACAAAAAATCGAAGCCAAAATGACAACCTACTTTCATCTGCGGCTCCTTCCAGAAAGCTGCATCCGAGTAGAATAACCAACCCTGAATGAAGTAGAGGTCTGGAGGTTATAACACTCCTTGAAACAGCCAATTGTGTGCTCATGAAAATCATGTCTGTTATAAAATACAAACTGTGGCTTGGAGTAAGTGACTTTTCACTGGTCAATCATAGGCAGCATTTAACATCACCTTATTTAAGTTTTCTACAAACCGGGACATGGGACAGCATGAACATGAAGAATTCCTATGCATAGCTCCACTCATGGACATTTTCTGACTGGAAAGTAATATTCATTAAGTTTTTGTGTTCACTTGAGTGCAAGGAAGTCGAGAAGTTCGTGAGACTCTGAGCTACCGAGAGTTGTGGGGCAAGTGTTTTGTACTTTAACTTCGTAACAAATGCATGAGGTGTCCCTTAATTTATAGTCTCTGTAACAAACATAGGTAAGAGAAGGGAAAATAATAGTAGCAAAAGGAGATGGTAAGGTAAGTATGTAAAGAGAAAGGGAAACAACTCATTGGTTGCTTCCCAATCTTGCGGTGCTGATGCTGGCACCTGTAGGACTGGCCCCAAAAGTCTTCCGTAACACCCAATTGACACAAATTATTACTATATTGAGGACTTGCTGCTGTTATAAGAAAATCAAATACATAGTCTTTTACACTTTTGAGTGTCAAAGAAGAGTGCAAGCACACACCTGCATTAACCACACCGCATCCTTGTTACCTCTTGACATTGCTTCATAAATAGCAGAACCAAGTGATGAAATATACGCCGGTTCATTTGTCGGTGGTGTATTCTCATTAAATGTGTCGCTGAAAGCAACAACTCTGATTGTAAAGTATGAAAATGCACATGCTGTATAAACTAAAAGGTCAAAGCAGCACAGCTAGCAAGGACCCTAAATAAGCAGAATGCGGGTGGGCATGTCAATAAAATGTTCCGAAGTTTTAATCTCGAACTGCTACACCCTTAAAAGCCGATGGAGGGGTAGTATATTGCTGAACCATGTAATCCAACAAGCAATAACACAAAATATTCATGCAACAAACTGATAAAATATTCCAGAGAAGCAGATTAGTAAAATTACCAATTATAGATGCTGGTGATGTCACCATATTCTGCACGTGTCCAAAAAGATAAAAACAAATAAGAACTTCATGTACAGGTTATGAAGAGTGATAGAATGTGCCCTTCAGTCAGTTCATTCAGCAACTTTATGAAGCTAATCCAGGGGAAACAGTTGCATGAAATTGGACCAAATCAAGTCCAGTGTATTTCGAGATAGCGTTAGAGCCTTGCGCTTCATTTCAATTAAAAGGTAGAGGAAAAAATGCAGACCTTTCATTTGTTGCTTGATAAAAGCCTGTCCCACGTCAATAAATAATGCATCCGAAGGATCAAGAATATAAGTACAGCACCACCTAGGATCAGCATCAACAGTGTTCCTGAAGCATAGGAATGTGTAAATATCAGAATCCATGGGTTGAAGTAGAAAACACTTTATTCGGGTAATCCATGTCGAAAATATTTGATTACTGAAATGCTAGTCAACGGGGGGGGGGGGGGGGGGGGGGGGGGGGGGGGTTGAAGAAGTTGAATCTAATATTGCGCTTTCTTTGCAACAATAAGGATATAACGGCCATATAACTCCAACCTATCTTTTAGGAAAATTTGCCCCTTAACTAAGCATCTTATGGACAACTAGTCAACTGTGTCTTTAGCCCAAATAATGGTAACTAAATCAAATGGAAAGGGCAAGTTCATAGTTTATTGCAATTTAACAAAGCTAAAAATCTGAAACTTTTTTATCTCTCTCAAATGTTCTAATAATACTTAGCACTGGAATTACTTTGCAAGACATCATGAATGCATCGGCACCAATGCTGACTTTTGGCTCCAACGTAACCATAGATATTTTTGAATGATAACAAAAGCAGCTACAAAGATGAAGAGTCTAGGAACTTCAATTACAAAAAAGAAGGTAATCGTTTTGTAGAGTCCTAAACTGAGAACAAAATTCTTGAGAATATCAGCACAAATGGCACATGCCAGTATATTACCAGTCAGAGTCTGGTTATGGTGGCAGATGGAAACAACTTTTTAAACACGACAGGTACATTTCCTGAGAACGATGGCAGAACTGAAAATGGTAATGTATTGTAAGTACACAATCTGAAAAGGAAATCAGGGAGTTACTCTAACAACATATCAATAGTATGCGTAAATTCTAAATATAACTGTCAAGCTTCATGCGCTGACCACTATTCCAAAAGACCGTCTGTTGGAAAGGGCCAGACAATCCTTATACACTCAACGCCCCTCCTCACATGTGAGGGGAAGAGAGAGGCCAACATGTGTAAACTCAGAGGTAGGCCCATGAAGAGAAAGGGGCCTTGTATGTGAACGGAGGGGGCCTCAGCAATTTTTAGGAAAATTGCGCCACACAGGACTCGAACTCGAGACGTTGGCTCTCGATACCATGTCAAGGTTCATGCGCTGACCACTATTCCAATAGAACGATCTGTTGGAAAGGGCCAGCCAATCCACTTATACACTCAACAATAACAACGTAAGAAAACACTTGAGTCGGACCCAAAGTGGTCGGACCCTCCCCGGACCCTGCGCAAGCAGGAGCTACGTGCACCGAGCTGCCCTTTTTTTTTAGGAAAACACTTGGGTGCAAAATAACTTACTCTGTACCCTGGGAACTGAACAGCATGTTTATCGATAGTATAATATACATGTTCTTATGTCAACTGAAGCTCAAGAATGTATGATTTAAAAATTAGAAGTAGATGGCAATAATAATAAAATATGAGAAAACTTCAATGAAGAATGGAAACCAAACTCGATGGCGTGTCTATGGTTTCAGTAGCATAAATATTAAATAGGGGAAAACAATAAAAAGTGACTGTGGACAGTAAAACAAACATACCTGGGACCATTCCAAGCTCAATCATACGAGACAATATTTTCTTCTGCAGCGCCAACTGTTGATCCAACCAATTTTGTGAAAGTGGTCCACCCCATCTAAGAAATGTTGTTAAAAAGAATCTTTTAAACAAACAATCAAATGTATACTATCAAACGATCCCCATGTACAAATAATCATACTTAGCATTCCAAGAGTTCTAACAATACGATCAGTGTTCGAGGCAGTGCTATAAGCCTAAGGGAAATGTGACAGCAACTGTTTGTCATTCGTAAACTTATACAACAAGAAAATAGTCAAGTAGAAATGTTTAGCCTTTTTAGTATGCATTCATGATTATCTAATTTAGCAACATGAAGACGATTGTCTTGAACTAAATATCTAAACACTGAACAAAAGGATGATTCCAGAATGCTCATGATACTTATGTCGGTTGCTCGAATAAAATTACACATAAGGAAATTAACCATCGTGTACGAGGTAATCACCAAAATCCTAAGACAGAGACAATACATCCTTGTTTATTAGCAATATTGCGATTTATCTAGCAACTGCCGATTAACTCATCTCCAGTAAATTTACGATTTAACTTACCCATGCAAGTTCCCCATTCTAGCCAAGCAAGGAAAGCCGGTCCGCCAAAAAAATCATCTAGATCTCTCTCGGTGACATTAAAACTCTGGAATAGAATAAATAAGTCAACAACGGCTTAAATGCAACAAAAAGGTAGAGTAAACTGCAAATCAGACCATAATTAATTCCACTATGCCATGGAAGGGAAAATAAAAACAGTGGTCTTAACAAAAGATAAATCCTGGGTCTGTCATGTTTGAAGGTTCCAAGCTGGTCAGCAACCATAAGAGCTGTGTTGAGTAATTACAATATGTATATATAAGTTTTTATTTTGCAGGAAAGTAAATGTAAGGTTGTGTATGAAAGGTGTGAATGTTGGCACTCATGAAGCTACTATGCCAGTTCCCAAATAGAGAGGCAGACACTAAATCGAGGTAAATGATTATCGATTTATTATTATAATGCAGAAGCATTCAATTCTAATTGTAATCCCCGTATTCTAAAATTTTTTAAAATGGTCCAGCTTTTGCGCCGGTTTAATCATAGGGTACATCACCAAAACTATTCAGAAGTACTTGATCCAAAGGACTAGTTGAATCATGTTAACAGAAGTAAGCTCCAAAATTTGACAAAAGATATGTGTCCACCGCACTACCTTAAAAACCTTTTGCCAAACAGCTTCCTGTCCAGTAAATGCTAAAGGCAAGTTGATTCCTTGAAGTGCCATCCAGTCAATTTCTTTTTCCCATCTTCTCCAATCCCACCACACAAAGGAGTCTATAGAGATGCTACAAGAATTTTATCAGGAAAGAACGTTGAATCCATACAAAGAATGGAAGCTGGCAAGATTTTGTATATATTTCTAAATTAAGAAATGCATATACAAAAAAATGTTTATCTATAAAATGGGCAGAGTTAACAACCTAAAACTTCTTAGTACAATTCTGTACTAGACCAAATAATTTGCCATGTGTGGTTGCATTAGCCAATAGATTTATATTGCTTTCTGCATCAAAACAAACAGCCATGATAGTAGACACTGAACAGTGAAATTTACTTTCCCGTACTCCTAAGCGATCAATGAATCAATATGGCAACAAAGGGCGTACCCAGTGCTGAAAGCTCCCACACATTGTGGGGTCTGGGGAAGGGAATTTCAAGGCAGCCTTCCCCTTGCTTTTTATGCAACGAGGTGACAAAGGGAATAATTTTTCAGCGAGCAGTACATGATGAAATACATCAGAAAATCAACAAGAGAGGTCTATGTATAATTAAGGACATGAACCTGGCTGTTCAAGACATGACTAAACTATGAACAGAATAGAGAATAAGAGATTATGAGAGCTGGAAAAATCTAAACCACGAAAAAACTCACAGCTGGAGGTGACGACATTCTGATAGTAGTTCCATGGAACCGGGCGCTCAATCTTCACTCCCACCTCCTTCACTCGTGGCAGAGACCCAGGCGGAGGGACTGACGCCAATTGTGCGCCACCAGTCTTATCCCAAGAAATGTGCGCCCCACACAAGTATTTGAGGTACCAATGGAGTCCAGATGCAAGTTCAACAGCAGTGGTACCCTGGATCCTGGACACCATGAGGAGATGATTGCGTTCAGTTTTATTTTTTGCGATAGAGCCATTGACATTTTGAAATTTTAGTAGGTGCATGCCAACAAATTTTCACTCCATTCCTCTCTCCATGCTCAGTGAAGAAGCAAGAGTTGAACACATTTTGAACCTTCTTTCTCAGGGAAATGCTTTGAAATCTGATTACTGCTTGATCAAGCGGCGTTGCTATTAAGCTCATCAGAACGTCAAATTTAACACAAAGCATGCACTATAACGTCAACGTGGATATCACTTCAAAACTACCCCTAACACAGTCCTAGATAATCACAACCACTAACTAATAAATAGCTACACTTTTACTCAAAATTTAGAACCTCAGAGCAGGCAGCGATTATGTGCACACAAAGAGAGAAAGGAGCATACAGAATCTCTGCTCCCCCTTTGCCCGAGCCATCGACATTGCTTATCCTGAAGCAGCTCGACTCGCCACAGCCCCGCCCTGGAGCGATGAAAGAAAAACAAACGCTGATTATATGAATCCAAGTAGAACTACTAGTGACACTGACAGTGAGTTTTCGTCTCCGGAGTTGCCGTGCTCCAACCTTAGGGTCGATCTGGAAGCGGAAGCTGAGCGCATGGGAGGGGAGGAGCCGGCGGAGTACCCCGGCGGCCGCTCCTCCTGCGTCACCGGCGACGCGGCCCTGCGGCCGGCCGCCGCGCGGAGCGCTTCCCACGAGGCGTGGCCTGCCGTCGCCGCAACCGCCGGCGGCGAAGGGAGGAGGGCGAGGAGCAGGAGTAAGGGGAGCAGAGGGAGAGACGGCAGCGGTCTCATGGCGAATCCGGCCGGTGGCTTCGCGGTGCTCCGGCTCGGTTCCTTGCAGCAGCAGCGGGCGTGAGGAATCTCGGAGGATGATCGCGTCAGACTGACAGCAGGACCATGATCTGGCTTGGATAATTGACTAAACTGAGTGGGGCGGCAACTTGGACCGATCAACAATGGTTTTATCTTAGGAAAACGCTTCTTATCCCCTGGATCTCGCGCTTCCGTCCTCCGGATGCATAGCCGTCGGATGGGGTGCGGGTGTGATTTCCTCGCCTGACCAGCCCACCGCTCCTAGGAAAAAAAATCTGTTGCCTTATCCTCTCCCTCGACCTCATCTTCTCCACCACTCCTTCGTCTCCACTGCTCGCTCGCGCGCCGCCCCTTTCGCCATCGGCCAAGCCGCCGCGAGCAGGCCCCTGCGCGGTCAGCCCGACCCCGCCACCGCACGGCCGCACGCCGCCGTCCCTATATGTCGCCGCAACGAGGAAAGCCTCGCCGCCGCCCCGTACTACAGCCGCACGCCGGATCGGGAGAAGCCCAGCTCCGTTGCCATGGCCCTCTACGCCCCGACCTCCACGGCCATGGAGGCCGATCGTCTCTCCCTAAAACTCCGCCTCCCCTGCCTCCCGACGATTGCTTCCGGGCGTCGACGGGGACGGCGCCGTCCAAGCCACGGGCCGCCGGCTCCATCCGATCCCCAACCCCAACCACGTGTGCCTTTCTCGCTCCTACGTCCGGCGAGGACCGGATCTTCGAGGTGGTGCCCCTCGTGCTGCGAACCGACACCCGCTGCCGACGACCCCTGCGGAGGTGCTCGCCTTATCCTCGTCGACGCGCCCTCAACGGCGGAGGCGCTGATATGGGGGGTGGCGCCGCTACATGGAGATGACGGCGGTGCTACGGTAGGCACCCGGAGATGCTACCGTCGGCAGTCGAGGGTGCTGCCAGACTGGGGTGTTGCTGCTCTCGGCACCATGGCCGCTCTCCCTAAACCCACCCCGTCACGGTCAACGGCACCATGGCGGCTCTCGGCGGAGAAGCGTCCCAGGGGCCGCGGTGAGGGGCATGGACGCTCGTCGAGGGCGAGAGGGATGCTCGAGGCGGGCGGCGGCGAGTCAGCGACGGCACACGAGGGAGCAGCGTTGCGGTCCCCGGAGCTGAGGAGCCCGAAATTGTTGCTACCAACCTAGGGTGTCGTTGCTGCTGTCGTGGCGGCGCGATGCTACCATGGCCCGGAGGCGGTGCTGCCGTTGTGGCGACGGTGCTGCCATGGACCGGCAGTGGTGCTGTCATGGTGGCGGCAACGCGTCGGGGCGATGCTCCAACGACGTTCGCCCTTGCTACGAGAGACGCGGGGTCGTGCTGCCATAAACGACGACTGATGCAAAGTTTTGCTACCAAAGTTTTTATTTTTGCTATAATAGCACGAAATTTTGCTACAAAAGTTTTGTTATTTTGCGACAATAGAATAATTTTTTTGCTACACGGTCTCCGGCGATGTCTTTGGCGAAGTCGTTTTTTGCTACAACGGTCTTGTAGTTTTGATAACAACATGTCCACGACTCGCGGTCGCGGTGTTGCTACCGATGGCGCATGACATTGCTACCGACGAGCCGACGATGCTACGGTTGTTGCTATCGACGGCCCGTGGCGATGCTACCGATGACGCGTGTTGTTGCTACTGACGAGCCGACGATGCTACCCGACGGTATCCGGCAAAGCTATCAGAAGATGCTACCGACGTCTCGCGCCATTGCTACTGACGAGTCGGCGAGGCTACCGACGGCGCATGGCATTGCTACCGGCTAGCCGGCGATGCTACCGGGGTGCGCGCGACGCTCCTAACGGCAGCACAAGTTTTGTTCCGTAAAAGAATCTACAATGGTGCGAGTTGTCGATGCCTTGTCGGCGCTCTGGAGGAAGATACTGCCACAGACCATCAACGTTGCTGCAAGCGGCTACCATGGTGCTGCTGCATCGGCGACGCCGCGTCGGGGTTGTTTCCAATGTTGCCAGCGAGGTCTCATCGGATTTGCTACAGCAAACAAAATCTCCATATAAGCATTTGCTACGAGCAGCACAAAAAATTTGCTACGAATGAAACTTTTTGCTCCGTAGAAGAATTTTGTGAGATTTGAGAGAAAATTGGACTTTTGCTACAACAGTACAAAATTATTATTACGAACGGACCTTTTTTTGCTTCATAGAAGCATTTTGCGGGATTTCGGTGAGAATTAGAAATTTTGCTACAATAGCACAAAATTCTTATTACGCGCGAACCGTTTTTGCTTCGTAGAACCATTTGCGGGGGATTTTGGTTGAAATCAGACTTTTGCTACAATAGCACAAAATTCTTATTACGCGCGAACCGTTTTTGCTTCAGTCAAGAAAAAGCGGGATTTGGTGGGATTTTGGGTCAGGGATAGGGACACGTGTCGGCAGGGGGACCGGGGATTTTTCCCCCAGATCCCCCGGGGGACGCTAGCACTGTCCTTTATCTTACCAGTAATATATAGCATGATTGCTAAGTTGGAAGAGAGAAATGTAAAGATAAATGTTGAAAAGACAATTCTCTTATGTAACATAAAGATATAATCTATTGTATAACATATTTATTTGTGTTATCTACATGACATAAGAAAATGCAGTTTTATCAACCATTACATGCCCTAAATTGAAAATCTCGTGTTTGGACCATGTTCTGTTACTCCCTGTATTTACACACAAGGTTTACTTTATGCTTTGAGCGTAACTTCAAATAATGATTTAGCTAACAAAATAAGACCAGCAGGTGGAGCGCAGGCAGGATATGGATTCTGGATGCAACCTTTTGGAAACGGTCTCTCAGAGCTTATTCAATGTATTTGGCTGGCGTTTTAGCCGCAAAATCGCATATTGATGGAGGAGCTTAGCATGAGTGTTTCATGTTTTTGTTGGTTGATCCATGTAGCAACCATTTGTGATCCATGAATTATACTCTGAGTGGCCATATGTATCGATCGATATAGTGGCCAGGGACACACCCCATTTTTAAAAATAACAAAATAAGAATTACGTTTTATTTGAATCAAACGACTCTCGCATATAACTCACATATTATTGTTATTTAATAGTCTAAGTTAGGCTCAAAATATGAAGTGGCCTGTAGAAAAAAGGGAGACCAATCCTTTTTTCTTGAATGTGCTAAAATTCAGACACGCCAATTTTGCAAACCACAGTTGATGTATAGATCATGTGATTAGTTTGTAATTTGTGTTTATCAAGCCGAAGACGATGATAATGCGGGTTAAAGATATGTGATGGCGACAATGGAGATATGAAAAGGATGTAGTTTTATTGTTATAGTGTGTAGAGGTTAGGGTGGGTTGGGGTCTTCCTACAACTAGAGATATATCCAGAGCATGACGGGCTAGAGGGATGGTCCGAGTGACGGCGAGACCGGGTTGGTGGCCGTTGGCTCAGAGCATGGTGACCACGCGACGCATAGTGACGTCGACCTTGGGCAAGGAGACAAGTGATTATTGTGGGGACCCCGGATCAGCTGTCCGAAATTCCCTTGTGCCTACAACATCAGCGATCCATGATCAGTGTGTCGCTGAGCACAATCAAACTTGTATCGAAAGAACATCCATAAATACGAATCATAATACTTACTTGATTGAAGTAATACTTCTTCAATAGGTTCTTGCAGCGGAGTCACCAAACAACGTGGAGCCCATGTCATTTGCCAAAACACCTACAGGCAGCTGACTGGGAAGACGGCCTAGTTCGCAAAGACGTCGACGAACTCTCAATCTTCAGCATACACCTCATCTTCGGCGTAGGTCTTCTCGTTGAACAATCTGGACATTGGAATATCCAGGGACACAGCCATGAGTACAATTACGTACTCGCAAGACCACCACAGGCTTAAGTTTTCATGGTAATGCAATAAAAGCATTTTCGAAAACTGGGATAGCTGCTGTATATGACTATAGGGCTTAATTTTCGCAAAACGATGCTTTTAGACATAGAGAATACAACATCTCTATATCTTTGTTGAAAACGACACTTGGAGATATAATTCTCCTTCTTTTAGAAATGACAGAAAACATTTCCACATCTGAAAACACTTTTGTAAACTTTTTCAAAACACTAGAATAGGGATGCCCTTTTTCCTTTCCGGGTTCCGACTGGTTGACTCCCGAGTCCAACCATCTTCTCCCAAAATCCGTACCTCCCAGGTACCTCCTTGATGTCTCCTTTCTCCTTTGCCGAAAACAGTTTCTTTTTTTAAAACATAAAATGCCCATACGCCTAGATCGGGGACCTTTCCAACCGTCCATGACCGCGGACACGGCTATTCGAATAGTTTTACACTCTGCAGAGGTGGTGCACTTTCACCACACCAAACAGTCATTCCGCCGTGATCAGCCACGGTCCTCATACGACAGTATGCGGTGTTTCGGATAACATGATCAAAGCTTTTCACTATGTCGACCCTAGTACAGAGCCTCCTCTTCAGTGGGTCTGAATCTCCCCGGCACCCAGTGGAGATGGCCATCGTATCGATCCGGTCCCTCCAAGCAACACTGCGCCATGACAGGAGGCCCACTGTTTGCAACCAGCAGCGATCCAGACTCGAACTGGATCCCGCATTTAGATAACTTGGTTCAGAGAGCCCCGCTCTCCTAAGCATTTTGAGGCGCTCCGTACTAAGATAAACAAGTTTCCGGCTAAGCCCTACCCATCTCAGGTAATGTGGTTGCACGGGTTAATTGTTCGGGCGGCCGCTAGGGCTGTACTTTGTTTTTCGAAAATCATCTCCACCTCCGACTGCTCCCAGCAGCTCGGGTTTTTGTAATTACTTCCGATTGCTCCCAGCAAACTCGGGTTTTCATAAACATCTCCGATTGCTCCCAGCAACTCGGGTTTTCATAAACATCTCCGATTGCTCCCAGCAACTCGGGTTTTTCCTCCGAAAACATTTTATCAAAGACCAGGCTCCCATCCTATAGTTTGGAGATAAGGATATACTACTAGAAAATATAATTTTCTTGATAGCGCCTTCAGTAGAAGGCTTCTCAAGTAAAGACTTAATTTTTTATAACACCTATTATATTCTAGTAGATAGCTTTGGCCAAACAATATTTTATAAAATAGTTTTGGGTGGCAAAGTGCCACAGAAGAAATAAAACATGCATTATTTTATTTTGAAAACAAAACATGCTTTAATGAAATAATAGGATTTCAGTAGGGTATGGTGAGGTGGCTTGCCTGGCTTGATAATATGTCCTTGGTCCTGATCTTGATGTTCCTCAGGTTCACTCCTCACTTCCAGTTCCTTCTCGATCGTATCTAACGTCGTAAACAGAGAAAGGAACAACACTCAAAATACAGGACAATGCCACAAGGACATAACAAACAGCAGGCATTGCACAAGACACTAAGCCAACAACCAAAATCAAGCAATTTACTTAGTTATGCAACAACAAGCATCAATTCCATACGGCTAAGACAAACAACAAACACACCTAATAAAGTACACACAGCAACCCTAACAGTTAAATAGGTAGTTCTAACTAAACACTAAAGCAGAACACCCTTTAGGGTGATTAAGTCAAAAACCAAGGGCTGCTACAAAAGTTCAGGAAATACCTCAGACAAAAGTACCCTAATCAAGTAGGCATTACCAAAAAGCGTTAAGCACACTCACAAGTAAGCATGCTACTAGCTCTAGGGACCTATACTATTAAATAGTTAGGCAACAACAAGGTTTCACAACACTGCTCACACAAGTTATTGACTAGGAGTTAAGAAGGTGCAGGTGGGTTATTTAACAGAACACTACAAACACTACTGCAAAGGAACGGGTTGACAACAATCTAAAGTAAACCAACCATACTACAAGCATTACAGAACACGGAGCAGCTACTGGATAATATCTATCACAAACAACAAATAAGCAAACAATCAATTAACAGATGATTCTATACTGACACTAGTATAACCAAGATTAATTTTATGTAAGAAAAACTAACAGTACTAACATATTAAAATAGTTGTACTAGTCATGCTAATCAACCTCAAAACATCAAACAACAGTCGGCAGGAGGGGTCGAAAAACTTCGGGGTCCAAGCCGGGAAATTTGATCCGTAGAGGTAGTCGTCGTCGTGGGAGTAGTCGTCGCCGAACCGGGACATCGTAGTTTGTCGGTGTCGTGGAAGTAGACGAAGTAGTTGTATTCGAGTTGTCGTGGTCCGGTCTTGTCGACGGTCTGGGTACACGGTGACGGTGACGCTCTTGTCGTAGAACACGGAAAGACATCGGTCGGATAAAGACAAGCGCCGGAAGGGAATCCGTTGGTCGGAGACATGCTCCGGAAGGGATCCGGGAGACACCGGGAAGACATCGGGAAACACCGGGAGGATGTCGGGAGACATCGGGAAACATCGGGAAGACGTCGGGGAAACATCGGGAAGACATCGGGAACATGTCGGGAAACATCGGGAAACATCGGGAAGACATCGGGAAGATGTCGGGAAACATCGGGAAACATCGGGAAGATGTCGGGAAACATCGGGAAGCATCGGGAAGATGTCGGGAAACATCGGGAAGACATCGGGAAGATGTCGGAAAACATCGGGAAACATCGGGAAGATGTCGGGAAACATCGGGAAACATCGGGAAGATGTCGGGAAACATCGGGAATCATCGGGAGGATATCGGGAGGGTGTCGGGAGACATCGGGAAAATGTCGGGAATGTCGGGATCGAATCCGTTGAACGAACGGAGGGATCCGTTGGACGGACTCACGACATCGGGAACATCGTGAAACCGGAGACATCGGGAACACGGTATCGGGAACATCGGGAAACCACCGGAACAGCGCGCGCACGGAAATCACTAGCGCGCGCAGGCTCACGGACACGCCGGGACGGATGTCGGGACGCCGGAATAGACACATGTCGGGAAGGTCTGCCGGACGGAGACATCCGTTGGGCAAAAACATGCGCCGGTAAGGAATCCGTCGGACGGGCTGCAAACACCGGAAACTCGGGCATGGGCGTGGTGCAGGAACTCGATGTCCGCAGAGCTTGGCGTGCTGGGCGAACTGCTGCCTCCGGCAGGAGCAGCAGAGGACGTCGGGGCAGTGCATGGGGGCTCTCTGCCCGGAGCAGAAGGCGGTCATGGCGGCGGAGGTCCTGGCCAAGGTCGGGGAAGAGGCACAGGACCAGAGGAGGACGCGTCGAGCCGGAGCTGGGCCGGAGTCGGCGAGTTGGAGATGGAACGCGGGGAGGAGGTGCAGGGGCTGGGGTGCTGGGGGCGCCGGGGCCGGCGGCCACGGCAGAGGAAGGAGAGGGGCGGCGGCCGCGGCTGAGGGAGGCGGAGGAAGCTGGCCGTGGCTGCCGCGCCGACGGGGCGGCGCCAGCAGGGAAAATGGAGGCGCGGCGGGGACGGCGCCGGTCGAGGAGGAGGCGAGGTCGACGACGGCCCAGCGCGGGAGCGGGCGGCTCGAGCGAGGAGAGGGCATGCCGGGGCGCGACGAACCGGAGGAGGACGGAGCGCGCGAGGAGAGAAGGAGGCCGGCGGCGGCGAGGGGCGCAGCCAGCGTGGCCTGGGAGGCGGCGGCGCACCGGAGCGAGGGAGGAGAGGAAGAGGAGCACGGGTCGGGTGTGTGCGTGCGTGTGTTGTGTGAGTGTGTGGCTGGGAGGAAGAGGATAGGGTGGAGGGAAGGAGGGGATAAGGTCCAGGGACCTATTTGCGAGGTGGGAGGACACTAGTAGGAAAAGCCAATTCTATGGAAGCTTATTCTATGGCGCACCTTATAGCCGTGCGCCACAGAATAAGCTTCTGTGGCGCACCTATAAAGATGCGCCACAGAATAAGGTTATTTGTGGCGCATTACTTATTGGTGCGCCACAGAATTAGTTTATTCTGTGGCGCAGCTATGCCCATGCGCCACAGAATAGGCGCGGGCCCCACACCCACGCAAGGGTCAGTCACTTTGGGCTTTATTCTGTGGCGCAGCCATGCCCATGCGCCACAGAATAAGATTATTCTGTGGCGCACCAGGGTGCATGCGCCACAGAATACGCGTATTCTGTGGCGCATGCCAAACAGGATGCGCCACAGAATTTCCTTTGCCTCCACTTACATGTGGGCCCTCCCCGCGCTGCCTCTTCCTTCCCCAATTTCCCCAAAATTTCGCTAAGTACCGAACTCCCGCGCCCGACGCCGGCGACCTTCCCTGCGCCCGACGCCGCCACAAGCTCGCGCCACCGCGTCCATCCCTGCGGCGCCGCGCCAATCCCTGCGCCGCCGTGCGTCCCCTGCCCCGGCCGCCCCTGTCCGAGCCGCGCACACACCGTGCCCGGCGACCTCCCCTGCGCCGTCGTCGCCCACGCCGCTCCCTCTGCCGTCGTCGCCCGCGGCGCTCGACGACCACCACCACCTCGCCGCCACTCCACCGCGCTCGACGACCACCACCGCCCCGCCATTGACGGCCAGGAGGAGCACCACCGCCACGCCCGCACCGACCCTGCCCGAAGGAGCACCACCACCACCGCCCCGCCACTGACGGCCAGGAGGAGCACCACCACCACCGCCCCGCCACTGACCTCTACACCGCGCTCGACAACCTCCCCTCCCTCCCCTCCCCGAGGTGCTTCCCCTTTCCCCCTCCTCCCTCCCCTACCGAACTGCTGCACCCAAGGTGTTTGTAGAAATTCCCCTACCGAACTGCTGCACCCAAGTTGTTTTGCTGTTTGATTTCTGTTGTTGATTGCTAGTAGCCTTGCTGATAATTGCTTTTAGTGCTGGTTGCTGTTAGTTGAGATGAAAAAATTGAGATGAAAAAAATGTTAGTGCATGCAGTAGATGTTTAGGTTAGTGCTAGGTGCTTGATATATGTTGTTATATGGAAAAATGCAGTAGATGTTTTAGTGTTCTAGGTTCTAGGTGCTTGCAAAACATCTACTGCATTTTTAGTGTTCTAGTTGTTGAGCATGCTTGTGTGTGCTTGCATTTTTAGTGTTCTAGTTGTTGAGCATGCTTGTGTGTGCTTGCATTTTTAGTCTCATGTGTATAGTTGCTTGCTGTTAGTGCTAGGTTAGTGCATAGTTGCTAGTGCTAGGTTAGTGCATAGTTGCTTGCTGTTAGTGCTAGTGCTAGGTTAGTGCTAGTGCTATTGGTACTTTTTTTGTTGCTTGCTACTGCCACTATGTTGCTTGCTTGCTCTAGTTGCTTGCTGCATAGTTGCTAATGCTCTAGTTGCTTGCTCTAGTTGCTTTTCTTGTAAAAAAATTGCTACTGCCACTATGTTAATTGCTATGGTGTACTAGAAGTGATTTTTGCTACTGCCACTATTTTTGCTACTGCCACTAAAAAAATTGCTAAGTGTGTGTGGTAGATGCTAAATCATGGTTTTGTTAATTTATTGCAGCGCCACGAGGAGCACCTCCACCACGCCGATCTCGGACCCGAGCCTCCCTTCCCTACCCGAGGTAGTTCCTCTCTCCCTCGATGTGGATGTGGATGTGGTGATGTATGTGCATGAGGATATGTGTCCACGACCATCGTGTCGTGGTTGTTGTGCTCCGACCATCGTGTCGTGGAGATGCCGGCCGGAGATGCCGTGCACAGATGTGGATATTATTTGTGAAATGCTTGCAGGTACCCCCGAGAGGCCCTTGAGATTGCCGGAACGTCGATTAACTTCCGTTCCGGCAATTTCGGGTACTCCATATGTCCCTTTTTTAGCAAAGGTCATGCCGAATTTTTTCGTGAAATTTGGCATGACTTTGCTAAAAATAGGACATATGGGGTATTGCGACTAATGCATGGGCCGGGGTATCTTAGTACTTAGTTAGGTGATTTTTTTTCTCTTATATTTGTCATACTAACGTTTTGCCTCTTTTTAATGCAGTTCAAACATGTCGGGCGACGCTTCTAAGCGCATGAGCATCGAAGAGCAAGCAAGAGTACAGAACATGGACTTTTGGCCCGACGATATGAGGGACGAAGCCGCGGTCACTAGTGGCGACGAGGCTGAGGAGCATCAACGGGAGGTCCGGGATCCCGACCCCGAGTACCACGAAGAAGGTGGTGAGGATGACACCTCAGGAGATGGTGGCGACCACACGACCACTGGCGATGACCGCACCGATGGCGGCGACCACACGGAACCCGGCGACAGCAACCCGGCCGCTAAGAAGAAGAAGAAGCGGAGGGCAAGGACTAAACCGCGTAAAGTGCAGTCGGTGGACAATGTCACGGACGTGATCACGGAGGTCAGTCCAAGTGGCATGCCGTTGGAGCCTAAGCACGTTGCACGAGGGTACAGCATGCAACTAGGGTGCATCCTCCGAGAAGGCGTGTCGATCAACACGTCTGACATTAGAAGCGAAGAGAATGCGGCTTTGCTCGAACACCTGCTCAGGAGGGTTCACAAACGATACACCTTCCCGAACCCTAAACCCAAAAATGTGGATAATTACGCCACCACGAAGATGAGCACCGCCTTGAGCAGCTGGAAATGCCGGGTGAAGGCGAAGATTCATAATAAGAAGAGCTGGGAGGAGATTAGTACACGCGAGCCTCACATCACCTTAGAAGAGTTCGAGGTATTTAAGGACTTTTTAAATTCTGAGGTGTGTACAAGATGGACCGAGTGGGGGAAGGAAATGCGGAAGAGGAACTTAGGTAACCACCGTTTGGGAAGCGGCGGTTACAAATCCAAACAACCCACTTGGGACAAGGAGGACGCAGAAATAAGAAAACGTGGGCTGGACAACCCATGGGATAAATTCACAGACGAGCAGACCAGGAACTTTGTCCGGTCCCGCTACTATCTCAACTGGGAAACTGGGGAGTTCGTTACCGATCACGACGATGTGAAGCAATTCCAGCAAAATCTGGTAAGTGAATTTAAATACCACAGATATCTCAAAGTCCATTGCGTTGATCTCAAATTTCTAAGTGTGTTCACCTTTGTGTGCAGGAGGACGAGTTGAAGGCTGAGGCTGAGGCCGGCCAGTCGTCGTCCCAGGGTGAGAGGGAAGTGTGGGACACTACTTTCAACCGGGCGATGAACGTTGCAAAGGGAAGGGACAAGTTGGCGCCGCCGACATCAGCTGGCCGTGTGTCAGGCTATGGTACGAGCGTGAAGTTCACGGAGTACTACAGCTCGGACGGCGCCGGCGAGAAGAAAAAGAGGAAGAGGACGTCCAAGAACGAGGATAGAGCCGAGGTTGAGCGGCTGAAGGCGGAGCTGGAGGAGCTGAAGAAGAACACCGTGGACAAGCAGGAGGTGCAAAAGCTAGTCCGAGAAGGCATCCACCAGATCATGCCCCCGCAGATAGTGGAGGGGTTCGCTGCCTGGATGGCGGGAGGTCAACAGGGGCCGATACACGTGCCCAGCTTCTCCGGCAGCAACTCCACCATGAACCGGTCGCCGAGCGACATCATCGTGACCCCGCCGCCCATGGCCCCTTTGGTCACACCGGCGCTGCCTACCGCACCGGGACGCGAGAAGAAAACTCCGGCCACCGCCGCTGGCACCGGCGCCCGTGTCTCGACGGAAGCCGAGCTGGACGTCGTCACCAAGGTTACTAATTAATTAGTCTGCGTCGTCTTCTGTATAACTATGTCCTTCTGTATAACTATGTCTGCTTCGATCGATGACTGTATTAATCACACAAATGCATATGTTGCTTAATTTCATTATAGGAAACGCCTTGCATGCTCCTGCATAGGGTAGGCGACGAGTTGAAGGAAGTTGCTACGGGCCTTATCCTAAAAACAGGCAGCGAACTAATGCACCACGCTCCAGTGGACAAGGGTTTTATGAAGGTCAAGGTAGTCACGGTGCCGAAAGTGTATCACAACATGGACCCCCCCGTTCAACCTCAAGGAGCCGATGAACACGTGGTCCTTGGAAAGTGCCCCGAATGGGTCTCGCTATGGCCGAAGACCCAGATTCGTCTTGGGGGGGGGTATTATTGATGAGGGCCCAAGACGCAACACCGGCGCCACCTCAAAGTTCCGGCGGGACGCTCCGATCCGTCCCCCGAAGAAGCCTGCAGCCGTCGCCACCACCACCAACCGCCAGAAGCAACTGTTGGTAGGCAACGCCTCTGCACCTCAACGTATTGGTGGCAACGACGACGACGACGATGATGATATCGACGTCGATGGCTTCCTCAACACTGGCGCCGAAGACGCCGACGGATTCATGCGTCCTGTGGATCTCGAACCACCCTTCCGTGCCCACGCCGATCAACCTGCTCGTCTCAATGCAGTCACGCAGCGCCTGGACTTCCAGGGTTTATCTCAAGAGACACCTCCAGCAGCCGGCGTTGCAGCTCAAGACAAACCGGCTACCGGCGTTTTCTCCCCTGGCACGATTGCAAAATCGGTTGCAGAGGGGCTTCGTGGGCAGCCATGGAGCAATAAGCCCAGGAGGCCCCTCAAGAAGATGCCAAAGGGCGCCTCTGCGAGCCAGCCACCTAAGATGCCAAAGGGATCAAAGGGCGCCTCTGCGAGCCAGCCAACTCCTATGATTATCCAGGGTCGTGAAGACACCATACCACCCCCTCCGGACAAATCGGCGCACATGGTTCATGAAGCTGGAAAACCGATAGTGCCTCCGGAGATGACCCACCTCGCAACTCCATCAATGATCTCTTTGAGCGATTCTATCTCTATGCTAGAGGGCTTTCTTCTAAAAGACAGGGATCCAAATTACCCGGCGTTCACTGTCCAAGTGCCAAAGGAAGAAGGCGGGTTGGTGGTCGTCGGTGAACACCCCGCGGATCTGTTCTTAGTAGCATACGAGGACGTGTTCAATCTATTTAACCAGCAGCGGCTCAACTATAACTTGGTCCGCCTATACGCGCTCAATGAGGCCATGACTATCCACAGAGATAATCTCTCGCATGTCGCGGTAGCGGATCCCTACTACATGCGTGACAGCCAGCTGGTGCAAGGATCTGTGACACGGACCAGCGCAGTTGAGTACCTCGAGAGGTTCATGTTGCAAAACCAGCAAAAGAATTGCCTTCTTGTGCCTTTCTTTCCCGAGTAAGTACACATCCGCTCGCCGCCGTATCTTGTGCCTTTCCGAGTTCAATGCATGCATGTTTCTGATCATCATCTCATTTAAATTGTGTTGAGCAGGGACAAGTACTGCGTCCTCATCATCCTACACCCGAGCCATTACCATGCCACTTATTTTGACTCAGGTAGTAGTACTACGAAAAGGTATGCCAACATAATTGCTGTCCTCAATCAAGCTCTTCACGGCTACCACCAAAAGGGAGGCGTCTTCGAAAGCACCGCGCAACCACAATTAATTGATAATAAGTTGCGCCGGTTCAAGCATATCACCGAGTTCTCTTGCCTCAAGGAGCAGTCGGGCAGCGAGATGGATGCCTTCTACGCCCTCCGTCATATTAACATGATTATCCGAGATGGAGCGCAATGTGGTTTGCCATCTGCTTTACAAACATGGGTCGAATATGACAGACGCAAGTCCGATATGGATCTTAGAAAAGATTTCCAATGCATCAAGACCAAGTTATCGGAAGTCATCGTCGGAAATGTTATCACAACAGGGGGGACCTTCCATTGCTCCCGACGAGGTAGATAGGATGTATTATAAAAGAAAACCTTACACATGCACACATACATACTCTATTTTATCCACTTATATCTATCTCCATCTACAGGGTTGCATCAGAGAGAAATCGAAGAACGCCTAAAGTTGCAGAAGGACAACAGGGCGTGGATGACGAAGAAAGACGGCAAACCATTCCCGGCGCCGCTCGCACCGCTCGCTACATGAGATCGTCGTGCTCCCGCTTTTGCTCACCGTCAACGCCGAGATGTAATCTATTCGATCCTAGTGTAGGCGGTGAACACTTCATTTGTAACGTGTGCAACGATCGATTAACTTTTGTATATATCTCAACACTTGTGTAAAACTTCGGCACTTTTGTATCAACTTGTGATGAGACATATATTAGTAATGTGTTTGTATATATCTGTGTAAATATGAAATATACATGTATTCTGGTATTATACTGGTATTTGTATTCTGGTAATATACGGGTACAATACGGCACAGTAATTCTGTGGCGCACCCAGAACTATTCTGTGGCGCACCCTATTCTGTGGCGCATGGTGAGTGGGGTGCGCCACAGAATAGTTATTCTGTGGCGCACCAGGCTGGGTGCGCCACAGAATAGCCACTATTCTGTGGCGCACCTGGTGGTGCGCCACAGAATAGCTTATTTAGTGGCGACTATTCTGTGGCGCACCACCCATGCGCCACAGAATAGAAAAATGGTGCGCCACAGAATAGCTTTTCTGTACTAGTGGGACCTGGATGCGAAAAGAAGAAAAGGGAGGGAGGCGGCTGGGGAGGAAACCCTAAATTCCTGGGAAACCCTAGGGTTTCAGTGGGGGGTGGGCTGGTTGGGCTGGTTGGGCTTTTTGGACTGCTCTCCCTCACACAAGAAATAACATAAAATAATAATAATAAATTTTTTTTTTACAGAAGAACTTGCAACGCTTCCTTCAAATTTTGTATAACACAAACAAATATTTTCGAATAAAGTGGCCACATATGACCAAAAGAATGTTTGGTAATTTTGCTAAGAATTTTGGAAATACTTTCATTCACAAAATATTTTAAAATCCATTTCTGGCCTTTTGGTAAATAGTTTGTAATAAATAAGAAAATGTTTTCAAAACATATATTTTTGAATTGATATAAGAGGGGATATATTAGGGATCATAAAAGTGATTTTTAATAAACAACTTCTTTGAAAGTATTTTAGATAACTTTTGAAAACACGGAAAACAAGAGGCTTTTTAATAAACACCAAAACTTGAAGAGAAGAAAAAGAGTTTGGCCACAAAGAAGATTAGAGAAGACATAAGGACTATTTTTCTTGTCATGACATGATCACCAAGAGGTAGGGTTTAAGTAGGTTGTGCTCGCAAGGTTACTATTAGGTGTTAACAAACACAACCAACAAGGTACCCAAAATCAAACAAAGCGAAAAGGGAAGTGAAACACAAGCATTAGTGAAGCAACTTCAAAAAGTTTTTGTTGCCCTGATTTTCGGCTACCTAACAACTGTGATTTTTCCGGCTTCCCGAAATTGGGGCGTGACAGATTCTTCCCCCTTAAAAGAATCTCGTCCCGAGATTCCTAAGCGGGTACTAAAAGAGTGCAAGGACAGAGAGAGTGATGCGTCTTCATCATCTGAGGTTGCTGATCTCCAACGGTTTTTGCTTACGGGTAAGGCGTCTGACTCCTTCTGGAAGGCTTTGGTTTTTTGCTGATGGTGTCTTCATGGTGGGCGATGCTGACCCGCATTCTGGATGGGTCGACCTTGAATACTCCAGGCTTGGGGCGCAAAGAACAACCTGTCAAAACTTCCTAATAAACTAGTGTATGTCTTCCCCTTAAAAAGGAACCTTGAAGGGTCATGTTGAAGACTGAAGCTAGTGTTGACTTGGAGGTATTGTTTTTCTTGAGTAACCTGACGACCTCTAACCCGGTTGTTCTTCCTTGGTGCTTGGAGTTGGAGTAGTTAACACGCCAAGGGATTATTGACTCTCGGATGGTCATAGTTAGGGACACAATACTTGCAGGCCTCACAGGTTGCGTCAAGTTAGAGACTAGGCTCACTCCAGCTTCTGGTTAATTGGAGATGTGAAAAGCTTCATGCTGCGTCAAAGCTTGCAGGGTGAATGATATTGGCACGCTGATGAACGGTCTGGACCAGGCTACTTTGGGGAATGGTGTAGATCTTCCGCCTTTGTCTTCATTTTGTACTTCTTGTGAGAAAGTTAGAGATGCAATAGCTACACCCTGGCGTCACGGGGTGTCAGGTCTGTAGACTTGAATAACTTTTAGTTAATACAAGAGAAATGTTAGAATCATCTATTCACATCTCTGGTTGCTTGGGGGTTTGTAATGTCGAATTGCAGGTGCTTCCCCCCTTTGATTCGTCTTGGTGTGTTGTTGGGTATATATTGTCTTCGCGTTTGCGGATGGTGAGTTGCCATCGGTAGCTTATTGGCTTGAGGGCTTCATAAACAACTTTAGTCCTCCTCTCTAGCACTTCTTCTTCTTAGCAGGGCTTCGGATGAGGGAAAGTTAGCAAAACACTTGTTAGATGTTAATCAAGAGTTAAGCAAGGTAAGTTACTATTGTTAGGTTTAGAATTCTTTGGTTCGTGTTGCGAGATACGGCTCACGTATTCTCGGCTTTGGCCTTGAATCTTCAACTTCCTTGATGGTGTTTGACCTACTAGTTTGAAGCAGAGCATGAAGACCGGTAGCTGATTCGCATGCTAGATTGCAGAATCCTGACTCCCCGGGTTGGAGCTGAGTATCTTCGGTATCTTGCATTTTCCACTAGAAGATGACATGGTCGGGGAGGAAAAGTTTTTCGGAAAAGCTTCCTAGGTCAGGTTCTTGTTAGGGTGCAAAACTGTAACTAGGGTCAAAGGCCAAAAGATTTTTGCAAGAAGCGCAAACATGTTTTTCGTCAAGACAAAGTGTGGTTACTTGTGTTGCCAGCAAGGCGTGATTGTGGAACTTCGCAAAAAGACATTACACATACAACACTCAAACAAGGAGCAAACAAAGATCAAAGAACAAGCAAGGTACATTTAGTACCACGGCGTCTACAGTTCGGGTAGATGGGTTTAACTGAAGAAGGCAAGTGGGCATATCCTAAACATCCTATGGGTCTGGGTCAGCCATGTTTGTTGAGGTCTTCGTGTCTTTAACTTCTAGGCAGTTTGATGTCATTGAGCTTGAAACTTGGTAGGGTCTTCGTATCTCGAAGATTTTCTTCACCTTGTCGAAGTAGGAAACTTTGGTGGTGAGATCACTTCAATCTCAAGGTGGTAGCCGATGGTTGTTCTCCACACAGAAATCACCTTGATGTTGGAGTCGCGGGAAGGAAACTTCTTTTCTTCAGGGTACTATCTAATTAGGTCTCACTTGAGTTCATCGCCCAGTATGCAAGTTTTGAACGAGGAAGAGAAAATAGAAAAACCTTTAGAAAATTTTAAAAATAGAGAGGTGAGACTTAGAAATATTTGAGAAGGTGAGAGGAAGGAAAAATCATTCTGGGACTTCCCTAGAAAAAGTTTATTTTTCGTAGTAATAGGTTTTTACCAAAATATTTCCTTCCTAAGCTAACGTCCATGCTAACTAAGGTCTCCTACAGTCAGGATGGCTCTGATACCAAGTCTGTGGGGACCCCGGATCAGCTGTCCGAAATTCCCTTGTGCCTACAACATCAGCGATCCCATGATCAGTGTGTCGCTGAGCACAATCAAACTTGTATCGAAAGAACATCCATAAATACCGAATCATAATACTTACTTGATTGAAGTAATACTTCTTCAATAGGTTCTTGCAGCGGAGTCACCAAACAACGTGGAGCCCATGTCATTTGCCAAAACACCTACAGGCAGCTGACTGGGAAGACGGCCTAGTTCGCAAAGACGTCGACGAACTCTCAATCTTCAGCATACACCTCATCTTCGGCGTAGGTCTTCTCGTTGAACAATCTGGACATTGGAATATCCAGGGACACAGCCATGAGTACAATTACGTACTCGCAAGACCACCACCAGGCTTAAGTTTTCATGGTAATGCAATAAAAGCATTTTCGAAAACTGGGATAGCTGCTGTATATGACTATAGGGCTTAATTTTCGCAAAACGATGCTTTTAGACATAGAGAATACAACATCTCTATATCTTTGTTGAAAACGACACTTGGAGATATAATTCTCCTTCTTTTAGAAATGACAGAAAACATTTCCACATCTGAAAACACTTTTGTAAAACTTTTTCAAAACACTAGAATAGGGATGCCCCTTTTTCCTTTCCGGGTTCCGACTGGTTGACTCCCCGAGTCCAACCATCTTCTCCCAAAATCCGTACCTCCCAGGTACCTCCTTGATGTCTCCTTTCTCCTTTGCCGAAAACAGTTTCTTTTTTTAAAACATAAAATGCCCATACGCCTAGATCGGGGACCTTTCCAACCGTCCATGACCGCGGACACGGCTATTCGAATAGTTTTACACTCTGCAGAGGTGGTGCACTTTCACCACACCAAACAGTCATTCCGCCGTGATCAGCCACGGTCCTCATACGACAGTATGCGGTGTTTCGGATAACATGATCAAAGCTTTTCACTATGTCGACCCTAGTACAGAGCCTCCTCTTCAGTGGGTCTGAATCTCCCCGGCACCCAGTGGAGATGGCCATCGTATCGATCCGGTCCCTCCAAGCAACACTGCGCCATGACAGGAGGCCCACTGTTTGCAACCAGCAACGATCCAGACTCGAACTGGATCCCGCATTTAGATAACTTGGTTCAGAGAGCCCCGCTCTCCTAAGCATTTTGAGGCGCTCCGTACTAAGATAAACAAGTTTCCGGCTAAGCCCTACCCATCTCAGGTAATGTGGTTGCACGGGTTACTTGTTCGGGCGGCCGCTAGGGCTGTACTTTGTTTTTCGAAAATCATCTCCACCTCCGACTGCTCCCAGCAGCTCGGGTTTTTGTAATTACTTCCGATTGCTCCCAGCAAACTCGGGTTTTCATAAACATCTCCGATTGCTCCCAGCAACTCGGGTTTTCATAAACATCTCCGATTGCTCCCAGCAACTCGGGTTTTATAAAACACTTTCTCGCCGATTGCTCCCAGCAACTCGGGTTTTTCCTCCGAAAACATTTTATCAAAGACCAGGCTCCCATCCTATAGTTTTGAGATAAGGATATAAGGATATACTACTAGAAAATATAATTTTCTTGATAGCGCCTTCAGTAGAAGGCTTCTCAAGTAAAGACTTAATTTTTATAACACCTATTATATTCTAGTAGATAGCTTTGGCCAAACAATATTTTATAAAATAGTTTTGGGTGGCAAAGTGCCACAGAAGAAATAAAACATGCATTATTTTATTTTGAAAACAAAACATGCTTTAATGAAATAATAGGATTTCAGTAGGGTATGGTGAGGTGGCTTGCCTGGCTTGATAATATGTCCTTGGTCCTGATCTTGATGTTCCTCAGGTTCACTCCTCACTTCCAGTTCCTTCTCGATCGTATCTAACGTCGTAAACAGAGAAAGGAACAACACTCAAAATACAGGACAATGCCACAAGGACATAACAAACAGCAGGCATTGCACAAGACACTAAGCCAACAACCAAAATCAAGCAATTTACTTAGTTATGCACAACAAGCATCAATTCCATACGGCTAAGACAAACAACAAACACACCTAATAAAGTACACACAGCAACCCTAACAGTTAAATAGGTAGTTCTAACTAAACACTAAAGCAGAACACCCTTTAGGGTGATTAAGTCAAAAACCAAGGGCTGCTACAAAAGTTCAGGAAATACCTCAGACAAAAGTACCCTAATCAAGTAGGCATTACCAAAAAGCGTTAAGCACACTCACAAGTAAGCATGCTACTAGCTCTAGGGACCTATACTATTAAATAGTTAGGCAACAACAAGGTTTCACAACACTGCTCACACAAGTTATTGACTAGGAGTTAAGAAGGTGCAGGTGGGTTATTTAACAGAACACTACAAACACTACTGCAAAGGAACGGGTTGACAACAATCTAAAGTAAACCAACCATACTACAAGCATTACAGAACACGGAGCAGCTACTGGATAATATCTATCACAAACAACAAATAAGCAAACAATCAATTAACAGATGATTCTATACTGACACTAGTATAACCAAGATTAATTTTATGTAAGAAAAACTAACAGTACTAACATATTAAAATAGTTGTACTAGTCATGCTAATCAACCTCAAAACATCAAACAACAGTCGGCAGGAGGGGTCGAAAAACTTCGGGGTCCAAGCCGGGAAATTTGATCCGTAAAGGTAGTCGTCGTCGTGGGAGTAGTCGTCGCCGAACCGGGACATCGTAGTTTGTCGGTGTCGTGGAAGTAGACGAAGTAGTTGTATTCGAGTTGTCGTGGTCCGGTCTTGTCGACGGTCTGGGTACACGGTGACGGTGACGCTCTTGTCGTAGAACACGGAAAGACATCGGTCGGATAAAGACAAGCGCCGGAAGGGAATCCGTTGGTCGGAGACATGCTCCGGAAGGGATCCGGGAGACACCGGGAAGACATCGGGAAACACCGGGAGGATGTCGGGAGACATCGGGAAACATCGGGAAGACGTCGGGGAAACATCGGGAAGACATCGGGAAGATGTCGGGAAACATCGGGAAACATCGGGAAGACATCGGGAAGATGTCGGGAAACATCGGGAAACATCGGGAAGATGTCGGGAAACATCGGGAAGCATCGGGAAGATGTCGGGAAACATCGGGAAGACATCGGGAAGATGTCGGAAAACATCGGGAAACATCGGGAAGATGTCGGGAAACATCGGGAAACATCGGGAATCATCGGGAGGATATCGGGAGGGTGTCGGGAGACATCGGGAAAATGTCGGGAATGTCGGGATCGAATCCGTTGAACGAACGGAGGGATCCGTTGGACGGACTCACGACATCGGGAACATCGTGAAACCGGAGACATCGGGAACACGGTATCGGGAACATCGGGAAACCACCGGAACAGCGCGCGCACGGAAATCACTAGCGCGCGCAGGCTCACGGACACGCCGGGACGGATGTCGGGACGCCGGAATAGACACATGTCGGGAAGGTCTGCCGGACGGAGACATCCGTTGGGCAAAACATGCGCCGGTAAGGAATCCGTCGGACGGGCTGCAAACACCGGAAACTCGGGCATGGGCGTGGTGCAGGAACTCGATGTCCGCAGAGCTCGGCGTGCTGGGCGAACTGCTGCCTCCGGCAGGAGCAGCAGAGGACGTCGGGGCAGTGCATGGGGGCTCTCTGCCCGGAGCAGAAGGCGGTCATGGCGGCGGAGGTCCTGGCCTAGGTCGGGGAAGAGGCACAGGACCAGAGGAGGACGCGTCGAGCCGGAGCTGGGCCGGAGTCGGCGAGTTGGAGATGGAACGCGGGGAGGAGGTGCAGGGGCTGGGGTGCTGGGGCGCCGGGGCCGGCGGCCACGGCAGAGGAAGGAGAGGGGCGGCGGCCGCGGCTGAGGGAGGCGGAGGAAGCTGGCCGTGGCTGCCGCGCCGACGGGGCGGCGCCAGCAGGGGAAAATGGAGGCGCGGCGGGGACGGCGCCGGTCGAGGAGGAGGCGAGGTCGACGACGGCCCAGCGCGGGAGCGGGCGGCTCGAGCGAGGAGAGGGCATGCCGGGGCGCGACGAACCGGAGGAGGACGAAGCGCGCGAGGAGAGAAGGAGGCCGGCCGGCGGCGAGGGGCGCAGCCAGCGTGGCCTGGGAGGCGGCGGCGCACCGGAGCGAGGGAGGAGAGGAAGAGGAGCACGGGTCGGGTGTGTGCGTGCGTGTGTTGTGTGAGTGTGTGGCTGGGAGGAAGAGGATAGGGTGGAGGGAAGGAGGGGATAAGGTCTAGGGACCTATTTGCGAGGTGGGAGGACCTGGATGCGAAAAGAAGAAAAGGGAGGGAGGCGGCTGGGGAGGAAACCCTAAATTCCTGGGAAACCCTAGGGTTTCAGTGGGGGGTGGGCTGGTTGGGCTGGTTGGGCTTTTTGGACTGCTCTCCCTCACACAAGAAATAACATAAAATAATAATTATAATTTTTTTTTTACAGAAGAACTTGCAACGCTTCCTTCAAAATTTTGTATAACACAAACAAATATTTTCGAATAAAGTGGCCACATATGACCAAAAGAATGTTTGGTAATTTTGCTAAGAATTTTGGAAATACTTTCATTCACAAAATATTTTAAAATCCATTTCTGGCCTTTTGGTAAATAGTTTGTAATAAATAAGAAAATGTTTTCAAAACATATATTTTTGAATTGATATAAGAGGGGATATATTAGGGATCATAAAAGTGATTTTTAATAAACAATTTCTTTGAAAGTATTTTAGATAACTTTTGAAAACACGGAAAACAAGAGGCTTTTTAATAAACACCAAAACTTGAAGAGAAGAAAAAGAGTTTGGCCACAAAGAAGATTAGAGAAGACATAAGGACTATTTTTCTTGTCATGACATGATCACCAAGAGGTAGGGTTTAAGTAGGTTGTGCTCGCAAGGTTACTATTAGGTGTTAACAAACACAACCAACAAGGTACCCAAAATCAAACAAAGCGAAAAGGGAAGTGAAACACAAGCATTAGTGAAGCAACTTCAAAAAGTTTTTGTTGCCCCTGATTTTCGGCTACCTAACAACTGTGATTTTTCTGGCTTCCCGAAATTGGGGCGTGACAATTATCGAGAGCATCGGCTCCCCTGGACGGTAGTAAGAAAATAAATTAACGGGGATTGCTAATGCTAAGGGGATTGACGCTAAGTTGATTATTAAAAAAAATCATGTTGCCATTTTTTTTTTGAATATTTGCATTGTTACTTTTGCAAAAAAAGAAAATTTTTAGCGGACTACAATGTTGGGAGGGGTGATTGAACTATTTACACTGTTCTTTTAGTAATGTTTTGTATTGCACATGCGATGTCACAAGAAAAGACTGAGTGTCCATAGGGAAAATCCCTAGCTCCGCCGCTGGAGGGCTTGTTCAGTCCGGTGAGTATTAAATTCCCTTTCAATTCTCTCCAATTCCCTTGTGGAGAAGATTAACCGAACAAACCCCAATGTGACTAAATACCTAAGAGGGATAAATTGAGATAGATAACACATGCATCCATTAAAAATCTCATTCATGAGCACTGAAATGGCAATACTCCAAAGTGACACCAGCGCGCGCTTAGCAGGTCGTTGGTTATCTTCTTCCGTCGCAGCTCCATCCGTCATGTCGTTTCGAATCGGTAGTTTACGTTTCACGACCATGGCGTTGCTAGCTACTCTTTCCGTTTCAAATTATCAAATGTTTTGGATATTTCATTGTGGACAATGTACATTAAAACACATGTAGGTGCATATGATTCAGAAAAATCTAAAACTTCATATAATTGGGAAGGGATGGAGTATTTCTCTGTCGTCCTCGCGTTGCTGCTGCTATGTCACCACTGCTGTTACGACCATGCCACGAATTTTATGGGATGAAATGGGTAATGCGCAAGTGATCCGACATGCATGTCTGGGATGTTTTCCTTTCGGCTGACGAAGACTGTGCATCTGCAGCTTGTGGATGAAACGTCGCCTGGTGCAGTCGTGTAGCAGCGATCGCTGGCAAGAGATTCCAGTTGTCCAGCAGGACCGTGGATGCGTCACATATCAAAGTTTGATGCAAATGGGCCATCGATCAATAAGCACGTTGAGCATACGGCATAGCTACGCAGAAATAATGAATAAACTTATTTTGACTGGCGACGTGACGTCTCTCAACAATCAGATGAACGATTGTTGCGCAGCCTCCGAAAAAGAAGGTGCATACATATATAGTCCACAATGCATACGAGCATGGAGCAGATGAATGCATACGCAAGCATATATAAACACGTCGTGTCAATTGCCTCGCCTTCCATGGCCGGCGCGTGCATGGGCACATGCGTCGGCAGCTGTTCACGGATCGATGCGGTAACACAGCCAAACAACAACGGTCCTCACAACGACAACTATGTGCGGAGGCACCTCAACCTACAAACTACAACAACAACATGAAATCTCACTCAGCCTTGCCACCAGCCAAGAATGGCGGGGTGTGTGAGGCTCGGAGCAATAGAGCCACGCCGTAGCCAATGCCAAATGCCTCTGGGGACGACCATCACTCCAAGTCTGCCCAGGCCAATGTACCTCACACCTATGTGCCTAGAAGGAGTCGGCATGTGGAAGGCAGGACCCGACTAGAACTGGTGTGTCGATCATCAGGGAGGAGCTGACGCCGGCGTACATTGCGACCCGGCGATCCGCGCCGTATGCAGTAGTCAACTTCGGAGCCACACGTCGCCGCACTCTAGCCGCCACATCAGGGACTCCACGTGCAGCCCAAGCAGCGCCAACAAGAGGGGAACGACGCTAAGACGACGTCGCTGCCCAATCAGGCAGCACAGAGACGACAAAACAAGAAGATTCAGAGGACCAACGGCGCGGGGGGGGGGGGGGTGAAGCCTCGAATGCTGTTGTTGTAGGAGGGAGGCACCGACCAACGGGTCAGCCAACGCGGGGAGCGTGTCGAGCAGGTGGCGTCGCAACCATCCGCACCGCGCCGCCGCTGGCAATGGCCACCGCATGCTGGCACGTAACTGCCACCATCGGGATCTGCCGGGGCGAGGCAGAGCAGCAGCCGCCGGTCGCCATCGAGCCCGCACAGCGTTCTCCACCGGCGGCGGCCAGGAGGGGGTGGGAGGAGGGAGTTAACCGGCTGGGACGAAGTGGGGGCCACGGGCCCACCAGGCCCAGATCTGGCCCCCCAACCTCCGCTGCACACCGCCAGCAGACGACCATCGCCGCCGCTGCAGCTCAGCACCCAGCGCCGCCACCTCACTGCGTGAGCCGGAGCTCCGCCAAGCTGAAAGAACATTTCTTGATCCCTTGTTGGTTTTGTGTGTTAGGCAACAACACTAGTGATAATCTAATTATAAATCAAGTGGTGCAGGTTTTAGGTGATTAAAACATATAAGCATCGAATTCCAAAAAGATAAGTGAAAAGAGCTTGTGAAGTTCTCTGGCTAATTCAGTGTGCAAGTCTCTGTCTAAACCGGAGATTTGCACCGGATATTTCATCTGGAGGCCAGAGAATTGAAATATCCGGTTTCCATTCAAGAATTCGCCTAAGGACCTTTTTCCAGAGAAGTGTGCAAGTCTCTGTCTAAACCGGAGATTTGCACCGGATATTTCATCTTGATGCCAGAGAATTGAAATATCCGGTTTCCCTTGAAGATTTTGTCTAAGGACCAATTTCCAGGAAAGTGGGCAAGGCTCTGTCTAAATCGGAATATTGGGGCCGAAGTTTTCACCTACGGGCCGGATATTCCAGGGGGCCGGATATTCCGCCCCTCACTTAAGCCGGATATTCCGGCCCCCTGTTTTCTGCCTGCGTTTCCAACGACTACATTTTGGGGACGGGTATAAATACCCCTCCACCTACCTCTAGCCAGCTAGCTCGTCCAAAATTGAAGACCACCATTATTGCAAGCACAAGAATCACTAGATCTCCCAATCCCTCCACCCAAACTTGTTGATCTTTGGAGGATTGAAGCAGAAGGCCCGGATCTACATCTTCACCAAAGCGTTCTTCATTTCCCCCTCATTCACTTGAGAGATTTGAGCCTAGGGTTTCCACTAGGAAAACCTAGTCATCTTGTTGTACTTACTTGGTTGCTACTTTTGTGTGGCAGGTGTTGTGGTGCTTGGGAGCCCCCAATCCTTTTGTGGGTTGAGCCTCAAGTTTGTTGTAAGGGCTCCGGATTTCGCCTTGAAGGATTCCGATAGTGGAAGGTGAACCGAGCTTTTGGGCAAGGTTCATCGGAGAATAGGGTGAGGCCATTTGTGGCGTTTGAGTTTGAAACTCACACCCCTCCAACGAGACGTACTCCCTAAAAAGGAGGAACTCGGGAATACATCCTTGTCTCCGCGTGCTTCCCGTTTGGTTACTCCTTACTCGTTAGCTCTTACTTGTATCTTGCTTAGTCTTGTGTTAACTCTTCATATAGGTAAATTCACCGTAGTTGCATATCTAGAGAATTTACCTTTGTGTCAAGCCCAAACTTGAAAAAGTGCTAAAAATTGAGTAGCACCTATTCACCCCCCCTCTAGGTGGCTATACCGATCCATTCAATTGGTATCAGATCCTCGGCTCTTTATTCGGGTTTAACCGCCTAAGAGAAGTATGGCCATTGACGAGCATGTAAATGAGATTCCCGACCTCCCCATCGAGCCCACTTCAGTTTCCATAGAGGACTTCAGTTCCATGAAGAGCTCTATGGAAACTAAAATGGATAAGTCGCAAGAGATGATCTTAAAACTCATGGAGGCGAAAGATATCTCATCTCCTCCCACTCCTCTTTCCTCGGAGATTACTAAGAAACCCGAGGAGGAAGAGGTTGATGGGAAGAAGACGGGGGTTGACAAAGATAAAATTGACTCCCCAATTAAACCAACTAATGGTTCGGGAGAATATGGTAGAGTTCCTTTTCTATACTCTCCCGACCTACCTATCCCTCATCCTCCTATACACCTAAGGGGAAACCCACCTAAGCTAAATGCATCTTTGTTTACTAAATATCAATCTTCTATGAGATCTTATGTGAACAGTGCATCCATCGAGCTTTGGAGGATCATTGAGAAGGATACCTAGCCATTGATGAATCCAACAAGACAAGAAGGAGGTGGTTGATTGTCAACTAAATGCCACCGCTCTTGATTTGATCCGAGATGTAGTGGGAGATGATGACTTGCCTCACATCGAACATTGCACCACTGCCAAAGAAGCTTGGAAGTGCCTCATTGAAGTGTTCGTTGGAAATGGTAGCATGAGAGAAACCGATTTGAGGAGATGAGCAATAAGGCCGAAGGGTTCTTCATGAAAGATGGAGAAGACCACGAGCAAATGTATCAAAGACTCAAGGCCCTTGCCAATGCCTATAGAGATCTTGGTGCGCCCCATGTGAATGATGCTTGGATCAAGAGGAAGTATGTGAATGCTCTCTTGCCCTTTGAACCGGCCGACTTGAAGAGTCTCCAAGGAAGGCACAACTTTCCTCAATTGACCTCCAATGAAGTCATGCAAGAGATACAATCTTTCAAAGTTCAAGCCAAAATTGCACAAGACTCTCGTGTCCGAGCCATTGGAATGCAACAAGGAGCTTCATTGCTTTGAAGGCCAAAGTGGTGGATCACAATGAAGATCAAGATTGTGAAGATGTGTCCTCCATGGACCCCGAAGAACTCAAGATTGCACATAGAGACTATGTGGCTCTTGCGGCAAGGACCTTTTGGAAGAACCCATCCAAAGCTAAAGCTCAAGTGGAGCAAAAGTTCAAATCTAGTGGTTACAAGGAGGGCAACCCAAAAAATGAAGACTTGCTTCAATTGCCAAGATAGATATCACTATGTTGCCGAGTGCCCGTATGAGAACCGTGAAGAACATGGAGGAATGCTCGTTCTCAAGAATGCCTCAAAGTCCCCTAGCAAGAAACCTTTCTTCAAGAAGAACTTTCCCAACAAGAAGCCACCTTCAAGAATGGTGTTGGTGACAAGAGAGGAGTACATGTCCGTGGATGAAGAAGAAACCATAAGTGAAGTTGCCGCTATTCCTATTACTTCATCAACATCTCCTTCTCTCTTTGAATCCCCCAATGAGAACATTCCCATCCAATCCGTCAAGTGTCTCATGGCCAAGGCCACCGAGGTATCATCTTCTTCCACTTCTAAGACTATGAATGAAATGGATGATCTTATTAGTCTTAGAATAAAGAAGAAAATGTTGCTTTCGATCGTTTCATGACTAACTTGCAAGGTGAAGCCAAGACACGCTTTGAGGCTCTTATGAGCGATTATGGGATGACACAAGATCTTCTGAGGAGAAGGGAGACTTGAAAGAGAATATGCTAACGACATTGCCGCTCTCACCGTGGCTCTTGAGGAAGAGCATGAGCTTCGTGTCTCTCTTGAAGAGAAACTTGAAAATCTTGACGAGTCACAAAATGCAATTTTTTTCTAAAATCATTAAAGAACGTGACCATGCTATTGCAAAATATAAGCTTTACAAGAAAGAAATGGTTGAATTTGGTGTTGGTCATGATAGACTAACCGAGGAGTTAGAGAAGCTCACCAAGGCCCACAAGGCCTTGGAGAGTGAACACTCTATCCTCACCAAGTCTTTTGAACAACTTCAAATTCAATCATCTAAAACTAATGTTCCTAGTTCCTCTACTACTTCTTGTGATCATGCAAATATTATTGAGAAAATGCTAGGTTGAAGAGCGAACTTGCCAAGGCCTCTAGTCCCCAAAGTAAGCCTCTTGATGATCTTTTGCAAATGCAAAAGCCACACATTGGGAAAGAGGGTCTTTGTTATGTTGCCAAGAAGAAGAAGAAGAACAAGAAGAAGGCTAAGCCCGTACAAGCAAAGAAGTCTACCATTGCGAGTGGTGATGCTACAAGGAGCAAAACCACTCGTAATGACTTTGCGGGAATTGTAACCCTCACTATATTCTTTATGTTGATTATTATGGTGATGTTTATGCAAAATATGTTGGTCCCTATGATGGATATGTTGCTAGAGCTATTTGGGTTCCTAAGACCCTTGTTGCTAACCAAAGAGGACCCACTGCAAGACGGGTACCTAAAACCAAGCAATGATTTCTTGTAGGACTATGCTTCTGGTGGGTCGAAATGGGTGATTGATAGTGGATGCACAAGTCATATGACTGGAAGGAGATCATGATGGAGTTGAGACCAAATACAAATCAATCAACCATCACTTATGGAGATAATCAAAAGCGAGGTAACGGACCTCGGCAAGGTGGTAGTAGCAAAGGATATCACCCTTGTGAATGTCATGCTTGTCGAGTCCCTTGGTTACAATTTAATGTCCGTTTGTGCACTTAACAAGATGGGCTTTGCCGTCCATTTTGATCTTGATATTGCGGTACTCATGTGGAGCTAGACTCTAAAGGTCGCTTTTGTTGGGTACGTTGAACATGAGTTGTTTGTGGTGGAGTTTTCGGAGTCTACCAACTCTCAAGCAATGTGCCTATTCGGAAAGGCCGACGTGGGGTGGTTGTAGAATCACCGCTTGTCCCATGTCAATATGAGAACTTTGCAAAGTCTTCACAAGGGTGGCCACATTCTTGGACTAAAAGAGAATGTTTCCTTTTCTAGAGATCGTCTTTGTAGGGCTTGTGTTGAAGGAAAGATGCATGATTCTCCCCACCCTAGCAAGACCATCATTTCATCAACAAGTATTTGGAACTTCTTCATGTTGATCTCTTTGGTGCCGTGCCTCAACCTAGTCTTGGTGGGAAGAAGTATTGTTTGGTGATTGTTGATGACTATTCAAGATTCACATGGGTTTATTTCTTCAACTCGAAGAGTGAGAACCAACAAGCCATCATCGACTTCTCCAATGAAGTACAACGTCAACACAATGTCCCTATATTGGCCATTAGAAGTGACAATGGCTCCGAGTTCAAGAACTACACCCTAAATGAGTTTCTTAGTGAAGAGGGAATTCGACATCAATATTCCGCGGCGTATACCCCTCAACGAAATGGTGTAGCCGAGAGGAAGAACCGGACCCTTATGGATATGGCAAGGTCTATGTTGGCGGAGTTCAAGACTCCACTTTTCTTGTGGGCCGAAGCCATCTCCATGGCATGTCACTCATCTAACCAGCTCTACTTCCGCACGGGAAAGAAGTTCACTCCATATGAGATGGTTACCGGCAACAAGCCCAATATTTCCTACTACCGGGTGTTCGGTTGTAAGTGTTTCTATAAGATCAAAGGTGTTCGTTTATCTAAATTTGTGTCTAAGGCTTTAGAGGGTACTTTTGTTGGTTACGGTGCTGAATCCCACACTTATAGAATCTACGACAAGTCCTTCGGGATCGTTGTAGAATCTTGTAGTGTGGAGTTCGATGAGAATAACGGCTCCCAAGTGGCGCAATTTCATGTTCGTGATGTAGATAATGAGGAACCTTGATACGTATCAAACGTATCTATAATTTTTGATGTTCCATGCTGTTATTATACCAATTGCTACATGTTTTATTTACACTTCATAGCATTTTTATGCATTTTCTGGGACTAACCTATTAACAAGATGCCGAAGTGCCAGTTCCTGTTTTCTGCTGTTTTTCTCTTTCAGAAAAGCTAGTCGCAAAATATTCTCGGAATTGGATGAAAATCAACGTGTGCAAATATCTCATCGAAAGACCCCAGAAGCCAGAAGGGTAGATGGAGTGGGGCCACGAGGCAGCCACGCCACCCTAGGGCGCGACAGGGGGTGGGCCCGCGCCCTACCCTGGCGTGGCCACCTCGGGTGCCCTCCGACGCCGCCCTTTCGCCTATATATTCCCGATCACCCGACAACCCTGAAAACACCGATCATATTCCACGAAAAGTTTCGTCGCCGCCGCCGTCATCAACCCTAGATCGGGAGGGTTCTGAAACTCTTCCCGGCACCCTGCCGGAGGGGAGATCCTCACCGGAGGCCTCTACGTCGCCATGCCTCCCTCCGGAGTGATGCGTGAGTAGTTCATCCTTGGACTACGGGTCCATAGCAGTAGCTAGATGGTTGTCTCTCCACCTTGTACCTCCATGTTTAGATCTTGTGAGCTGCCTAACATGATCAAGATCTTATTGTAATGCTAGATGTTGTGTTTGCTGAGATCCGATGAATATTGATACTATGAGCAAGTTGTTTATCAATCAATCTATTTATGTTGTTTATGATCTTGCATGCTCTCCATTGCTAGTAGATGCTTTGGCCAAGTAGATGCTTGTAACTCCAAGAGGGAGTATTAATGCTAGATAGTGGGTTCATGCCTCCAGTAATCTGGGCTCGAGATGACAGAAACGACTAAGGTTGTGGATGTGCTGTTGCCACTAGGGATAAAACAATGATGCATTGTCTACGTGTCATTTGCATTGTTTACATTACACACTTTACTTCATGCAATAATCTGTTGTTTGCAACTCAATACGGAAGGGGTGTAGATGCTAACCGGAAGGTGGATTATTTAGACATAGATGCGTTGGATAGCAAGTCTATGTACTTTGTTGTAATGCCCAATTAAATCTCATAATAATCATCTTGTCATATATTGCATTGTCGTGCGCTCATTATTTGTCAATTTCCTAGCTGTAATTTGTTTACCCAACATGTTAGTTATCTTTTATGGAGAGACACCACTAGTGAACTGTGGACCCGGTCCATTTCCTCATACTGATAAAACCACCAACTACAATCATTTGTTCTCTATTACTTTCTGCACTCATTACTGTTTTCCACACAATACGTTTAATCCTTTGTTTTCAGCAAGCCGGAGAGATTGACAACCTCTCTGTTTCGTTGGGGCAAAGTAGTTTGCTTGTGTTGTGTGCAGGTTCCACATCAGTTGCGCCGCTGACAATCTTCTGAAGAACCTCCGTGTCCTCCTGGTTCGATAAACCTTGGTCATATTTCAAGGGAAAACTGCTGCTGTACTACATCATACCTTCCTCTTGGGGTCTCCCAACGAACGTGTGTTGTCACGGTCAACAAGCAGATCTTCTGGTGCTGTTGCTGGGAAGTAATAAAACACTCTACCGTTAACACGCCATCAAACCTCAAGATGCAATAAGGCGGATGGGCGTGGGATTCTTTCGCCCAATCGAGATCCACCATGAGGCGCCTCAAGAAGGTCCAAGCTCCACCCATGTGGAGCATACATCATCACAAGTGGAACCCGCACCATCCGGTGGAGCAAATGATGCACCTAGCCAAGAACAAGTTCAAGACCCTCCTCATGTTGATCAAGTTGCTACGCAAGAACCAAGTTCTCCAATTGTTGATGCTAGCCATGATCAAGACCAAGGTCCATCCTCTCCTTCTAGTGATGAAGGTGTGCACATTGAAGACCAAAGTCATCATTTCGGTCAAGACGGAGACACAAATGATCAAGAGATACCTCTTAGCTCCTATAAGGATATCAAAGTGAGTCGTCATGAAAGAAATGCCAAGACCATGGAAAGAAGACAACATTTGTTGGAAAATATTATTGGTGACTTGAAGAGCAAGGTTGTGACTAGAAGACAATGTGCAAACTTTAGTGAACATCAAGCACACATCTCCATGGTGGAACCCAAGAAAGTCTTTGAAGCAATTGAAGATCCGAATTGGTTGAATGCAATGCATGAAGAGCTCAACAACTTCAAGCGCAACAATGTGTGGAAGCTAGTTGAGAAGCCAAAGGAGTGCCGCAATGTTATAGGCACTAAGTGGATATTCAAGAACAAGCAAGATGAACATGACATGGTGGTGAGGAACAAGGCAAGATTGGTGGCTCAAGGGTACTCTCAAGTTGAAGGCATTGATTTTGGAGAGACCTATGCTCCCGTGGCTCGCCTTGAGTCCATCCGTATCCTCCTTGCATATGCATCTCATCATAATTTTATCTTGCAACAAATTGATGTGAAACGAGCTTTTCTAAATGATCCACTTAAAGAGTTAGTATATGTTAAGCAAAATGTCCAAAAAAAGTATATGTTAAGCAACCACCTGGTTTTGAGGATCCCAAACTCCCTAACCATGTCTACAAGATAGATAAGGCACTCTATGGACTTAAACAAGCTCCACGTGCGTGGTATGAGCACCTTAGAGAGCTTCTAGTAGACCGTGGATTTGAGGTTGGGCAAATCGATCCCACTCTCTTTACAAAGAGAGTAAAAGGGGAGCTTTTCATATGCCAAGTCGATGTGGACGACATTATCTTTGGCTAAACTAACAAAGCTTTCAATGATGAATTTTCAAAGCTTATGACCGATAGGTTTGAGATGTCCATGATGGGGGAGTTGAAGTTCTTCCTTGGTTTTGAGATCAAGCAATTGAAGGGAGGGACTTTCATCTCTCAAACCAAATATATCGAAGACATGCTCAAGCGGTTTGATATGGTTGGTGTTAAGGAGAAGCGCACCCCAATGGACACCAAGGTTCATCTACAACTTAACCCAAAGGGTATAGATGTCGATCAAAAGGTATATCGTTCCATGATTGGTTCTTTGCTCTATCTTTATGCATCTAGACCCGATATTGTGTTGAGTGTAGGGGTATGTGCAAGGTACCAAGCCGCTCCTAAAGAAAGCCACATGGTGGCGGTCAAAAGAATCCTTCCATATTTGATTCATACCCCAAAGTTTGGTTTGTGGTACCCAAGGACAAAGTTTTCTCTCTTCGTGGGTACACAGACTCGGATTGGGCCGGTGATCACGATGATAGGAAGTCAACTTGTGAGGACCCCAGATTAAGTACCGAGATACTCGTTATGTTTCCTGCAACAATCCCGTGATCAGTCTGTTGCTGCACATAACTTGAATTGGTATCACAGAACACCCCAAAAATACCGAATAAATATACTTACGTGATTGAAGTCACAAGCTTCAACAGGTACTTGCAGCGGAATCACCAAACAACGTGGAGCCCAAGTCATTCGCCTTAACCCTACATGCAGCTGACTGGGAAGCGCCCTAGTTCGCAAAGACGTCAGTGAACTCCTCTTCTTCGAACTGCTTCTTCTTCCAAAATCTGGCTAAGACAATAGCCAGGGACGAAACCAATATGAGTACATTTGATTGTACTCGCAAACTACCCCAACTTGAGCAGGCACTAGTTTTGATAATCTTTAAAATCTTTAGTTTTAGAAAAGAAAACATTTCTATATCTTTATTGAAAAAGAGAAGAATAGATCTTTAATCTTGTTGAAGGCAAAATATTTTGAAAAGTAGTTTCTCAGTATCTTGGTTGGAAACAAACCCTTTTGGAAAAATAGTTTTCTCTCCATGTTTGTTGAAAAGGGTAAGAAGTCTTTTTAAACCTTTTTCTCGAAAATATACCTTTGGTTAAAAGATAGGAAATTTCTTTAAAAACCTTTTTCCTCGAAAACCACCCTTTTGTCCAATTCTACCAAATCTCCTCCCTTTCCGAACATAGCCCCCTTCAGGGCCATTCATTTTCCAGCAACCTCATACCATCCCCTCGGTATAGTTGCATAAAACAAACTCCACTTCATTTTATTTTCAACACTCAAAACTTTGTAAAACTTGCACATAAGACCCAGCAGTTCGTTCCAACTGTCCATATCCGAGGACTCGGCTATTCGAAAAGTTTTACCCTCTGCAGAGGTAGTACGCTTTTCCCACACCCATCCGGTCACTCATCGTGTCAGCCACGTCCCGCCATACCGGAGGTATGCGAAGTTGAGTTCCCGGCCATAGCCTGTCCTTTGCTCATGCTAGTATAGGATCCTACCGCTACGAAACCGGTTCCATCGACACTTAAATCCTCAGAAACTAAGTGTGAGGACTTCGTAGTTCTGCCCGGCGGACCCAAGGGAGCCCTTCAATCCTCTTTTTCCGACACGTTCATACCGGCTTCCGGTAGACTTCATTTAAGAGGACCCAGGTCAGGGGCAGGTCCTCAGACCATCCCCTCATGGAACGAGGTCATCCTCGTTGTTGAGGCATCCAGTACTAACACGAGCAAATTATATGACTACGCCCTTTCCCATATGTGGGTAAATGTGGTCGCACAGACTATTGGTTGTTCGGTAAGTACCAGGACACCATGTGCATTTTTTCAGAAACATCACCATTCACCACTTCTCAATTTCATCACCGACATCTCGGCATACCATAATTCATCCAAGGATTTTCAAAGGAGTTTTGAATAAACAATGTTTTTCCCATCCTATAGTTTTATATAAACAACTGATATCTCTACATAGAGTGACAAAATAGTTTTTCTTAAACTTTTGAAAAGGTTTTCACGATCATTTCCAATTTTCTTAGCAAAATACTTTTAACCAAAACTTGGGTGGTTCGTAATCCCACCAAAAAGATTTTTCACAGAAGGTTTTGGAGTAAAACAAATTCATTCGAAATCATTGTATACCACTGACACCTCTATATCGGGTGTCTTAATAATATACTTGTAATTTGTAAAAGGGTTTTCAAAATCATAGCTTTCGTGGCAAACACCACGTAAATCATTATGCTAATTATAAGTAAAACAGGTAAATCAAAATAGATGTATATAGATGCAAGCTCAGTGAAGTAGCTTGCCTGATTCCAGCATGATGTCCCTGGACTTCTCCTTACTGATCAAAGAAATAAACTTCGATTCTTCTCTCATAAAACCTTTCCAACGATTACTCCGGTAGCGTTTAAATCTAGCGTCGCAAAGAGGAAAGATCAATCAACATACAGTAGAACACTCCAACAACAACATCAAGCAATACTAACAAGCAACAATCATGAGGGAAGATTATTATCTAACAAACAAGTTGACAATCGCCACACTACTCAATCAAGCATCACAACAACTCTCAAGCATCAAACATAGCTACTGCACACACAAAGCAACACAATTTGATTTCAATATAATTGAATTGACCATTATTTAATTAGGTTTTAAATATGGCAGAAATTAGTGGTGCATGTTTAATTGCATAACTTGGGTTCTGTTGGTCACAAAAATACAAACTAAATTTCTACAGAAAGCTACTGATGTGTAGAAGACCACACAATTGGGTTTGATTCATTTGGAGTTATTAAACTCCCTACACAATTGTTTTATTACAGAAACTATTTAATCAAGTTTTTGCTACAACTCAAGTTATTTTTATCCAAAAATCAAATCCTTTTAGGGGCATCTAACCTTGACTAAAAGTGACCTAACAAAATTGGTCCTAACCCATTTGGGATTAACCATTTTTTTTTTATAATTGTTTTAGTCCAGAAAGGTTTTCTAATATTTAATCTAATGCCAATTAATTAATAATGCTCAATTAAATCTACCAAAATTAGGGGAGCTAAAGGATGGCAGTACTAGGCTAACAAAATTGGTTTCATGTCATTTGGACCAATATAACTCCAGAAGCAATTCATATGGTGTTTTAAACCTCTTGTGGCATTTTAAAGAGGGTACCTTTATTATTAACCTAAATAAGATGAAACTACTTATGTTGGATTAACAATTTCCTAAGCTTTCCAGAACATTTTAGTTTGATTTATTTGGGACACATGAATCTTGAGATATGGAATTATTTAGTGTTAAAGACTCATTCTAGCCATATTTAAAAATGTATTCACACAAAACTAATCTAACAACAAAATAAACAATCATAGCACAGGTTACTAACAGTACTAACATAATTTAACATGTTAAGGATCAGTAACACACAAGTGGCAGTACCACAACAATCAACAATAAGCACAACCCACAATTTCCTAACTAAAAGCAATTTATCTAATTCATTTTTATTAGTGGCAGAACAGCACTTTTACTAAAAATTGCACCTAGGGAGTTCTGTACATCAAACAATCATGCCATGCTAGGGATATGTTCTCCTATACATATAGAAGACAATCCAATTGGATTTACTCAAAAATCATTTCACAAAAATCTACAAAAATCATGAAAGTGCTACTGGTGTGTTTACAAGAATCAATAGAACTTTTGTTTTAAACATCCAAAACACATGAGACCAATTTCTACTGAAAGGTAATGTGAAGAGCTTTCCAAAACAATTGGATTCATAAATTTTTGATCACCCTAACTCAATCTATACCTAAAAGGGTGTTTTTGACCAGTGGCAAATCAGGAATTTCCATGGTCACCCAACTTAATATTTTTTTGATCTGTAAGTTTGACATGACTCCAAACTCATTAGGCTACTTGTGTGATTTTTGGTTGGGTCAACATTGCATTTAAACTATTTTAAAATGATTTAAACTAAAGGACCAGAAACAGATCTATAAAGAAGTAGATAATAACCTAAAAAAAAAGAGTCGGCGGGCTGGATCTGGCTGGATTTGGGCTGAGCAGCCCGGGGAGAGGCCCAGCCAGCGGCCCACACGCACGAGCGAAGGGGTACGGGCCATCTTCTTCCTCTGGATTCGCAGGGAAGAACGGGGCGAGGCAGGGAGCACGGCGAGGTCGACGGCGTCGGCGACTCCGGCGTTTCCTGGGCAAAAGAAAGGGCTCACGAGTAAGAGCAGAGCACGGGGATATCAGAGATGCAACAATGGCGGACAATGGAGGACGGAGTGGCTCCTGAGCTTCCCGGGAAGAAGGCGGCCGGAGAAGAAGGGGAAGAGCTCGATGGGGGCGAGTCCGAGCTCCATTTCTTGATTCCTCGCACGGAGAGGGAGAGGGCGATACGGCGAAGCTTCTGGGGCTCTTGGATTTGATCGGGAGGGCTTGAATCGAGGGCGAGGCGCTACGGCGAGCTCGACCACCCGCGGCTGGGGTTCCGGGTTGAGGAAGAAAATGAGAGAGGGAGCAAGAGGGGCAAGTGAGCGAGTGGGGGAGCAGAGGAGTGGCGTGCGGTGCTCTTATCTCCTCCTCCGCAGCAAGGAGGGAGGGGGCCACGGTGGAGTGACCGCGGCGACCACGGCAAGGGAGCACGGTGGCAGAGGAGGCAGTGGAGTGGCGTGCTTCTTATCCTCCCAGGGCGACGCGTGAGGCAGGGGTTCCTGCGGCGTTGACATGGCGCGGGGACACGGCGACGACGGCGTGAGGAGCACGGCGACATCGGCGAGGGAGCACGGCAACATCGGCGAGGGAGCATGGCGTCGGTGGCGTGCAGCGTTGCCGCAACAGAGGTCAACGAAGGTTTTGCAAAACGCCCCCTGAACTTCTTTCTCCTCTCACCGATAGGTCCTCGTCTAATTCTTTTATTTCCTTTCCAAGACCAGTAGGTTTTAGGGAATTTAATTGAGGTGCTTAAACCTTTTATAAAAATTAGAGAAAATTCATGTAGCCTCCCATATATATGAGGAAGCTCCACAAAAATTGGTTTTAGAAAATAAAATGTTTTGCTCCATTTTTGGTTCATAGGTTTTAAATAAATCACTTTTGGAAATTAATACTTTGATACTCCTTTAATATTTTAAAACCAGTGATAAAATATGGTTTTGAACTTTTGGAACTTCTTTGACAAATAAGGTAGCTTCAAAATAATTTATCTTTTCATAGAGGGAAAATTGGTTTGGAGGAAAATAGAGAATTTGGGAGGGAACTTAGTTATGAAGATCATTTTTAACTCATGACCTTCATTTCCTTTTTGATAAAAGAATGGAGGGTTTTGTTTTGAATCAACAAGTAGGTTTTCTGGAGGAGAGAGTGATATGAAATGGAGAGGATTATCATTCCATCTCCTTCTCTAGAATTTTGATAAAGAAAGTATAATTGTTTTCATAGAATAGAGGATTAGGTAGAGAGGGAGTTTTATTGAGATCATCTCCCTAGATTTTAGGAGTTTAACTTGGGTGCATAATTTTAGAGGGTTTGCTCCTCTTCAAGTCGCACTCCAAATTTGGTTGCCAAGGGTGTCCTAATTTAGTAATAACAACACTGAGGAATTATCCTCACAAGAAAATCACACACAACAGCAATAACACAGCAATAGCATCAGCACAACAATATCAACAACACAACAATATCCACATCTCACACAAGACCACACACTTCAAACCACAAGAATAAATCACAAACCTTTTTCCATAATCAACAATGCTATTTTGTAAAATTGGTCACACTCAATTATGACAAGATGTTGTTTAAGGGATATATCAACTCATAACTTAATTGTTTTCAAAATAGTTTGATAAGGAGAAATATGTGAGGTAATATATTTCCCACTAGTATTTCTTTTAAAACTGAGTTGAAACACAGAGGGTTATAAAGATAGGAATTTTGAAATGTCAAGGTGGAAGAAAGGATAGGAGATCACAGATAGCTCTCCATACTTTATAAACATGAAATTTTGGAAATACTTTTACTGTCTCAATTTAAAGGGTATTTTATTTGTTGCTAGAACCAAATCATTATTGAAATAAACTTTTGGCCAACATAAGAATGGAAAAGATATATGGAATATATTCTTGTCATAACATGGTCACTAGAGTTGTGAATATATTTTTACTTAGGTTGATTTCTTGAGTTGACATTTACTAGTCAAACAACTTAAACATTCAAGTCACACAAGGTTAAACAGAACATTATAAGGGAAAACACAATCATTAGTGAAGTAATTCAAAAAGTTTTTGTTGGTTCTGAATTTTGGGTCTTATTAATCCTTATTATAAATTTGGGATGTTACACAACTTCCGGAGCTTGCCAATTTCTTGGTGGTTCCTTGGTGAGTTGGTCTTCCAAGAAGCAAAATTGTATATCCCTCTCCACCGCCGAAGCCGAGTATGTGGCCGCCGCAAGTGCATGCACCCAATTGTTATGGATGAGGCAAACTTTAAAGGAATACGGTGTCAATTGTGACAAAGTGCCTCTTTTGTGTGACAATGAAAGTGCTATCAAGATTGCTCACAACCCGGTGCAACATTCAAGAACCAAGCATATTGAGATTCAACATCATTTGATTCGAGATCATGTTGCCCGTGGTGATATTGAGCTAGGCCATGTTCCCACAAGAGACCAACTTGCCGATATATTCACGAAGCCACTTGATGAAGCAAGATTCACTTTCTTGAGGAATGAGCTAAATATCGTGGATTCAAGGAGCTTGGCTTGACCATCTTGCATACACACCTATGTCTTGACTATGTATTGTGTTTAGATGTAGGCATGGACATAGGGGGAGTGCGGTCCTAATTCATTGGACTATCCCTCCCCCCATTATACCGACATTAAAAACTCATTTGCTTCTCTATATTCGTTCTATGAATTGTGAGCTTAAAATGACGAGTAGTGGTTGCGGACCCAAGATATATCTTCGCGGTGTCACGCCACACACTCATACATGGTGGCTTAGGCCACCGCCCTCTTCTTTGTGAAGAGTTGGTTCTTATTTGGGTTTTATTGAAGTACATTTGAACTTATTTGCCTACCCGTCGGTTTTATGGAAAACACACTCACCCTTGGCATTTTACTCGCTTGATTCTTGCAAGCGTAAGTGTGAAGTACCAATACCAGTTGGGAACTCTCATCCTAAGCCTACCTTACGTACAAAACAGCTTCTTCTTGTGCACACATGTCCAGCTGTTGTATCTTGGTTTGGGCTCCTGCGGGCCCCGGATTATTCAGGCTTCAAGGCCAGAATATCCGGGGGGGCGGAATATCCGGCCCAAGTGGTGTTTCACCAGTTAAAAGAGGGGATCGGGGTGAGGAACTCACCCGAGCTCTCTCATTCACCCCCGACCTCTCTCTCTCAAACCACCGCCTACAACCGCCCCACCTCGCCGGAGCCACTTCCGGCTGCCGGAATATCCGGCCCCCTGCCGGATCTGCTTCCTCTCCGCTCTGGGCACCTTCTCCTCCAAGCTGTTCCTCAAATGGATGAGGGTAACTCCCAGACTTCTAGATCTTGGGTGCTAGTCACCTAGTTTTTTGTGGAGTTAGTTTTTGCTAAGAACTTGGAGTAGATGCTGGCATTGATCCCTCGTGCTCACTAGATACACTAGTTATGATACTCTTGTGTTCGATCTACTTTAGACCTAGTCTGAATCAGGTTCTGGAAAAAATTCTGCCAGGCCGGATTATCCGCCCCCCACAGGGCCGAAATATCCGGTTTTTTTCAGTGTCTTTTTTTCTACCTGATTCTTCTAGGACTGAGTAGTATCGACTTTAAGTATCCTCTCTAATGTGTTTAGTATCCCTTTTCTATGGCTTGTGTGTGCACTCATCTTTGCTACCCATCCTTATTCATTTTTCACAGGTGGTTCGAGCAATTCTCCTCAGAGGTACCGGAGATGTCGTCTTGTCAAAAATGGTCAGGGAGTGTTTGCAGATGAAAATGTGTTGAAACAGTGAGAAGATGAGAGGCAGCGAGAGCTTGCCAAGTCTGTGAAAGCAGCCAAGAAGAGAAAGGGCAAGGCCACTCGTCCAAACTACAAGTTAATGGACAACATTGATTATTCAGCTTTGAGACAAGGTGACTGGTTTGAGGATGAGGAGCAGGATGAAGACATTGAAGACAAAAAATTCTGGTGCACAACTCAGCTCTTTGTTTACAAGGCCTATCTATGTCAAAGCCAATTCGTCCTATGCAACCTTTCGACATGGACTTTCTCAGGTCCAAGGATGAGTTTTCAGAGGCTGTGTATGCGACTGAACAGTTGGGACTTCATCACCTCATGTCTCTCCAATGTGATTACAACCCCACCATTCTTCTGTAGTTCTTTGCCACTCTTGTCATGAAGTGTCGTGGTATTGTCACGACAGATGTTACCAAGGGGTAACTTGAGTTGGGGGTCATGGCAGCTCTGGTGTACAGAAGATTGTCACACTCTACGGGAAAAAAAGGTTTACCCAGGTTCAGCCTCTCCATAGGAGATAAAGACTTACTTCCTGCTTGCTTGTTATTGATCTGGGGATCTCGAAACCCGGGCTCTGATATCGCCGAGTTACAAGTCTAGGTTACAAGGGTGTTACGACTAACTTTTTGCTTATCTCTCTATGACCTAGGAGCCGGCTTATAAAGGTGCGGAGTCTCCTGGTAACGTACAAGGTAAGGCCGGGTTACACCCATATTAGGAGTCTTACTCTATCTCCTCTAGTCTTGCGTGTACTCCAAGTCTTGGACTCCGTGACGCGTACCACCTCCGGGCCTTCTGGAACGATCCTTATACTGGCCGGGTTACCGACAAGCTCTCTGGCCCGTTAGTGTAACCCGGCCCATGGTGATGGTTAGCTGGCCTCGCCCGGCCTCCTGCCTGGCGGGTCATGCTTCTCTCTTCATGGGCTTACCTGGTTATGATCCCCCCAACAGTAGCCCCCAGGATAACTCGTGCGCTAGGTCTGCGTGCTCCTCATTTGGATATAAATTTCATCTCTCGGAGTGAGCTGCTATCATTGCTGTCCGTGTTAGCCTCCTAAAAATAAGAAATATTCAAAGAAAGGTTAAAGATTAAATAATACTTGCTATGTTTCTTTCGATTGTCTCTTGCCATTCTTTTTGTAACCCGGCCAGCATTCCCCGGGTCACATTCGTAGCTTAATCACTTGTTTAGAAAGCATCAATCAATATATTTCAAATCTCGATAAGGAATATTCTTCCTGTCTAATCATCTGACCATTCGACCGTCAATCAACAAACCTTATCCATTTGCATTTACTTTTTTATCCCTAGGGTTTTCACCGTGGCTATAAATATCTGGGCACGGACAATCGAGTTCACTTTCCCCATCCATCTATTCCGTCATCTTCAACCTCGAGCTCGTGCCGACGAACCCTAGATCTGGAAACTTCACCGACCGCACCACCGCTCCACTCCGAATCCGGCACCCTAGGTACTGCCGCCACTCCTTTTTACTCCAAATCAATGCGTAGCTTGCTTCGCTGCAATTTCGCATCTTCTCCTTCTCAATCCGTGCTTCTCTTGCTTCTATTTTACTTAGATCTCATGGCCCCAAAAACGGTTCCAAAAATGGCGGGCAAGAAGAAAGGAGATGGCGACGCCACCGCACCGGCAGCGGGGAATAAGCCACTGCCATCCTCGACCATTAAAGCAAACTGGGGCAGATCCAAGGCCACAGATTTAAAACTTCAAGAACTGGTAGCGGCTCAAGTTCTCCCCAACAAAATGTGATCCACTGGCGCAGTGCGTCCGAGGAGATCCGTCCTCAGACTGAGAATGATGAGGTGATAGTTTTCATCGAACACATAACCTGGGTTTTCGCCCCGGGTTCTCTTTTCTTCCGAAACGTACTTAAATACTACGGCCTTGGGCCCCAAGATATAGGCCCAAACTCCATTCTCAATATGAGCAACTATACTGTCCTCTGTGAATCATACTTGCAAATCCCTCCTGACTTTAATCTGTTCCTCGAGCTTTTCTACTGCAAACCCCAATGTGAGCACACTGATGGCCCGTTGTTGCAATGCGGTGGCGTTTCTATTCAACGCCGCCGAAACAGCCCCATGCCGAGTATGAAACTCCTTAGCCATACTAAGGACTGGCAAAAAACTTTCTTCTATTGTAAGGATACCTCTCCCGCCAAGGGGCCTTGCTTGCCGGGTTACTCTGTAGAGCAGCTGGCTCTAAATCATAACCAAAACTCCTATGCTTCCGATGAAGACCGGGTTAAATTGCAGCCCCTTCTTCACAAGATCAACGCGCTCGTGGCCCACGGATTAAAGGGCACAGATTTTATCAAAACTTGGATGGGCTGGAGGATTCAGCCCCTAAGTGTCTGAGACAATCTTTTCTGCAAATATACTGCCAAACTTACTGATTCCCTCCGATACTCTGTTGCGGAATTCCCCAAGAAACTACTAATCAAAGCCATCAAGAACCAGCTTGGGGAAAACAAAGCTGAGATCGAGGAAGATGGTCTCCGAGCCTTTTGCATTGCAAACCCGGCTCCTAAGGTAACTCATCTTTTTACTATCTCTTTCAAGTACTTATGAATTTGCTTCTGCACTTATACTTCTTATTTCATAATCCGGGTTTCTTTCTTTTCCAGGCTGACAATGACTGGTGGAAAATTGAGACTCCACCTCCTACTCCCGATGGTGAGGAAGCTGAAGAGAAAGAAGGTGAAGACGAGGAGGCCAGATCTGATTCTGATGAAGGTGAGCTTGATTCCATCGGCCAACTTTTCCTCAATCTTCTCAACAATGACACATCTGTAGAACAGCCTCAACCATCTAACCCGAACGTTTCTAATCCAGAACTACAAGATAACCCGGTCGCTCAAACTTCTCAGCCCAGTGCTTCCGACATCAATCCACCTGCTCCCAGAAAGAGATCTCGTGCCACCGTAGCGAAGGTGCCATATTCTCGCTTTATAAGTGACCCCAAATACTATTCTTATGTAAAACAACCCATGCAGGAGAAAGAACAAAACGCTCCCAAAAAACCTAGGACCCGCCAATCCTCCTGCACAGATCCACTTCTCACAGGTATTTCCAATACTGCCACGCCTTGAAAGACGGGTTATCCAAAGACTCCCACTGCTTCTTTTCCTTTAGCTGGCACAATCCGGGTCGCTAAGTCCCAGTCTTTGTCAGTTTGTTCTTCAGATAGCGTGACCACGCCGGTTGACTTCCAAATTAACACCGGGTAAATTGCTTTCTCTTTTGTATTACCTTTGTGATATTTGATTACTTCTTTGCATATGATTGATGCTAACACATATCCTTTTCTTTGCAGCACCACAGCTATGCTGGATGATGACCCGGACTCGCCTCCTCAAGCATCTTCACCAGCTGCCGTTACGGCGCCTTCTCAAACGGAGGCACACGTCAACGAGCCAACTTTGATGGATGAGCCGGCAAAGATCCCAATGCCCATTGCCTCTCCAGCACGCTCTCCTCCTGCCCAACCAGAATCCGCCCAAGCAGAACAATCACCCGGACAAGGATCCGGTATAAAGGAAGATGAGGTGGAAATTACGGGAACTCGGCACATTCCAGTTAAAGACATCCCTGATGTACTAGCCAAGGTGACAGCCCCAGAAACTAAGCCAACTCCTTCTGTGCGTGGCAAAGACCCAGTTCCTTACTCGGAATTACCGGCTTTAGAATCCATGTCTATGCTGGACCTGCGCGACGAATACTTTACCCGACTTGCCCAACACAAGAACTTTGAGGGCGATCTGGTGACCATGATGCAAAAGCGCCACGAGGTAATTGATCGAGTTATCTATACCTCTTGCCTGTTTGTCCTCATACTCTGTAGCCCCCAAGCGCTAAGTTTACAACTTGCTAATGAACTTGGTGCTGAACATCTAAAACTTTTGACCTGTAGCCCCAAGTGACGGGTTAGCTGTCCACAGCAACCTGGGACTTAAACCATACCTGTCGTGTTAACTTTTGAATCTTGTTCCTTTAAAAGATATTCTGAAATTTGAATATTGTAGCCCCCAAGTGCCGGGTTGCGTGCCTGCAGCAGCCTGGGACTAACTTTGAAATTTAAAATTTGAACTTGAGTAGCCCCCAAGTGCCGGGTTGTGTGCCTACAGCAACCTGGGACTCCACTCAAAACATCTCCGATAAAAACTCGATTGTGTAGCCCCCAAGTTCCGGGTTAGCTTACCTTCAGCAACTCGGGACTCACAACTATTATCTGCAACCTCTTTCATAGAACTGAAAACGACATCTGTAGCCCCCAAGTCCCGGGTTAACTTTCATCAGTGACTCGGGGCTTAACCTTTGAACTTGATGTTTCCTTGTATCTCATAATTGTGCAATCTGCTTGTCACAAGACTATGCCACGAAGGCCGGGCAGGAGATTTCCCGGCTCAAGAAAAAGTTGAAGACCGAACATGAGGCGCGCGTTACAGCAGAAGAAGAACTGGAACAGCTGGAACAAACTTTGACCAACCCGACCCAGGAAAACTCCGAGCTGAAAGCCAACATGAAAGATCACGAAGAAGTGTGGAAGGAACAACTGAAAAAATCTTGTGATGACTTGGAAGTTGCTGAGGCCGAGTTAACTGGCCTGAAGAAAATGATCACCCAAACTCTTGCTGCCTTGATTGGTAAATCCATTATACGTTGCATCTTTTAACCCGACTCTTCTATAGTCCTGACTTTGCAATTCTAACCACACACCTTGTAACAGGTAAGCATGATGCGCACGTGCCCAAAACCACCGCAACCAAGCTGAAAGAGCTGTACTTGTACGTACGCCAACTGTACTTTGGAAGTTGTGAGATTATCAAGGCGACCCGGGGCTGGGAAAATCCGCCAAGTACTATCCATGAGGTCATTGGCCATCTATCCACCACACCCGGCTGGCTAGAACAATGGAAAAGATCTGCCTGTAGAACTGGTGTTATGCGAGGACTTGCGCTCGCAAAAGCGTACCATCCAAGCTTTGACCCGGTTCCACTTATCAAGGGTTTTCCTCAATTCAACAGTGATGGTAGCTTGTTTGACAAGAAGTCATATGCCCGGGTTGCGAAGCAAACCGATATGCTGCCTCCAAGATTGCCAGTTCCTTGAAACTTTCTGCCTTTCAGAACGCATACGGCAAAGATGGCCAAGAAATTGCTGAGGATGAGCCGCCCCGCGTGGATCTGCTCCAAAGTTACAGGAACGCCCAAGCGCAGCAATCTACTGCCCCAAGCTCATCAACTCCCAGTATCGTTCCGCCGGCTCGTGCCAATATTGAAGAAGACCCGAAACTCTACGAGTCCCTTGTGTCTATGACTTGGAAGACTAAGGCAAATCCTGCAACTGAAGCCCCCAAGACCCAAGTCACTACGGCCGAGGCGACGGAAGAGAACCCGTCTTCCACCTCAGGAAATGACCCGGATGCTGCCGCAAAGGACTCCACTACCGCTGGAACAGAAGACCCAGCTCCTAAAACAGGGGCTTAACTTATCTCTACAGATTCTTTTCTCTCAGCAAAAAACAGTGTCTCATTTGGCCCTGCTGAGCGGGGTTGTAATAACTTAACATTTCGAGCCTCATATTTTGATAGTGCGCCTGTGCACTTTGAAACTATCCTTGATATTTAATGAACTTTAGCGTTCGCTTGTTCTGCAAAGTTTGTGGTTTTGATGACCCTTTTGGTTTCTTTGAACTATAAGCCGGCTTTCGCATGGATTTTCACTGTTGCAACCTCTCTGTTAAAAACAGGGCCAATCAAGTCCCAATGGGCTTCATGACTGATTGAATTCACAGACATGCAATCAGGCCATATAATTGCGAATCACATCAAGCTTAAGTGAGATAACCAAGTAAATAATGGCTCTAAAATTGTCTGAGTCATGAGATTGTAGCTGTACCTTTGACTAAGTAATCATCCCCCATGACCAAAGTGGCTTATTTACCGGCTTAGGTTTGTAACTGCGCTATTCAAGCGATCAGCCCCCAAGACCTGAAATATAATTGCACTGCGGATCCACGGCGGGTTTCCCAGTGGGATATGCCGGGTTATGAATTTGAATAAAACATAATGTGAACCCAACTAAGCCAAATAAGATAAACTGTAAAGTAAAAGTGCCAGGAAAAGGTGAGATTTTTCTGTCAAACTTCACTATATTCATATAGTATGTCAGCAATCCGCCTCATTCAAAACCTTTCAGTCCCCGTAGGTACCCTGGTAAGGAAAAGAGCACGTATGAAACCTGCTGCCTTTTTACATCGTGTGTTACATCTGATAAACTGAGTCTGATACTATGTATAATAAGGGCGAAGCTGGGCAACGTTCCATGGCCGGTTTCGCTCTTCCAATACTTTGGTGCTATGGTCAGTATTGTTTGAGATTTCACTATGCTCTCTTGTATCCACCAGATATTATGACCCGTTATGTAAATTCCAGCTCACGATAAAAGGGCCTTCCCATGGAGGTGATAACTTGTGCATCCCGACTTGAGATTGAACCAAGCGCAAAACTAAGTCACCTTCTTGGAAAGAACGAGTCCTAACCCGGCGACTGTGATAACGGCGCAAGTCTTGCTAATAAATTGTTGATCTTTCCAGAGCTTGCTCGCTGACCTCTTCTAGCGCATCCAATGAATCTTGCCGGGTTAGCTCATTTTCTGCCTCAACGTAAGCCGCCACACGAGGCGAGTCATGAATAATGTCACTGGGCAATACCGCCTCAGCACCATAAACCATGAAAAACGGTGTAAGTTGTGTGGATCTGTTTGGTGTTTGTGTTAATGCCCCAAACGACAGAGGGAAATTCCTCCACCCAAGCTCCGACGGCTCTGATAATGGCACCCAGAGACAGGGTCTCAATCCTTTAAGCAATTCCTGATTTACACGCTCAACTTGCCATTGGCCTGGGGGTGAGCCACCGAAGCAACGTCAAGCCGGATGTTGTTGTTACCACAAAACGTTGCCACATCTCCAAGAGACATATTTGTCCCATTATCTGTGATGATACTATGTGGGTATCCAAAACGATAGATGATGCGGTTCAAAAACTGCACTGCTGTAGCTGCCTCACAATTTGTAACTGGCATAACTTCGACCCACTTTGTGAACTTATCAATAGCAACTAGGAGGTGGGTTTTCTTGCAAGGGGACATCTGGAAGGGACCCACCATGTCAAGACCCCAAACTGCAAAAGGCTATGTCAAAGGTATAGTTCTCAACTCCTGAGCTGGCACATGCACCTGCCGGGCGTATCTTTGACATCCATCACACCTCTGCACCAAATGCTCCGCATCTGCCAAAGTAGTAAGCCAGAAAAATCCGTGCCTGAAAGCTTTGGCTACCAAAGCTCGGGTTGAAGCGTGATGACCGCAATCTCCCTCATGAACCTATCTAAGTATTTTCTGGCCTTCCTCTGGAGATACACAGCGCTGAAACACGCTAGAGGTGCCTCGTTTGTATAACTCGCCGTTGATAACTACATATGCCTTGGCCCGGCGCACAATCTGCCGATCCATAACTTCTTGACTCGGCAGTTCTCCATGCAGAAGGTACGCCAAATATGGTTCCGTCCATTCTGGGGTTGTATGCAAGGCGGCAACAAGCTCCTCATCCGCCGGGTCTAGATAAGCAAGTTCTTCCTCTGATGGTACCTTGACTGATGGGCTCCACAACTTAGCTAAAAAACATTGGGTGGAACCGGCTCACGACGAGAGCCGAGTCTGGACAAAGCATCTGCAGCTTCGTTTTTCCTGTGATCAATGTGATCCACTTGGTAGCCTGAAAAGAACCCGGCTACCTTATCCACCTCTCTTCTGTAAGCCGCCATCCTGGCATCTTTTCTATCCCACGTTCCAGATACTTGCTGTGCTACAAGATCCGAGTCTCCATAACACAAGATACGCTTGATGTTCATCTCTTTTGCCGCACGCGAACCATGTAGCAAGGCTTCATACTCAGCCTCATTATTAGAGCAGTCAAAGTGAATTTACAAAATAACTCAATTTATCACCTTTGGGCGAAGTAAGGACAACGCCAGCTCCGGATCCCTCAAGCTGCTTAGACCCGTCAAAATGCATGATCCAAGACTTGGTGCTAGGTGTTGCTGGAGGCGCGTTTGTCTCTGTCCAATCATTGACGAAATCTACCAAAGCTTGAGACTTGATAGCATTGCGAGGCTCATAATTGATGTGATATGGCCCGAACTCTATTGCCCACTTGGCGATTCGCCCAGTGGCTTCTGTATTCCTGATAATTTCTGCCAGCGGGGTAGAACTAACCACTGTAATTGGGTGTTCTTGGAAATAATGCTTCAGTTTCCTGGACGCCATGAAGACCCCAAAAACAAGCTTCTGCCAATGTGGGTAGCGCTGCTTTGCTTCTGTGAGGACCTCGCTAACATAATAAACCGGCCTCTGGACCGGGTACTCCTTCCCTTGTTCTTTACGTTCAACCACAACCACGACACTGACAGCTCGTGCCCCGGCAGCAATATATATCAACATGGGCTCCTTTGGCGCAGGAGCCGCCAGGACTGGAGCTTCAGACAGCGTCTTTTCAACAACTTGAACGCATCATCAGCCTCTTGATTCCACACAAACTTGTCTGTTTTCTTCAAGAGCCGGTAAAGTGGTATGGCTTTTTCTCCAAGCCGGGTTATGAACCGGCTCAAGGCTGCGATGCAGCCTATAAGCTTCTGCACGTCCTTCAATTCTTCTGGCTTCTTCAAATTCTGTATAGCCTTGATTTTTTCCGGGTTAGCCTCAATTCCACGTTCTGAGACAATGAAACCGAGGAGTTGCCCTGCTGGAACCCCAAACACACACTTGGTGGGGTTAAGCTTCATTTTATACCGCCTTAGATTAGCAAAAGTCTCCTTTAAATCATCGATAAGTGAACCGGCCTTCCGAGATTTGATAACAACATCATCCACATAAGCGTGCACATTACGGCCGATCTGCTTCTTGAAACAATTTTGGATGCACCTCTGATAGGTTGCTCCAGCGTTCTTCAAACCAAAAGTCATGTTTTTGTAACAATAGGCTCCAAAGGGGGTTATAAACGATGTTTTCTCCCAATCCTCCTCCTTGAGCTGGATCTGATGGTAGCCTGAGTATGCATCTAAAAAACACAAAAGCTCACTGCCTGCAACAACATCGATTATCTGGTCAATACGAGGTAATGCAAAAGGATCTTTCGGATATAGATTATCTGGTCAATACAAGGTAATGCAAAAGGATCTTTCGGACACACCTTGTTGAGGCTGGTGTAGTCAATGCACATACGCCACTCGCCATTCTTTTTCTGTACCGAAACGGGTTTGCCAACCACTTGGGATGGAAAACCTCAATGATAAAGCCGACATCCAGAAGCCGGGCTCTCTCACCAACTATCTTGCGTCGTTCCTCATTCAGTCTGCGCAATCCTTGCTTCACGGGTCTAGCTTTGGGATCAACATGTAAACTGTGCTCAGCGAGTTCAGCAGGTACTCCAGGCATGTCACTAGGTGTCCATGCAAAGATGTCCCTGTTCTCACCGATGAACTCGATGAGCGCGCTTTCCTATTTATCAGTCAGGTGAGCCCCCACGGTGAATTGCTTGGAGTGATCGCCGGGTGTGAAATCTACCATCTTTGTATCCTGAGCCGACTTGAACTTTGCTTTTTCTTCAGCAGTTGGCCTTTTCAATACTATTCTATCATTTGGGTTTACTGAGACTTGTAAAATTTCAACTCCTCCTCTGCGCAGGCCTGCTCAGCTAAGGCGGCATCACCATCATCGCACTCTGCAGCCATCTCCGGCTTCCATGGATTGTGATGATCCCCTTGGGACCCGGTATTTTCAACTGCAAATACACATAACATGGCCTGGCCATGAATCGGGCAAAGGCGGGTCTGCCAAAGAGAGCGTGATACGGGCTCTGCAACTTCACAACTTCAAACGTAAGCATCTCTGAACGATAATTTTCCTTGGACTCACCGAAGGCAACCTCCAGTGTAATTCTTCCTTTCCAGCCATGCCGACTTTCCAGGAACAATACCATGAAAGATTGTAGATGTTGGCTGCAACTGTGATTCCCTGAGATCCATACGCAAGAAAGTGTCGTAATATAAGATATTGATACAGCTACCTCCATCCATGAGCACTTTGTGTAAAACATATCCTCCCACCTGTGGTGCCACCACAGGGCTAGGAGACCCGGATGTTCCACAACTGGCGGGTGATCAGCCCTGCTCAAGTGACAGGATACTCAGACCACTTTAGATACCTCGGAACTGCTGGTGACACTATGTTAACCGCCCTCTTGATCAACTTTCTATCTCGCTTTGTAGCGTTAATGGTGTGAACGTGATACTGGCCAAGCTGCTTTGGGTTCTGCTGAAAACCCACCCTGATCATCTCTATTATGATTATTTCCGACGTTGCCGGGTCCTGTGTTTGCATTGGGAAGTGGCCTGTTTGCCGGGTTACCACCTGGGCCGGGTCCTCCTCCACGACCACCGCCGTTCAACGCCCACTGTATCTCCTCGTTTTTCCACCTCTGCAAATCCACGCATTGTTCCAGAGAGTGATTGGCGGGTCTGCCCATCTTGCTATGACGGGGACACGACATCCTGAAAGCTTCAATATGGCTGGTAGGATGAGGTGGGCCTCTATAGTTATTGTTACCATTGTAATTTCCATTGTTGCCTCGATAATCATCATCTCTCCTTGGCCTCTGGAACCCGACATTGGTATTGGCTACCAAATCCGAGTTACATTCACCATACGATCGCTTGTGCTGATTGCCATTGTTGTTGCTGTTGTTGTTGTTGTTGTTCTGTCCACCACCATTGTTGTTCTTTCCTATATTGTTCATGGGGCCTTTCCCCTTATCTTCCTCATCATCTCTGGTTTTATCTATAGAGGCATGCTTGTTACATGCCTACATTATTTCCCCCATGGTAATTTCTGAGACCGGCCACTATTCTTCATGCGGCCCAATTTCTGCACCAAAGGATCATATCTGCAAGTTTTCTCCATAGATTGCAGTGCACTTCTGGGGTTGATATCTGTGGATGAGTGGAGGATCTCCATGACTCGGCTCACCCACTTACGAGCGGACTCGCCCTTCTTTTGAATGCATCGATCCAGATCCTCGAGCGTGTAAAGTCGCTTGCATGTTCCTTGAATTTTTTTGATGAAAGCCGTCTTCAACTCGCTCCAAGAATTGATAGAATTTTCCGGTAAAGTATTGAACGATAACTTTGCCGCTCCATCTGTCATCATAAGATACATGAATTTGGCCTGAATATTTTCTGAGGCATTGTGATACACATCGCCATCTCATAACTGCTCAACCAAGCTTCTGGTTCCATGCTGGGATCATAATTTGAATTTTTGCATGACTCTTTAAACTTTTCCGGGTAAGGTTCTGCTCTAATGTGATCTGACAAACACTTTGGGCTGGCCAAGACTGCTGTAGAAGACGCCTGACCCGGCCTTCCCAATGGTGCTGGTGAACTTACTGCTACTGCGGCCGCAGGCGCCGTGCCGGCTCCTCCGGCACGTGTTGCGGAATTTGCTGCACGTCTCGCTCTCGAACTATCAACAATGGCTTGTGTAGCTGAGGCGGCGGGAGCGGCCTGTCGTGGCGGCGGTGGCTGCTGGTTTGCCTGCTCTACCCTCCGTCTTGCAGAACTAGTCTCGTGCTGCCTCGGGCTCTCTCCTTGCCGGCTCCTCGAACGGCTGTTGTATGGTGTCCCATGTAAACTACTCATGTTATCTGGATAATTTACTTGCTGGACCACAGCTGTACGCAACATGTCAATGGCCCGCCGGGTCTCAACTTCTCATGGTGAATCTCCCAATGGAATGCGATCAAGCGCTAAAGTTGCTGCATATACATTATCTGTTGGATTGTTATAATGACCCGGCGGCGTGTGAAATCCGGTTGTAGGTGGTGGCATAGCTCCAGTGTTGCCTTCGGCTCCTCCGTTAGGCGTCCTGGCTGACCCGGCGACATTACCGCGTAATGCTCCTCCTGCATATCCTGTGCCGGCTCTAGCTGCTGGAACCTCTTGTACAGTCCTAATAGGCTGATCGTTTGGTGTGATAAATAAAGCTGTCGGATTTAATGTCTCACCATGAAGTGGAAGCCGGCTCTGATGCCTCCCCTGCTGCACCCGGGTTACATCGTTCTGGCGATTCTCCATGACGATCGTGTTGTGACGAAGACGACTTTCTTGCTCATCCAACTGACGCTGGCTGGCTATCATCTGCTCCTTCTCTGCTGCAAACTCCCGCCGCTGCTGCTCCAAGGCACGGCGTGCGGTGTCCAGCTCTCTAGCCTGGGACGCCACGTTCTCTGGGGTTACCACCGCTTCAAGTACTGTAGGATCCAACACTAGGTTATTACTAAAAAGCGCCGGGTGAGGTGGCGCATTTGATGTCCCTTCTCCGGATGATCTATTCAACAAGAACCAAACTGATTCATGTGATGTGTTGTGGCTTCGCTCTCCGAAGAAACTGATGCTCTTTCTCCATCAACACCGGCCTGCGGCGGGTTGTAAATCATGAGTTGGTTGTGCAGCGGTAGCTGTTGCTGTTGTTGCTGATTCTGCTGGTTCTGTGCCAATGCCTCCGCCGTCGCCGTCGCAGCCGCCGAAATTGATGCCGGGTCAAGATTCATCGCAAGTGCTGTGTAGACTCCAACCCAGCGAACCGAGCCCGGGGATGACTCGTACTCCTCTTCCTCTATTCCATATCCATAGCAATTCTCGAACAGTTCCAAGATTGATTCAGCGTCCTCATCGATCACGTTACGCGGCGCCCATGCCGGCTCCTCCGGCTGGGCCTCCTCGTGATGACTGGAAGATCGATCTCTGCCATGCCTACTGATTCTTTCCATCTGATTGGACCATGGTAGCTGCTCCTGATACAGACTCATACGCGCTTTCCTCCATGCCGGGTCTCGAGGCGTGCACCATGCCTACGAAAACGTTGATCCGGCCAATGGGGATGACGTCGCAGGTCTCGATCTAATCCGACTCCGGGCTCCATTCGAAATCATCGACGATGCGTTCTCCTTGTGAGTCGATGGTGATCTCGCCGATGGCGAGTCTCTGCATGCCGCGTAGAGCTTCTCCCGTGATGTAAACTCCTTTAGGCTCCTGCCCCACGGTGGGTGATGCATGTAAAATGCATACATGAACTTTTCATTATTTTTACTTATATTCCAGTCATATTTGCATCATATAAGGGTTATATCACTGTTTTATAATGATTTTGGGAATATTTGACATGTTTCCTATTTTTATGGAATTAACCCTGCGCAGGCAGAAAACCCTATTTCTTTCCTTTAATGTTTCAGGGACCCAAACGACGTCCAAATCACCTGCAAATTTACGAGCGTCAATATTTGGAAGGAAGAAGACTTGGGGGCGAAGGAAGCGAACAAACGGAGCCCCGAGGGCCAAAAGAGGTGGGCCCACGTGGCCCCTGTACCTGGCCGCGTGGGATGATGGCCCTTCACGTAGTTACCCCACAATGGCGCCAGAAAACAGTTGCTTGCCCTTCGCGTGGTTACCTGCGTGAAAAGTAAATGGGTTAGGTTGAGACTCCAAGTGCAGAGTGTGTAGTAAGTGGAAGACGTGTTTTCCCCACGAGGGTGACTCGAGGGTTTAATATCGAACTCTCGGGGAATCAGTAGTGAAGATTTATCTTTCCTATCCTTCTTTTGGTTACCTACAAAACAAAGTAAATGTTTTGGTCCTCAACCTCACCTAGTGGTTGTCAAGCACAAGGTGTGAGAATGATATCAAGATAATATGCAATGCAAACAAGAAATAAATATGCAAGGATGGTGGTAGCAATGATAAATGATATTTTTGGGTTTTATGATGAATGCAAGATGTAAAAGTGTTTTTGTATTTTCGGATTTATAATGGCAGAAAATGGAAAAGTGGTAAAAGTGGTTGGAAAGGTGTTTCTTATGATTAAAAATGGACCGGGGTTCATGGTTTCACAAATGCACTCTCTCTTTAATAAAGTGGTAGACAATGGAACACTAGAGTTGACATATGAGATTGCAACAACAGTTTAATGACAAGTTATAATTATATGGGCATCACGTCCTAACATAGAGACCTTTTGGTTATTAGTCTCTCTTATACTCCACCAAGATGCGAACTAAATCATAACACCTCAGTAATTAAGATAACTCAGAGTATAGCAATAAGTATCATGACATGAAGTTAAAATAAGAACATGCTAGATCTAGTCATGGAGTAGTGGCAATGGTCACACCCACATCTCCGGTAGCATGGTATTTCTTTTTATCCCTAGTGAGGCAACAAAGTAAGGTAAAACACCCAAGTGGATCGCAGAACTTTCTCTCACGTTCACTGCACTAGCCACCCCCGTTACTCCAACTAATGCACACGTTCCCCCTCACACGCTCTCATAAACATGCTTGATCATACAAGTAAATAAGAACGGGGTACATAATATGCATCTACTTTCATAACTGAAACAAAACCATTGCAATCTCAAACATATATTAACTCATAAAAAGATCCACCACAAAGGTATTACATAGATGACCGTAATCATGTTCAGCAGCTCATACGGTACTAATTAGTGAAGCTCGAGAGAGAGAGATACATAAGTTACTTCCACAAACCCATAGTCCAGAGGTGGACTACTCCCTCTTCATCATGGAGACGGTGGAGAAGTCGTTGGAGAAGATGGAGACCACGCCGGCAGCGCCCCGCCGGAGTTTTCCCCCTCCAATCTGCAGCTCCAGGTCTCTGTTTCGGTGTTTCTGTGTTTCTGCGGCGCTCCTTCCAGAGAACGTCGGGGGATATTTTTATAGTTTTTAGGTCAAAACGGAGTCGGTGGAGGAAAGATCGACGGCAACGGAGCTCGAGGCCAAAGGGGGGTCCCACGCGGCCAGGTACAGGGCCGCGTGGGCCCACCTTTTGGCCCTCGGGCTCCGTTTGTTCGCTTCCTTCGCCCACAGTTTCTTCCTTCCAAATATTGACGCTCGTAAATTTGCAGGTCATTTGGACGTCGTTTGGGTCCCTGAAACATTAAAAAAGAAATAGGGTTTTCTGCCTGCGCAGGGTTAATTCCATAAAAAATAGGAAACATATCAAATATTCCCAAAATCATTATAAAACAGTGATATAACCCTTATATGATGCAAATATGACTGGAATATAAGTAAAATAATGCAAAGTTCATGTATGCATTTTACATGCATCAACATCCCCAAGCTTAACCTATACTCGTCCTCGAGTATGAAGGTGATAAAACTAACATGGACTTTGCAATTTAATACTATCAATGGATATCAAAGATGATTACTATTGCTACATAGAGTAAAATGATTCATTCTTAAAAGGAGTAGCAATATGCAAGATAGTTTATGAAGTGATATCAAGTATTCAATGCAAGGATGTTCAATGATAATTCACAAAGTGTAACATAAGAGAAAAAGTACTATGGACCACATGTATGCATAATAATAAGTAAGAACATCCTACAATGGTCATAGAGTATTGGTGAAAATCTGAATATAAAAGGTGGACACTTTGGAAAGATATATATATGAGTAGAGGTAAAGCATGAATAAATTTCATCTAACTTCTGAACTTCTCTACTTAAGTCAATGATTGTAATATGGTAATCCTTGGTGTCAAGCTCTCATTCCCCTATCATAGCATCTTGAATGATTAAGTTTAAAGTGAAAGCAATAGAGTAGTGTGCTTGACAAAGTACAGGTTGAAAGTCTCATGCCCCTTGAATACAAGTACCTACTCCATGTGTTACTCAACTTGGAAAACAAAGCAAGTTCAAGTTAAATATCATTGTAAGTAATAATAGTATCATTAAGAGCGTCAACTGGGGTACCTCTTGTCCCAGGATATGGAACAAGCCCATATCAAAATGACAAGACAAACAAACATAATGAACAATCTCAACACCCTTTTTATTTACCATTGGATAGCTTTTTATTGTAAGGTGTATCACAGAAGGTTCACCATAGCATGTAAGTAAATTTCCACCATGAATGATGCATGGCTTAGATTAGCGGCCCAGGCGTCTCTCTAACCATTTATACAAACTCATTTAAACTCACTTCATTTCCCCATTTATTTCACCCATGGTAAGCATCCATAAACAAAAGTACATGATATCAACTAAATGAGATGATGTGCAATGTTGAAAGCTTGCCATGTGACAGCACATATGGGCTAACTCTCAACCAAAGACATTTGTCAAGTCCACAACTTCATAATTTTAATCACAATGGGTCATATTTATTTATGCAATGAAAGTAAAGTGTGCATCAAGTTCGCGAGAGCTATATAACCAACTTTTCCCACAACAATTAACAACATAAGCATTTTCATTCAGAGGTATAGATAACTCAAATATCATGATAAACATACTCGGAATAGCATAAAGCTAATAGGTAGATATGGTGGACTCACTGGAAAAACTTTGGTTGAAGGTGTTGGAAACAAGTTTTTGCTTGTTGGAATTTTTGGGCTAGCAAGAGGGAGAAAGTTGACCATCTAAATGCATGCATGAGTGTCCATAGAACTAACTAATCCATGTTAAACAAGGTAGAATAACATTTAGCATCAAAACATGAATAAAGATAGCTCTTGATAAAATTTTGCAAATTATTACTCATTAACAAGCTCATGAATCATGCAATTATATGTATCTTTTAAAATTAACTTTAACATCCCTTTTCCCAATCTTATAATAGCATCCAACATAATTCAACCCAAATTTCCAGTAGCTCTCTCATATATAAATGATAGTGTGGTGGTCTCACAAAATAAAAATCTAATCTAAACAAACAAAAAGACGCTCCAAGTTTATGCGATAAAGTGTTTCGATCGAAAAACAGAAGTTAGACGTGTGCAAACCGAGAGTGTGTAGGTCCAGTGGGGTTGTCTTCACATCCCCAAGCTTATGGTCTTCACCATCCTTGGATAGCTCTTGGTGCATCTCCTCTAATCCCTGTGAAAAAACTTCAAAACACCGTTTCTCCCATTTCTTTTTCTGTGGGGCACATTAGTAGTGATAAACAAATAGATTTCTTGCTGCATATAATCCTTAGACAAAAATTCATATGAATGTCCAGAAATGTATAATGTTGTATGCCTACTCATAAACTCAATTGGATAAAAAGATTCATGTTAAAAGTTCTAAGCATGCATCAAACAAAATGGGACAGAATCTGTCCAGAAAAACAGCAGCAGCTAAACGTATTTTTCTACCCTACTTAACTTTGTCGGAAATTCCGAAAAAATTCATGCATACAGAGGATGAAAATTTTCATTACAGTTTAAATATGAGCTCATTCGGAGTTACAGAATAAGAATTAAAAATCATACCGTGCACAGATTCGTGCAGGAATAATATCTCCGAACGCTATAAGCAACTTCTTCATGCAAAATGAGTAAAACTTGGCACTTTATTAAAAATTCCAGAAACTAAACTAAACACTAAGTCTTGTTACAGCAAGAGGACACAAAGAAAATCACAAATAAAAACAACCGGGTTGCCTCCCGTAAAGCGCTTTCTTTATAGCCATATAGCTAGGCTTCTTACTTTATATTTATTGTGGACGAAGCTCATGAGCGAGCTTGAATGATGTGCCCTCTTCCTTGGGAAGTGTTCCATACATTTCTTGTGTGAAAACTGAAACTTCACATTCCCTTCTTTTGAATCAATGATCACTACTATATATAAAAGCTTGAAGAGCGCAGCACTGTAGCGTGTACAGTAGCTACAGTGCCTGCGCTACAGTAACCTGTTTTTTTGCAGAATAAAAAAAAAAAACTTCGCGTTCTCCGAAAATTATATACATGAAATATATGCGTGCCGACGAGTAGGTTCCATTCCCATGTTCGGTTTTGAGATTGATCGAGTCTAGCTCCTTAATTTCGGATCCAGATTCGCACAAACATTTGACAAATTTTGTCAAATTTGCCGCACTCGGTCATCCGTTTGAATTTTCATTTCACAAGTAGATGTATATCACCTACACAAATCAGCCCTCGAAATAAAACTTTCTGCAAAAAAGACCCCGCGCGCCACTTTTTGCCCGCTCGCCACTTTTTCGCAGAAAAGGACTTAAGCTTACAGTAGCTACAGTGCCTGCGTTACAGTAGCCGTTTTTTTTTGCAGAATAAAAAAAAAAACTCCGCATTCTCCGAAAATTATATACATGAAATATATGCGTGCCGACAAGTAGGTTCCATTTCCGTGATCGGTTTTGAGTTTGATCGAGTCTAGCTCCTTAATTTCGGATCCAGATTCGCACAAACATTTGACAAATTTTGTCAAATTTGCCTCACTCGGTCATCCGTTTGAATTTTAATTTCACAAGTAGATGTATATCACCCTACATAAATCGGCCCTCGGAATAAAACTTTCTGCAAAAAAGACCCCGCTCGCCACTTTTTGCCCGCTCGCCACTTTTTCGCAGAAAAAGACTTACGTTTTCCTAAAAATTATAAATCAGCCTCCCGGCCAAAAATATAAATTGGCTCTCCATAATAAAACTTTTTGGAAAAAAAATCCCCACTCGCCACTTTTTGCACAAAAACCCAAGTGTTTTCCAAAATGGACTCCCGGAATAAAAACGCATGGTTCTTTTACGCAAATGTCCTTGCGTTCTCCAGATATTACAAACTAACTACTATCCTACTATATATAATAGAGCGAAGCGTCCGAGCACTGTAGCTACTATAACAGTATGCTTTAAACTTTTTATATCAACGGACATAAATATATACATTTCTCTTCAAACTTCAAATTCGTTGCATTTTATACCATGCAAAAAAGACAAATTCTAACATATTTCAAAATTTCATTAATCTTCAAAATTAGTTACCAAAAAAAAGATATTTTTAGACGGTACCAAATAATGATTTTCACCAGGCAAATTTGCTACAGTGTAACAGTAGCTACAGTACCTACAGTGTTACTGTAGCATGCTCCAGCAGTCGGTTTTTTTCCCCAAAACCACCAGAAAAATTATACATGAAAAATTTACGCGTCGACAAGAAGATTCCATTCCCATGATCGGTTTCGAATTTGGTCGACTCTAACTCATTAATTTGCGATCCAGATTCGCACAAATATTCGTCGAGTTTTGTCCTATTCGTCGAGTTTTGTCCAATTCGTCGCGCTCGGTCACCCGTTTGAATTTTCTTTTCACAAATAGATGGATATCACCTTCCCAAACAACTTTCGTGTTTTAACCTTCTTATTTTGACAAACATATAGATATGCACTTTGCTCGCCGCTTTTTCACAGTAAAGCCCTACCGTTTTTCAAAAAACCATACTACTATATATAAAACCCGAACGGATTCGCGGCCTCTCAGGCGCCCAGGCACTGTAACGCCGCACACCCGAATGAGAAAAATATATCAAACATATCAACACGAACACAAAAATAAACATTGCCTATTTATGACATATGATCAAATTCCAACATTTGAATATTTTAAAATTTTAGATGCATTTCACGTCTTAACATTCAAAAAACGTAAAGAAGAAATCACATACGAATAACTTCTCACTATTAACAATTTTAAAATTCTAACAATTTACAAATGTAAATTTTTTTAAAAAAAAATTCGATACATTAAAATCTGCACAACTTTTGAATGTGGACATTTTGAAATTTAAATTTTTTACTCCACGATATTTACAAATGTGACAAATATGTCAATATGAACACAAAAAAGAAAAATTGCTCACTACTTATGGCATATGATCAAATTTCAAAATTGAATACTTCAAAATTTTGAATGCCTTCCAAAACTAAGCGTTTCATAAACGTAAATACAATTGAAATATGGATAACTTCCCAATTTTAACAAATTTTCAAATTCGATCAATTTATAAATGTAAACTTTTTCCCATTTCCAACAGATCTAAGTCTGAACAACTTTAGAGTGCGGACATTTTCAAATTTGATTTTTTCACACTACGGTATTCCTTCTTCTAAACTATTTCTAAAATATGCACAATTTTTAACCATAAACTTTCTTTGCATTTCAATAATTTTCAAATCTGAACGATTTTTAAATGTACACAAGTTAAAATTTTAATTTTACCACACGTGCACGACACACAAAGTTGAATATTTCAAAAAATTAAATGCCTCTCAAATCTAACCATTTTGTAAATGTAAAAAAAAAATCTAAATAATTTCCCAGTTTGAACAATTTTCAAAATCTAAGCAATTCTTAAACGTAAACTTTCTTTGCATTCCAACAATTTCAACTCTTCAAATTTTTTAAATGTCAGCATTTCAACATTTGAATTTTTACCACACATACGCAGCATACGCCACGCTAAGTTACCTAGTAGCACCTGTAGTACGAAGAAAAGGTCTTCCAAGAATAATTGGACTAGAGGTTTTATTCCCCATATCCATGATTAGAAAATCAACAGGCACAAATGTCATATGTAACTCTACCAAAACATCACTTACTTTTCCTAAAGCATGTTTAATGGAATCATCAGCAAGTGCAAGTTCAATAGAGCATTTTTCAAGATTTTTCAATTCAAGTACTTCATATAGTTCTTTAGATAAAACAGAGACACTAGATCCTAGATCAAGTATAGCATGGTGTGTCTCTTTTCCAATGGTTACTAGGACTTTGGGAATCCATACATCCCAAGCTTAGGTGGTATCATAGCCTCTTGGTTGTACCTAGCAATCTTTTCTTTTAAGACATGATTAGCAATATAAGTACCAAAACCAGCTTGGTTAACATTAATAGAAGGATCACTTGCAAATTTTTGTAAGATAGATATTAATTCATCCAAGCTACAATTCTCTAAGTCAAGCAATGTATCTTTGACTTCACTAAGCATTTTAACTTCTTCAACTTTCTTTTCTAACTCAATCAACATAAGAGATTCATCATGTTCAGTTTCGTTAACTTCTTCTTTTAATCCAACAAGTTGAGACATAAATGGCAACAAATATTCAGGATAGTTCAATAATTCATGAAGAGTTTCCTCTAAAGTAAGAGGAACATTTTCAGGAATATTAATATAATTCATTCCAACCACAGGTGGTGCTTGTGGTTTCCCTGCAGACATACTCAATAAAGTGGCTTGGTTATCAGCTAGTTTTGACAAGGCTTTGTCTAGTCCCGCAGTTTGGAATTGTAAGCCTTTAATATCAGAACTAATAGAATTAACAGACTTATTCAACTCTTGTATCATGGTATTATGACTAGCAATTTGTTCCATAAGAATTTTATTAGCCTCAAAATTATCATTACGTGGTGGCATAGACTTCCAATTATTATTGCTAGCGTTAGGATATGGAATAGAAGGACGATTGTTGGGAACATATGGGGGTTTATTATAAGAGTTATAATTGTTGTTACCATACCCATTATTACCATAGTTCCTAATGAAGTTGACATCAATATTTTCAGGATTATTACCAACTAATTCTTGCAAAGGCACATTTTCAATATTTTGTTTATTAATGAAAGCAAGAATAGTATCCATTTTAGATGACAACTCATTTGTTTCTTCTATGGAGTTCACTTTCTTAGAAGGATTAGGTGCTCTATCAGTATGCCATTGACTATAGTTTTGCAAAATGCTTTCCAATATGTTCTTAGCTTCTACTATAGTTTTCCCATAAAAGCACCTCCAGCAGTAGAATCTAGTATATTTCTAGACATGTAATTTAGACCATTGTAAAAAGAGTGTAATATGGTCCATTCGTTGACCCCATGTGATGGACAAGTTCTAAGCATAAGTTTAATCCTATCCCAAGCCATAGCAACATGTTCATTTTCATTTTGCCTAAAAGAAAGAATGTTGTTTCTATTTTGCAAAATTTTAACAGGTGGATAGTATTTCTTAATGAAAGCTTCTTTTAAATCATCCCAAGTTTTAATGCTATCAATAGGTAATGAATGCAGCCACTCTTTAGATTTTCCTCTAAGTGAGAAAGGAAATAAGTTCAGTTTTAGAATATCACTTTCCACATTTTTAAATTTCTGCATGTCACATATTTCAACAAAATCATGAAGATGCATAGAGGCATCCTCCATAGCACTACCGCCAAATTGTTCCCTAGTTATCAAGTTCAACAGACTAGGACTTACTTCATAACTCTCAGCATTTATCTTTGGTGTGGCAATGGGCCTAGCAATAAATTGATCATTTGGAGTGTTTGTGTAATCACACAACTTAGTTCTTTCTCCCATTTTAGCAAGTTTTTATGTATTTTTTTTAATTTTTTATGCAAAACTGAAAATAAATATGCAAGACAATGACAAAACAAAATAAATTGCTTTGAAGGTAAAGATGGATAAGATGATGCTCACGTAGGTGCAACCTCCCCAAACTTAGGTGTTAGCACAAGTTGGTGATGAAGTTGACTTGGTGAGATATCCTTGGATAAACCTTTCAGCAATGATTCCCCGGCAACGGCGCCAGAAAACAGTCTTGATGGCCCTTCGCGTAGTTACCCCACAATGGCGCCAGAAAAACAGTTGCTAGCCCTTCGCGTGGTTACCTGCGTGAAAAGTAAATGGGTTAGGTTGAGACTCCAAGTGCAGAGTGTGTAGTAAGTGGAAGACGTGTTTTCCCCACGAGGGTGACTCGAGGGTTTAATATCGAACTCTCGGGGAATCAGTAGTGAAGATTTATCTTCCTATCCTTCTTTTGGTTACCTACAAAACAAAGTAAATGTTTTGGTCCTCAACCTCACCTAGTGGTTGTCAAGCACAAGGTGTTAGAATGATATCAAGATAATATGCAATGCAAACAAGAAATAAATATGCAATGGTGGTAAATAAATATGCAAGGATGGTGGTAGCAATGATAAATGATGTTTTTGGGTTTTTTATAATGAATGCAAGATGTAAAAGTGTTTTTGTATTTTCGGATTTAATAATGGCAGAAAATGGAAAAGTGGTAAAAGTGGTTGGAAAGGTGTTTCTTATGATTAAAAATGGACCGGGGTTCATGGTTTCACAAATGCGCTCTCTCTTTAATAACGTGGTAGACAATGGAACACTAGAGTTGACATATGAGATTGCAAACAACAGTTTAATGACAAGTTATAATTATATGGGCATCACGTCCTAACATAGAGACCTTTTGGTTATTAGTCTCTCTTATACTCCACCAAGATGCGAACTAAATCATAACACCTCGGTAATTAAGATAACTCAGAGTATAGCAATAAGTATCATGACATGAAGTTAAAATAAGAACATGCTAGATCTAGTCATGGAGGAAGTGGCAATGGTCACACCCACATCTCCGGTAGCATGGTATTTCTTTTTATCCCTAGTGAGGCAACAAAGTAAGGTAAAACACCCAAGTGGATCGCGGAACTTTCTCTCACGTTCACCGCAGTAGCCACCCCCGTTACTCCAACTAATGCACACGTTCCCCCTCACACGCTCTCATAAACATGCTTGATCATAAGAAGTAAATAAGAACGGGGTACGTAATATGCATCTACTTTCATAACTGAAACAAAACCATTGCAATCTCAAACATATATTAACTCATAAAAAGATCCACCACAAAGGTATTACATAGATGACCGTAATCATATTCAGCAGCTCATACGGTACTAATTAGTGAAGCTTGAGAGAGAGAGATACATAAGTTACTTCCACAAACCCATAGTCCAGAGGTGGACTACTCCCTCTTCATTAAGGAAACGGTGGAGAAGTCGTTGGAGAAGATGGAGACCACGCCGGCAGCGCCCCGCCGGAGTTTTCCCCCTCCAATCTGCAGCTCCAGGTCTTTGTTTCGGTGTTTCTGTGTTTGTGCGGCGCTCCTTCCAGAGAACGTCGGGGGATAATTTTTATAGGCGTTTTTAGGTCAAAACGGAGTCGGTGGAGGAAAGATCGACGACAGCGGGGCTCCAAGGCCCATTTGGAGGGGTCCCACACGGCCAGGTACAGGGGCCGCGTGGGCCCACCCTTTTGGCCCTCGTGGCTCCGTTTGTTTGCTTCCTTCGTCCACAAGTCTTCTTCCTTCCAAATATTGACGCTCGTAAATTTGCAGGTCATTTGGACGTCGTTTGGGTCCCTGAAACATTAAAGGAAAGAAATGGGGTTTTCTGCCTGCGCAGGGTTAATTCCATAAAAAATAGGAAACATATCAAATATTCCCAAAATCATTATAAAACAGTGATATAACCCTTATATGATGCAAATATGACTGGAATATATGTAGAAATAATGCAAACTTCATGTATGCATTTTACATGCATCAGGGACCCCCCCAATTTTACATGCATCAGGGACCCCCCCTTATACAGAACACTAGCCCCTTGGGCGTGCTTAGTTGACTCGAACTATCTGCGATTCGTGTTCGTATTCAGGGGTAGAATTTCCGGAGATTCTCGATGTTCCAGGCGTTGCCCTCCGGCCTGCCTTTCTCGTCCTCCAGATAAACAGCTCCGGGTCTCAGGGTATGCGTCACCCGATAAGGTCCTTCCCACTTGGACGGCAGCTTGTTCATGTTATCAAGATTCTGCTTCTTGCGGAGAACCAGGTCTCCGGGTTCCAGTACCCGTGAACGGATATGGCGATCATGATAGCGGCAGAGCCCTTGCTGGTATCGAGCAGACCGTAAAGAAGCTCGACACCGCACCTCTTCCAGGAAGTTGATGTCATCAATCCTCCTCTCAGCTTGTGCGTCTTCATCATAGGCAAGTACCCGGGGGATCCATGCCTGAGCTCTGTTGGCAAGACGGCTTCTGCTCCATAGACAAGGAAGAATGGTGTTTCTTGAGTGGCTCTGCTTGGTGTGGTTCTGAGGGACCACAAGACACTTGGTAGATGCTCAATCCAGTTCTTGCCCTTGTCTTCTAACTTGTCAAAGGCCTTGGTCTTCAAACCCTTTAGGATCTCCGCATTGGCTCGCTCCACTTGCCCATTGCACCTTGGGTAGGACACCGAGGCAAAACACACCTTGATTCCCAGCTCTTCACAGAAGTTGAGGAAGGATCGGCTTGTGAACTGAGAGCCATTGTCCGTTATGATTCTGTTGGGTACTCCGAAGCGGTACACGATCCCTTCAATGAACTTGATGGCTGCTTGAGCTGTCTGTCTTGGTACTGGCATCACTTCCACCCACTTTGTGAACTTGTCGATGGCCACGAAAAGGTATTCATGGCCCCCGACAGACTTCAGTATCTTCCCACGATGTCCAGCCCCCAGACCGCGAACGACCAAGAGATTGGAATTGGCGGCAGAGCTTGCGCCGGCTGATGTATGTTCTTCGCATAGTACTGGCAGGCTTCACAGGTCTTGACTAGCTGCTCGGCATCACTGAGGACTGTTGGCCAGTAGAACCCGTGACGAAAAACTTTACCGCCAGTGATCTTGATGCCACATGACTTGAACATGTGCCTTCGTGGATGTCCCGTAGCAGTACTTGGCCTTGTTCTTGAGGGATGCAGCGGAGCTTGACTCCGTTGTCCGTCGTCGGTAGAGCTCGCCGTCGATCATGACGTAGAGCTTGGCTTGACGAGCCACCCGCTCGGCGTCGTGATCGTCCTCCGGGAGGGCGTGCTCCATGATGTGCTTGATGATGTCCCGGGCCCAGGGTGGGTGGGTTCCTTCCACCGGTAGCAACATCCGACGGAAAGAAAGCATAGCTTCCTCCGCCGGAGGGGCTGCCAGGTCTTGAGCTTCTGGGTTGGCTACCCGTGTTGTCGAGGTAGAAGGGTCGCCAGCCCCGGCGCAGATCTTGTCGCGAGCCTCTCGGGTGGGATCGAAGGTCGCCTGAGGACCTCGATGTAGACCCCGGGAGGCACTGGTTCTTGCTTGGACGCCACCTGCGATAGCTCATCCGCGGCCGTGTTTTCTCCCGTGGGACGTACACAGCCCGGAAGTTGTCGAAGCGCCGCTGCAGCTTCCAGACCTCTTCAACGTATGGTGCCATCTGAGGGCACGCGTACTCCTTGTTCACTTGCTTGATGACTAACTGAGAGTCACCCTTGACGACGATCTTGTTGATGCCGAGGCCGATGGCAGCACGAAGTCCTGCGAGCAGGCCTCGTACTCCGCCGTGTTGTTGGAGATGTTCCCTTGGTAGTGCATCTGGACGACGTACTTCAGCCGGTCCCCGGTTGGTGAGGTTAGGACAACCCCAGCACCTCCTTTCCCCTTGGTGTAGGAGCCGTCAAAGTGCATGGTCCAGGCGCTAGGATCTTCCTTCCCGGGGAGGCAGGTTTCCTCTTCCGGGTCGTCGAACGCCGTCTCGGTCCACTCGGCCGTGAAGTCCGCCAGTGCCTGGCTCTTGATGTTGTCCGTGTGCTCGAACTTGAGACCGAAACCTTGAAGCTCCATGGCCCACCATGATATGCGACCAGTGGCAAGTGGTTCTCCAGGGGGCTTCTTAGATTGTACTTGGACACCACCGTGATGGGATGGCTTTGGAAGTACGGCCTCATCTTGCGGGAGGCAATGAGGATTGCCAGCAGCAACTTCTGCATCATGGGGTACCGCTCCCGGGCGTCGCGCAGCATTGCGCTGACGAAGTAGACCGGGTGCTGCACCTTGCGGGTCGCTGATGTCTACGCACGCTTCTATTCTTGTAGACAGTGTTGGGCCTCCAAGTGCAGAGGTTTGTAGAACAGCAGCAAGTTTCCCTTAAGTGAATCACCCAAGGTTTATCGAACTCAGGGAGGTAGAGGTCAAAGATATCCCTCTCAAGCAACCCTGCAATTAAGATACAAGAAGTCTCTTGTGTCCCCAACACACCTAATACACTTGTCAGATGTATAGGTGCACTAGTTCGGCGAAGAGATATTAAAATACAAGTGATATGGATGATTATAAGTGGTAATTGCAATCTGAAATAAAAATGGCAGCAAGCAAACATGTAGCAGAACTGGTTGTAAACGGTGTTTCAATGCTTAGAAACAAGGCCTAGGGATCATACTTTCACTAGTGGACACTCTCAACAATAATAATATAATTGAATACATAGATATTTCCTCTTCACTATGCTACTCTGAGTTATTCTCTCGTTGGATAACGAACACCAATCCACCGCGTAGGGCTATAAAAGCACACCTTAAAGTCGCATTCCCATGTCTAGTTAACCCCACACTGTCAACTTGAGCGCCCTAGAAGGTACTAGACAAACACCGCAATTTCATAGAGACATCCAACGCAAATAATAACTCATGATAAGTATTCCTGTTATCTTTAGCCTAAGAGCCACACACGGGGCGCACACTGTCAACTTCGCACCGTGGGACAAAGGTGACTCCGGAGATTACATTAATAAAACCACTTGAGTAGCATATAAGATAATGAAGAGTACATCTATGGATTCAACTAGATTACAAAGCTCATGATCACATAAAGATCACACCATGGGAGAGAGAGATAAACCACATAGCTACCGGTAGAGCCCTCAGCCTCGGGGAGAACTACTCCCTCCTCATCATGGGAGGCAGCAACGGCGATGATGGAGGCGGTGGCGTCGATGGAGATGGCTCCGGGGGCAATTCCCCGTCCGGCAAGGTGCCGGAACAGGACCTTCTGTCCCCCGAAACGGAGTTTCGTGGCGGCGGAGCACGGAGATGTATTCGGGAGTTTCGTCAATTGTGTTAGGGTTTACTCCGCGGGGGCTATTTATGGTCCAAAGGGCAGCTTCAGAAGGTTCCCGAGGCAGCCACACGTGGCCTCGGCGCGGGTCAGGGTTTTCCTGGCCGAGCCGACTTGTCGGGCCTGCACAGGCCGCATGAACTCGATGGAGATGAACCTTTTGTATAAAACGTGCGGCGGAAAATTCCCGCAACTTTCGCGACTAGACTTTTTCCATTTGACGTCGTCTTCAGGCCCGAACGTGACGATCTTTGAAAATAGTTTTCAGACAGATTTCTGGAAAGTCCCAATTTGACTCCAACAAGGTTTCCTTTGCCCAATTTTGATAATTTCTACACATCAAAGTGTAAAACAAGAACATTGTGCACTTTGGCAACTATTAGTAGGTTAGTCCAATAAATGTCATAATATGATATAAAGTGCATATAAAACATGTGACAATTGATATAAAACATGCATGGAACATCAAAAATTATAGATACGTTTGAGACGTATCAGCATCCCCAAGCTTAGTTCCTACTCGTCCTCGAGTAGGTAAACGATAAAACAATAATTTTTGAAGTGACATGCTACCAACATAATCTTGATCTAATAATGATGTAATGGTAAGTGAGCTGAGATCAAATCATTCAAAGCAAATGTCTATAATTGATATTAAATAAGAGATAATAAAGCAAGATAGTTAAACAAGCTAAAAGTTTTCATGAATGACGGCCTTTAAGACATGAAACCGTACAAGGTTCATTATAGATGTTTTAAGTATCCAGTGTAGGAGTTCTATCCTTCAATTCCAAGCATCAAGCAATTTTTCATAACATAGAGAACGGATCCAGTCAAGTAAAAGTAAACATGAACGTCATGAATCCACTGTTTCGAGGTCTACTCAACCGGTGAGCGTAAGCATTTAGTATTGGCACCAGGATGTTATGGCAAAGAGAACGTTAATGGGGGTTTGGAAGGCCAATGGAAGAAAGTCTCACAAAGCTATAAGTGATCATTAGACAAGAGGAAGTCTTATAATCGAAGCTATGCAAGGAGTAGTGATTGCCATGCAACGGATGCACATAGAGCTATATGTGTATGAAAGCTCTCCAATGGAACTAGTGGGGGTGCATCCAACTCGGTTGCTCACGAAGACCTAGAGCACTTTTGAGGAAGCTCATCATTGGAATATACAACCCAAGTTCTATAACGTAATATTCCCCACATAGTTATACTAGTAAAGCATGAAAACTCTCTCAAATGGAGCATAGGTGCTAAACATGAGCACAAATGATGACTATGAATACTGCAAGTGCTAAACATGAGCACAACTTTGATAAAGGATAGTAGTGTTGCCCCCCTTTTCTTTTTTTTTTTTTTTCTTTTTCTGTTTCACTTTTCGATGGCCTCCATGGCTCTTTTCTAGCAGGGGCAACACTCTAATATGATTACAAACTTTTTGGTACAAATAACTCATAATGAACAAAACATGATGTATAAAACTGTATGCCTCTGCCAGTGTAGCAGGATGTGCAATGATCTAGCGTAACATGGGTAAACCACACATCAGCTGTATAGAATCATGCAAAGCAATATATAAATGATAAATGACAACAAGTCATGTAATGTAAAATGGAAGTTGCATGGCAATATATCTCGGAACAGCTATGGAAATGCTGTGGTAGGTAGGTATGGTGGCTGTTTTGAGGAAGATGTATGGGTTTATGTGTAGGAGAACAAGAGGAAGTCCTCCCACGGGTTTTGGATGTACTGGCGAAGTTTGCACAACTCTCAATGTGAGAAAAGGGCAATGCACAGCACCGAAGAGGCTAGCAAATTTGGATGGTGGAAGTGCCAAAACCGTAGCTTAACATTAGTCAAAAAGAACTCACAAGTTTATTGCAAACAACTAGCAGGTTCAACATTAAGCGCATGGTTAACATTTACCCCAAGGAGGGCCGTTCACGGCGGCACAAGTACCCCGTTAGATCCCTCGACCTTCACACACAACCTAGTTATTACGAACCACTTTTCAGACATGGAAAGCTATCAAGTCCAACTACACCTTCAACAATTTTAGTGTTTGTAGTACGGTGCAAGCTTAAAGACAATAATCCACTAATGATTTTAACTTAATTAACCAGCAAGCTTTACCATCTATTACTTAATACCTCAAAACGTTTGCAAGGAATCAGGTTATCAAAGTTCAATGATCTACAAGATTATGCAAGTTTTCATTATACCACTACCACACGCAACATTTTCTGAACCAACATATTAACCAAGCAACTCTCCAAACAAATATAAGTGAAGCAAGAGAGTACTTTCTACAAAAGAACTAATAGCTCTGACAAGAGGTACATGAAAACCAAGAGCTAGAAGCTAAACAGCGCGAAAATTGAATACTCAACAGATATAAGTGAAGAACAAGAGTATTCCAAGAAAAAGCGGAGCGTGTCTCTCTCCCAATCAAGAATGTTGTGATCAAGCTTATTGCAAAAATAAAAGTACAATACTGAAAATAAAAGCACACAGACGCTCCAAGAAAGCACATATGATGTGAAAGAATTAAAATATAGTTTCACTAGAGATGACCTGATAATTTTGCCGATGAAGAAGGGGATGCCTTGGGCATCCCCAAGCTTAGACGCTTGAGTCTTCTTGAAATATGCTGGGGAGATCCATGGGAGCCTCCCCAAGCTTAAGCTCTTCACTCTTCTTGATCCTATTATATCATCCTTCTCTCTTGACCCTTGAAAACTTCCGTCACACCAAACTCAAAGTAAATCTCATTAGAGGGTTAGTGCATAATCAAAAATTCACATGTTCTATAAAGACGCAATATGACTTGTTACTTTAAACATTAGCTACTGCCACTGATGTTATGTGAAGCTCTTCCACCCAAAAAAGAATTTCACTCAACACTAGTAAAAGAGAGAATGCAAAATAAAAAGGCATAATCTGTCTAAAACAGAACAGTCCGCAAAGACGAATTTTTTCGAGGCACTTACGACGCTCAGATCGAAAAACTCTAGACTAATGAAAGTTTCAGACATTCATAAAGATTACGCACAAAAATTTCAGATTTAATTAACAATCTGGTGATTTTAGGAATTTCGTACAGTGAACAGCAAAAATCTGTTTCTGCGCAGCAATCAAAATTAAGCATCATCTTAACATTAGAGGCTACTCTTGGCACAACAATGCGAGAAAATAAAGATACAAAGGAGTTGCTACAGAAGTAAACAAGCACCTTGACTCAATAAAAGAAAAATTGCAGAAATAAAAATAATGGGTTGTCTCCCACAAGCGCTTTTCTTTAAAGCCTTTTAGCTAGGCATGATAATTTTGATGATGCTCTCATATGTATAAGAGTTGAATATAAGAGAGCATAAAAGCAAATATCAAACACATTTAAGTCTAACCCACTTCCTATGCAAAGGAATCTTGTAAGAAAATAAATCAAAAGCACAAAGTGACTAGCATAGGAAGGCAAAACAAGTGCAACTTCAAAATTTCAACATAAAGAGAGGAGACTTAATATTATTGTGATATGTGAAGCCATGTCTCCCTCTCTCATAATGACCAGTAGGTTTTAAAGTACCATCAAATAAAAGCAAATCAAGAGAAAGCTCAAAACCTTCGTCATAAAGAGAGGTGTTTTAGTAACATGAAATTTCTACAACCATATTTTCCTCTCTCAAATAATTTTCAGTAGCATCATGAAAAAATTAACAATATAGCTATCACATAAAGCATTCTTATCATGATCCACATGCATAAAAGTATCATTACTCTCCACATAAGCATAATCAATTTATTAGTAATAGTGGGAGTAAAACTATCACAACCATCATTGTAATCATCATAAATTGCAGGCATAGTATAATCATAATAAACTTTATCCTCCATAGTAGGTGGCACCAAAATACCACTATCATTATAATCATCATAAATTGGAGGCAAAGTATCATCAAAGAAAATTTTCTCCTCAAAACTTGGGGGACTAAAAATATCATATTCATCAAAACCAGCTTCCCCAAGCTTAGACTTTCCATAGCATTAGCAATAATGGTGTTCAAAGCATTTATAGTAATAACATTGCTACCATCATGCAAATAATTTTCCATAGGTTTTTTAATTTTCTCTTCAAAAGCATCATGTCCTAATTCAAGATAAATTTCATAGAGCTCTCTAATTTTTTTTTTTTCCATTAAGCCTAACTAGTAAAATAAAAACAAGAAACAAAAAGATATAATTGCAGAATCTAAAGGAAATACCTTCGAGCACTCACACGTCAGCAACAGTGCTAGAAAATAGCTAAGTAGCTGGAGGATGTGAGTACCTTTTACCTTACCTCCCCGGCAACGGCGCCAGAAAATAGCTTGATGTCTACGCACGCTTCTATTCTTGTAGACAGTGTTGGGCCTCCAAGTGCAGAGGTTTGTAGAACAGCAGCAAGTTTCCCTTAAGTGAATCACCCAAGGTTTATCGAACTCAGGGAGGTAGAGGTCAAAGATATCCCTCTCAAGCAACCCTGCAATTAAGATACAAGAAGTCTCTTGTGTCCCCAACACACCAATACACTTGTCAGATGTATAGGTGCACTAGTTCGGCGAAGAGATATTAAAATACAAGTATATGGATGATTATAAGTGGTAATTGCAATCTGAAATAAAAATGGCAGCAAGCAAACATGTAGCAGAACTGGTTGTAAACGGTGTTTCAATGCTTAGAAACAAGGCCTAGGGATCATACTTTCACTAGTGGACACTCTCAACAATAATAATATAATTGAATACATAGATATTTCCTCTTCACTATGCTACTCTGAGTTATTCTCTCGTTGGATAACGAACACCAATCCACCGCGTAGGGCTATAAAAGCACACCTTAAAGTCGCATTCCCATGTCTAGTTAACCCCACACTGTCAACTTGAGCGCCCTAGAAGGTACTAGACAAACACCGCAATTTCATAGAGACATCCAACGCAAATAATAACTCATGATAAGTATTCCTGTTATCTTTAGCCTAAGAGCCACACACGGGGCGCACACTGTCAACTTCGCACCGTGGGACAAAGGTGACTCCGGAGATTACATTAATAAAACCACTTGAGTAGCATATAAGATAATGAAGAGTACATCTATGGATTCAACTAGATTACAAAGCTCATGATCACATAAAGATCACACCATGGGAGAGAGAGATAAACCACATAGCTACCGGTAGAGCCCTCAGCCTCGGGGGAGAACTACTCCCTCCTCATCATGGGAGGCAGCAACGGCGATGATGGAGGCGGTGGCGTCGATGGAGATGGCTCCGGGGGCAATTCCCCGTCCGGCAAGGTGCCGGAACAGGACCTTCTGTCCCCCGAAACGGAGTTTCGTGGCGGCGGAGCACGGAGATGTATTCGGGAGTTTCGTCAATTGTGTTAGGGTTTACTCCGCGGGGGCTATTTATGGTCCAAAGGGCAGCTTCAGAAGGTTCCCGAGGCAGCCACACGTGGCCTCGGCGCGGGTCAGGGTTTTCCTGGCCGAGCCGACTTGTCGGGCCTGCACAGGCCGCATACGAACTCGATGGAGATGAACCTTTTGTATAAAACGTGCGGCGGAAAATTCCCTGCAACTTTCGCGACTAGACTTTTTCCATTTGACGTCGTCTTCAGCCGAACGTGACGATCTTTGAAAATAGTTTTCAGACAGATTTCTGGAAAGTCCCAATTTGACTCCAACAAGGTTTCCTTTGCCCAATTTTGATAATTTCTACACATCAAAGTGTAAAACAAGAACATTGTGCACTTTGGCAACTATTAGTAGGTTAGTCCAATAAATGTCATAATATGATATAAAGTGCATATAAAACATGTGACAATTGATATAAAACATGCATGGAACATCAAAAATTATAGATACGTTTGAGACGTATCAGTCGCCGAGTCCTGAGAGGGCTCGGCTTCCTCCATGTCGACGTCTTGGGGTGGGGACGAGGTAGCCCCCGGCGAAGTCTCGTCGGAGGGAGATTCTCCATTCCCGATGGGCTCCGCGCCGTCTGGTGAGGTTGCAGTGACGTCAGGATCGTGAGACCCCTGGTCACCCGGCAGCCTTTTCTTGCACGGTTGTCCCGGGAGAGTGTTCCCGGGTCGCTTGCCCTTGATCTTGCTTGACTTCTTCGGAGGAGCGTCACGCTCTACCACAAGCACAGCGCTGATCACCTGGTTGGTGGCAGCAATGTACAGTAGTAGGGGCTCCTTTCTTCTGGTGCCACGAGGATTGGTGGCGAGGCGAGGTAGCGCTTAAGGGACTGCAGGGCTTCCTCGGCCTCGGAGGTCCACTCCACGGGGCCTGACTTCTTGAGCAGCCTGAAGAACGGTAAGGCCCGCTCCCCAAGCCTTGAGATGAAGCGCCCGAGTGCAGTGATGCACCCGTTGAGGCGCTGTACGTCCTTGACCCGCCGGGGCGCCTCCATGCGCTCGATTGCCTTGATTTTGTCCGGATTCGCCTCGATCCCTCGGTGAGAGACCAGGAAACCCAGCAGCTTGCCGGAGGGGACCCCGAACACACACTTGTCGGGGTTGAGCTTGAAGTTGACCCGGCGGAGGTTCTCGAAGGTCTCGTGCAGGTCTTGGATGAGGGAGTCCTTGTACCGGGTCTTGACCACGATGTCGTCGATGTACGCTTCAACGTTGCGGCCCAGCTGTGGCCCAAGGCATGCTTGCATTGCGCGCTGGAAGGTAGCGCCGGCGTTCCGGAGGCCAAAAGGCATCCGGGTGTAGCAGTAGCAGCCCTTGGGAGTGATGAAGGCCGTCTTCTCTTGGTCCTCGAGCGACATCATGATCTGGTGGTACCCGGAGAAGGCGTCCAAGAAACACAGCAGCTCGCACCCGGCCGTGGAGTCCACGATCATGTCGATCCGCGGCAGGGGGAAAGGGTCCTTGGGACAGGCCTTATTCAGGTCTGTGAAGTCGATGCAGAGTCTCCACTTGAAGGTCATGGGTTTCGGTACCACCACGGGGTTGGCCACCCAGCTTGGGTGGGGAACCGACCGGATGACACCAGCTTCTATCAACTTGTCCACCTCGGCGATGATGAATTCCAGCTTTTCCTTGCTTTGGTTCCGGAGAACCTGCTTCACGGGGCGAGCCCCCGGATTGACCGCCAGTTTGTGCTCGATCACCTCCCTTGGAACGCCGGGTAAACCTGACGCCTCCCACGCGAAGACGTCAGAGTTTTCCCGAAGGAAGGCGACGAGCGCGCTTTCCTATTTGTCGGTGAGGCGGGCGCCGATGGTGATGGAGCGAACTCCGTCGCTGGTTAGCGCCACCTTCTTGGTCAGCTGCGGATCGCCATGGAATGGCGCCTTCTTGGGGGGAGTAGATGTGGAGCCCCCAGGGTGCCCTTCGCCCCCGGGGAGAGCCCCATCATCATCCTCCTGTACACCTTGAGGGACATCCGCCATGATTGCCACCGTCTGGTTCAGCTGGTGAACGCAGTAGATAGCATCGTCGATGTCGGCCTTGACCTTGATCACACCCCACGGCGCCGGAATCTTCAGCATGTTGTAGGCGAAGTGGGAGACGGCCATGAACTTGGCCAGAGCAGGTCTGCCAAGTATGCCGTTGTACGGTAGCGGAGTGTCGGCGATGTCGAAGACGATTTCCTCGGTGCGGAAGTTCTTGGAGTCGCCGAAGGTGACCGGAAGGGTGATCTTCCCGAGGGGTCGAGTAACACTTCCGTTCACGCCTTGGAACACCCGGTGTCTTGCAGGCGAGACAGGGGAATTTGAAGGATAGCCAGGACCTTCGCCGTCAGCAAGTTGAGGCTGGAGCCTCCGTCGACCAGCATCTTGGTGACCTTGTAGTTGTGGATGACGGGCGACACGATCAGCGGCAGGGTCCCGACCCCGGCAGTGTTTGCAGGGTGGTCTTCTGGGTCGAAGGTGATGACTTGACTAGACCAGTCCAGGGGCTTGGACGGAGCAGAAGCAACCGCGTTCAGCTCCCGGACAAGTCTCTTGCAGGCGCCGTTGGAGGGAGGCAGAGAAGACCCTCCGTGGATGCACCCGACAACTCCAGTGACTTCTTGATACTTGCCGCCGTTGCCTCCTTGGGGAGCCGGAGCTTCCCCGTTGCCGCCGTGGGCGGCCTCCGGAGTGTTGTACCCGCGACCACCTTGACCGCCGCGTCCTCCTCCACGGCCCCCGCGGCCACCGCCTCGGTTCCATCCACGGCCGCCTCCGCCTTGGCGACCCGTGGGACAGTCACGAGCGATGTGCCCGGCAGTGCCGCAGTTGTAGCAACCGTCTTGACTGACCCCATCAGCTCGGCGTTGCTCCCGGATGGCGAGGTTCTTGAGCATGCGGCAGTCCTTGAGCAAGTGGTTGCCTTCTGGATGGATGTGGCACCAGGGATCACCTTCACCTTCTTCCTCGGAAGTCGGCGCGGGCTTGGTCTTCTTCGGAAGAGGCTCGGTGACGAAGATCCGCTTGTCGGGTCCAGGGTCCCGCTTCTTGTTCTTGGCTGGAGCGACCTTGTCCTCGGGTTCATCCTCCCCGGGGAACTTGGCTCCTTCTTCAGCTCGAGCGCACCGATCTGCAAGCTCCCAGAGCTTACGAGCAGACTCGACGCGATGGATGCTCAGCTTCTCGCGCATCTTGGGGTTGCGGACGTTGGCGTGGAAGGACTGGATCACCAACTCCTCCTTGATGCACGGGATGGTGTTCATCTTCTGGGTGAAGCGCTGGATGAACTTGCGGAGAGTTTCACCCGGCAGCTGCTTGAAGTCGTGGAGATCACTGGGAGCCCCCGGGCGCTCGTACCCGCCTTGGAAAGCCCCCAGAAACTGCTCCTTCAGTGCCCGCCAGGAACGGATGGAGCACTTGGGAAGGTTGAGAAGCCAAGTCTGGGCGTCTCCCTTCAGGGCCAACGGGAACCAGTTGGCCATCATGACCTCGTCGGCCCCGGCAACCATCGCAGCAAGAGAGTAGATCTGCAGAAAGTCCCGGGGGTTCGTGGTGCCGTCGTAGCGGAGAACGTCGATCTTGAATTTCTTGGGCCAGTTGAAGTGGCGGAACTCGGGGCGAGGGCGAGGCAGCCTTCGGCGAGGTCGATGCCCCGATCTTCCCGGCGGTGACGTTCTCGGCGACGCTCGATGCGGGTGCGCATATCCTCGTTCTGACGGCTGTTGAGCTCGTCACGAAGATCTGGGTTGCGCGAGGTAGACGACCCGATGGAGATGGCCTCGCCGTGATCGCGGTTTAGCCGATCAGCCATCGGTGGCGCGGTGCGAGGAGGCGCCGTCTTGGCTTGACGTTCACCACGAGGCTGGCCTCGCGGATCACGTGTCTTGTCTTGTGCTGCTCCGGGATCGACGGTGGGAGCTTGAGTGGGTTCGACCCACGGACCACCATCGGCGAAGTCGAGGAGCCTCTCGACGCGAGTCCTCCATTCTTGGTAGACCTTGGGATCGCCGCTGCTTGGAGGGAACTGCATCAGGGCCTTGGCAGCGACTAGAGCATCATGGCGAGCTTGCACGTCCGAAGGCGAGTGCGCGGAGGTCTTGCTCTTGGATGCTCGTGGATCCCCGCTGGGGCGAACGCCGTGGTTCCCTCCTCCAGCGGTGGGCTCCTTGCCGCGCCGTTGCAGACGCTCTTCTCCCCCGAGCGAGGAGGAGGCATGGTGGTGCCCTTTGGAGCCGCCGCTCCGCCAGGGCCGTTGTCCTTGTCGCGACCGTCCACTTCGTCCGGCGCCACCCTCTCCATGGGAGGCGGGGACGGAGAGACGCTCCGCCGTGCGCCAGCAGCACGACGTTCAGCTGAAGCTTGAGTGCGTGAGGGAGAGACCGGCTTGGACGCCGCAGGATCTCCCTTCTTCCTCGGAGGCATGCTTGACGAAGAACTTGCCGATGAACTTGATGAAGATGAAACCAGCGCTTGCGCCCCCTACCTGGCGCGCCAGATGTCGTGTCTCGTTGCACGGACACCGGGAGTATAGGATACCCCCTTTTAGGTTCGGCACGGGGCGCGAAGGAGGCTGAGAATCGTCTTCTTGGGCGGAGTCTAGATCAAGCTCTCCTCTCCACGATCAAAGCATGCAACCAAAGGGACACAAGGAGCTACCCAGGTTCAGGCCGCCCGGAGGCTAAAAGCCCTACTCCTGCATGTCTGGATTGATGGGTTCTTCATAGTGTGGCTTACAATGGAACCTCCCGGATGGGTACCCGGAAGGGTTTTGGCTGGAGGTAGAAGAAGGACAGATCCTGACCCGGAGGAGATCACCTTCCCCCTACCTTCGCAGCCCTAGTCTAGTCTTGCTCTGGTTGAACTAGTGCCTTGGTTCTACCTTGTGTTGTCTTCCTTCTTCCCCCTCCCCTCCTCCGTGCCTTGGTCCTCCTTTTATAGGCTAAGGGGTTGCCACAGGGTCACGTGAGGGGCGCGAGGGACCTTCGGGGTGAAGGACCCTCCTCATCTAGTTTAGGAGGAGACGTGGCCTCTCCTCAGCCTAGCGTCTCCTTTGGGTTAGGTGGGAGCGTCCGCCTTGGGGTGGACAGGAGCTGACACCACCACGGGACGTGCTTCCCGCCCGCGCTGCCTTCGCCTTGCTTCCCAAGTCTTCCGCGGTGAGGTGGAGTGCTTATCCACAGGGACGTGGGGAAGTACCCGAGAGGGAGCCTGGCCTCCTGCCGAGAACTCGGGCTCTCGGGTCCTTCCTGGCCTTCTTGCTTGGTTCGGGGACCCGGAAGGTCCCCAGGACCGGAGCCCTTTGTCGACGTAGGCCTTGCGTGTCATGACGGTGAACCCACCAGCTTGACTTGAGTCTTGGTCTTGTCCATCTTCATCTTGGGCCCACATGGGGGGGACCCACTTGGCAGCACTAGGAGAACCCCATGTTCCACTGCTGCGACAGTGTGAATAAAACATGTAGCAATTGATATAATATAAGCATGGAACATAATAAATTATAGATACGTTGGAGACGTATCACCCATGGTGATAGTTAGCTGGCCTCGCCCGGCCTCCTGCCTAGCGGGTCATGCTTCTCTCTTCATGGGCCTAACGGGTTATGATCCCCCAACATGAAGGGTGATGATAACGCACCATGAAGTGCATGACTGGTTGTATCCAGTGTGAGGCGACCTTTTATGATTTTGCTAGGGTGCTGGGTTACCCCTTTGCGGGAGAGGACGTGCCTATGGGTCATCGCCTTCACTCTCTAGGAAGGCCTGACAAGAACAAGATGGCTGATTTATATGGTCCAAAAGGCACTATTGGTATGATGAATGGACTCCTTCCTATTTATGCTCAGTTGGTGCGCATCTTTAGGGATAACATTGATCCAAGTGGTGGCAACAATAATGCTGTCCGTGGTGCCCTTGTGGATCTTCTTTGTCTTGTTCATGAGTGCCTTCACAATCAAGACATGCACAAGGATTTCAAGGTGGATGTGATGGATTATATTTTCAATGAGATGCATGATGCCATGGTTTCAAGGTACTCCATTCCCTATGCTCCTTTCATCATGATGCTTGTCAAGGATACCTTGAAGGACTATGACTACAGTGAGGGCTGTGTGGAGCACCGCCCCAAGCGGCCATATGTCAAGAAGCCCGCTGCCACTTCTACTCCTGCTGCCCCTGACACTTTTATGAGAGATGCTCGCCGGAGTGGTAGCACTCGTAGGATGAACACCGCTGACCCATCAATTGCTCCTGAAATTAAGAAGCTGAATTGGTTTCAACGCAAAATGTTGTGCATGAATGTGGACATTCGTAGGAGCAGTACCAATCTTATCGCCGGGATCATGACAGGGCACACAAGCAGGATTTGATTCTTCATCATGTCTGGGGTTCCTCCTCTGCTCGTCCCAAAGCCACTACTCCACTGCCATATCATAAGTGGACTTCCTCACAGTCACAGGTTCCCTGGGTTGAGATGGAGAAGCTACTCTAGAGTACTCTTGCTGCTGCTAGCACACCACCTCCTGCTGATGACGACGACGCTGAGTATGAGTCCGAGGAGTATGAGCAATCCGACTGAGTTATGGGCTCGTTTTAGCATCGCTCTTTTCTCTTTTTGGCATTTTGATGCCAAAGGGGGAGAAGTAGTTCTATTTAGGCTCTCCGATGGGATTTGCATGGGTCGGACACAAGCATATGCGTTTACCATTTCTTGAGAGCTTGTGTCCCTTATGTTTTTGTTGAACTCCATTTGCTATTTGTGTGTTTGAACCATGTTGTTTATGTATTGTGTGAGACATATGGAATTTTATTCTATCTATGGTTGAGACTATATTATATTGTGCATTGATATCATTTCTACAATCTTATGCACAAGGTATGATTTTCATCTCAAAATGGTCTCAACTCTTGTATTGATATGTCTTATTTTTATGCAAATGTGTAGTGGTTATCTTGTTTCAATTTTACTTGTGAGTTGCTCCAAATCTACATGTTGTGCATTTGTATTCCAATGCAAACTACTTATATGCACACATCAAGGGGGAGCTTCTCAATTCCGTTATGAAACTTGATGATATTTGTTTTGGGCTCCATTGCAAATCCTAGTATTGTCATCTAACACCAAAAAGGGGGAGATTGAAAGATTTCTTGATCCCTTGTTGGATTTGTGTTCTGTCGACTCCTCCACGAGCTTCATCGACCCACTCCTCCTGCTATGGTCGTGTTTTGCGACAATGTCAGCGCCGTCTACATGTCTACGAACCCCGTTCAGCACCAGCGCACCAAACACATCGAGATCGACCTCCACTTCGTTCGTGATCGTGTTGCCATGGGCCAGATCCGAGTGCTTCATGTTCCCTCGTCTCGACAGTTCGCCGACATCTTGACGAAGGGTCTACCATCACCGTTGTTTCTGGATTTTCGGTCCAGTCTCAACGTCCGTCCTCCTCCCGTTGTGACTGCGGGGGAGTGTTAGACAGATATGTCACGTAGCGTGACATATCCTCCTGATTCCCTAAATCGTGGAGAGTCCTTATTTGTGTGATCTCCCATTTATGGTTTGGATTGTATTTTGACTATATATATCAATGCAATGGAAAGGCCCAAGTGTGGTCAATTCTCTATCTGTCTAACAATCACGTTGCATAAATGGGTTGGAAAAACCTGCTCATGGAAGTGAACTACCTTTACAGACTTCCTCTTGCTATCGCTGCCCTCACCAGTTTCTTTGGTGCAGCTGCCCTCACCATTACCTCCAAATGATCAGCTTGCCCTTTGATGACTACAAAATAAATATCTCGTGATTAGTATAGGACACACACAATTTAGACACAATATGTATAAAGCACACCAAAAAATGTGCCTCGTATAATAAGAGCACAACATGTGCTTCTAAGAGTTGGAACTACAGCTCAAAACAATCTCAGAGGTTCGGTCGCTCCTAAAAAATCGGATCGCTCCCAAGGCGATCTAGGAGGCGATCGTGGCTCCCTTGCGTGCCGCCGGCGCCGCCACCAGTTCCCTCTCTCTCCGTCTGACGCTCCGGCGGCGGGAGGGAGGGGAACCTCGGGTGTGTGCGTTTGGTGGGTGCGCGGTAGGGTTAGGGTTGAGGGAGACGCTGCCGAGGCCGTCGCGGTGGTGTCGCGTCGGAATAAATCTCTCCGGGTTCCGTTCGTGGTCAGGCGGGGCGTTTGCCTTCGTCTAGGAGCTAGCGGAGTGGGGGATCCCTGGATCTCGTCGAGGTCGCGGGCTATGGTGTCTGGAGGTCCATCGGCACAGGCCGGTTGGGTCCTCAGATGGGTGATGGATGCATGGAGACGAAGACCCTTCTTCCTCCTTGTCGGTGTGTTGGATTGGTGTCCATGCCCTCTCGGCGCTGGTGTCAAGAAAGGAGGAAGCAGCGTGGCGGCAATTGTACCGTGGTCGAAGATGATGACCTGCTTGCGCCTGGCTGCAGATCTTACTGTTGCAGGGGTCTTCTCTCAAGATTCAGGGTTGACGACACAGGGCTCCGGAGATCTTCATGTGTTATGGTTGTCTTAGGGTATGCAAAGTGTTCATGGTCCTTTGGGATTGTGTTTCAGTGTGCTTGTAAGGGTCAACTACTCTGTATTGTTTCGTGATTTGAATGCAAAAACTCTAAAAAAAAGAGTTGGAACTACAATATCAAGAGAAATGTACAACCGATATGTTGTATATATCACTAGATATTTAGACCCACATTTGAACTGATAATGCTCCATGATTTAATCATTGTTAAATGCAACAGTGCAAATACGGTGTAATGCATAAAGCATGCCTCATAAAAATATTGCGAACACATTGCAAAGAGACGATTCTACGGTACCGGGAGCTTACACATGCAATGTCCATATAAACACTACTACGTAGTATCATCCTTTGCATATAACATTGCACCATTGAAATTAGCGACACAAAATAGTAAATGCATACAAAGTAGATTCATAATAACAAGCACACACATAATGTTATGAAATGATTCAACGGTACCAATAACAGAGCACAAACAATGTGCTTGTACAATGCACACGATACAATGGGATCTCCAATAGTTATATTGTGACACATTTTAATCATCGGCTTATTGCAACCACATTAGAAATCATAAATGGAGCCTCAAACTTACAAATCACACACATATAATGTATGAAGAGATGATACTACCGCACCAAGGAACATGCAAAAGCAATGTGCTTGTACAATGACAAGATAAAATAGGATAACCCTTCCACTAATATTGTGCCACATTTTCATCATTAGCCATAGAATCACACACAACACTCAAGAGATGATCCCGTAGTACTAAAGATCATGCACAACTAATTCCATGTGTGCACGGCAATAGGTACTAAAGATCATCTCTAGAATGAATTGTGACACATGTTAATGCTTGGCACTCAGATCAAACACAGATGGAAGAATGTAATAGATGTGTAGTACAACTGTACAAGTCTCATAAAAACATTGCCAACACAGTGCAAAGGGATTGCACCACAGGATCATGGAGTAATACAAGCAATGTCCTTGTATACTACTCCCACATTTTTTTCCTTGTATACTACTAGGTACTGTAGAGTAATCACTTGAATTTATCATGACATAGCTTAATCATCGGCACATAATAGTGAGCACATAGAAAATAAGACTCGGTTTAATTACCGGTCTCAGTAAATCTAACTCACAATAAGTTCATACATAGATGAACTAAGCTAGCAAAACCCCCGAATCTAAGCTCCATCCCAATTAAACACTCAGATCAATATGGTATTAAACCCTTACCGAACAAAATTCTCGTGTCAATCGTCTTGCATGCCTAAACCTAGACCAAATCGACGACTACGACCGAAAGATCGAACCTTGACGCATATTGAACCCTTATAACATTTAGATCTACTTTGCATTTCATACTACAACTTAAGATAAATCAATTTCAATCTACATATTTACGAGGCATACGATGGGAGGAGATCATCTTACCGCCATATGTGAAGCCCCCGAGGATGGCGGGGTGACGCAAGGTCGTCGGTGCCGATGAACATCCTGACTACGATGAAGGGAGAGGAGATGGCCTGTAACACCCCGGCCCACACCCGGGCCGGGCCTGTCACCCTTGGCAGCTCTCTAGGATCTCCAGACTGGCCCCACAGATCAACACTAGTCTTTTCTGCGCACTTTGTCCTCACTCGTGCGCACCCGGGAAGTACTTCCCGGTCGGTCACCCATCCTTGGAGTGCTCCGGGCCAAGCACGCTTAACCTCGGAGTTCCTTCCAGATGAGCTTCCGGAAAAGAAGTTGCAACTTGTTGATATGAGTATTCTATCAATCCTATTAAGCCCTGAGCCAGGATCTTACATCCTTCCCCCCTTAGAAGACCGACGTCCTCGTCGGTCAGCCCCCAGTCCAGGAACTTCCCCTCTTGGTACACGTCTGTGCGCCCAGTGCCGGCACATGCTCCACATGTCCGCGCCCCTGACCCGCACACGCCCGTGTTGCCGCGAGGGTCGGCTCTGATACCAAATTGTAACACCCCGGCCCACACCCGGCCGGGCCTGTCACCCCTGGCAGCTCTCTAGGATCTCCAGACTGGCCCCACAGATCAACACTAGTCTTTTCTGCGCACTTTGTCCTCACTCGTGCGCACCCGGGAAGTACTTCCCGGTCGGTCACCCATCCTTGGAGTGCTCCGGGCCAAGCACGATTAACCTCGGAGTTCCTTCCAGATGAGCTTCCGGAAAAGAAGTTGCAACTTGTTGATATGAGTATTCTATCAATCCTATTAAGCCCTGAGCCAGGATCTTACATGGCCGGTCTTCGAAATCCTCCGAAGATGGTGGCTGCGGTGCGCACGATATTCTGGCGGAGGAGAAACCACCAAAGAAGAGAGGAGACAAGTGAGAGGACTGGGTGAATTTTATGGCGCGTGTTCCCGAAGCGACGTATCTTCCTGCCCTTCCCCGTGCATCCACCCCCGTGCCACTTTTTGTTCCTACGAAGGCTTAGTTGTTGTTGTTGTTGTTGAATATGGCTCCATAGAAACAGTTGTTTCTCTATGGTCAGGCTCAACTCTGTTTTAAGGTTCTTGCTACGCAAGATTCTCCATATGAGCCAGCCCACTAAACACACTAAATTTTCATCCACTAAACCCATACGGAGCCTTGTGACCAACCAAACACGCCCTATCCGTATACAGTTCCACCAGTACGCACAATGAGCATTGTAATTTTCTTGATTTGAAACATGATTTTCTTTCTGACAACAGACAACAGTACCTAATACAACCTTGCCCGTGCGTGCCTAAGAGGAGGCCCTTCAGACTGTCACGACGTTGAACGCCGGCCCATCGCTAAGTGGTTTCGTCCCCAGCCGGCGGCAGCGCAGACAGCCGCGATGTCGAGTGCTTCGTCTGTTTCGGTGGAGAGGCACTGGATTGCATTTTCAAACTCTTATTTAGGGTCCATCCTTTGTTAATAAAAAGAACCAATAAGAATTCAGCGCCATCCACTTCCCGACTTCCCGTGGCAGATGCCAGATGGAGGTTCCAGTATAGTATGCCGGTTTCTGGCTTCCGCATCTCCCTAGGACACGGACGAGTCTCTGCCGCACGCTCGCTACGGTGCCGTATAAATAGGGGCCTTTCTTAAAAAAGGCAAACCCAAAACGTGGCTCCGTATTTCTTCTTCAATCTCCGCTCCGTTCCACCCGACCCACGACAGAGTGAGGAGGAAGGGAGCAATAATAGCGCCCCCGCTTCCTTTATTAGCCAGCGTCGCCTCCGCATTTCCTTGCCACCTCCATCCATCGATCGCCGCGCCCCCGTACGCCGATCCCCGGCGACCGAGATCCTTCCAAGGTACCCCCCTCCTGCCGATTTCGGAGCTCCAATGTTTTTCGTCGATTTCGGCGGCTCTTAAGGTTTCAATGCATTTTATTTGATCTGAGTAGTGTGGGCGCGATCGTGCTGTGGCGGGTTTCGTGTGGCGTTGCTGTGCCTCCCGTACCCTGCCATTGTTTGTTGAAGGGGTGGGAATGTGATTGTGGATTTTGGCGTTTGTTTGATCGAGCTGCGGCAACCGATAGTCAGAAATGAGGGTTGGATGTGGGCGATCGGCGAACTTCTGATTGTCTATTTTCTTTTCATATTTATCGGCGAATCACTGAGGTCGATTGTCAACTTGTCATTGACCCGTTTGCTTGATCGGACCAGCGGCAGCTTTGAGCACTGGCTCTCCATCGCGTAGGTGCTTCAATGGAGTCATGGAGATATGTTTTTTTTTTGTCACGAACACGCGCCCAAATGCGTGCCATTTTTCGTGATAGAAGAAAGCGTCAAGATGACGCAGATAACTTAATTTTTTCCTGATCCAAACTGGGCGTCGTGGGAATCTGCTGCTGATATGCAGTCACAGCCACGAGATTGTGCTACGATTAACCGATAATTTGCTTGTCCTGCTGTCGGGCGATTACCATCTTCTTCTCATGTATATGCGGTAGACACATTGTCCTTGGTGCTGCATATGCATGTCTAGATTCTAGATTACATGTTCTGGTCAGACTTGTAGTTCTGTTCGGAGCAGCAAATTATGCATTTCCAGCCGCATGGCTTGTTATTCCTGAATTTCTATGGAGTCGATCATTTTCCCTTCGCTGGTGTTCCCTTTTTTGTTATTAATTCCTATGCTCCACCCGCTAACCACTTCATTTGATTGGACTGTTGTTTCGGTCCAACTTTTTTCAACGTTGGGTATTCAAATTCATGTCTAACTGCTTCTCTGTTCCCTTTCTCAGTATAATTGCTACAGGTGTTCTGTCGTGGAGCCGCCTGCCTGTCTCTTCTGTTCAATTTTTAAGGTTGCTTCTAAATGTCAAGCGCAAAACAGGTGCTTGAACCTGCATTTCAAGGAGCAGGCCAAAAACCGTATCCTTACTTACATTTCTTTCGCATGTTCTTTAGCTGAAAACCTGTTTGTGCAATACTTCGGTTGTCTCTTTATGTTGCGTGTTCCTTAACGACTGTACAGTGGGACAGAAATATGGCGGATTGAAAATTTTAACCCAGTTCCTCTCCCAAAATCAGATTATGGTAAATTCTACTGCGGAGATTCATATATAGTTCTTCAGGTGATTATTTAGTCCATTCATCTTCGAGAGGAGTCTTTCTAACTTTCTATTTCTCCACCCCCCCCCCCCCCCCCAAATTTACTACATTCTAATGCCGAATTCATCTTTTTGCTAGACGACTTGTAATAAGGGTGGTGCTTACCTTTTTGACATCCACTTCTGGATTGGGAAAGATTCTAGTCAAGTACATCTTTCTACAACACCACATGATTTGCATACCGAGACGGTATTGCCTTGCAGTTGTCATCCTGACTTGATATATTGTCATGCAGGATGAAGCTGGCACTTCTGCAATCAAGACTGTTGAACTTGATACCATGCTTGGGGGTCGTGCAGTCCAGCACAGGGAACCCCAAGGCTATGAATCCGATAAGTTTCTATCATACTTCAAGCCATGCATTATACCAATGGAGGGCGGCTTTGCGTCTGGGTTTAAAACGCCAGAAGTGGACAAGTTTGAAACGCGACTCTATATTTGCAAAGGAAAGAGAGCTATCAGAGTCAAAGAGGTGCATTACATTTCATCTCCTTTCTGTGCTTAAGAAAAACATATATTTACTGAAAAAACAATAGTGTTATATCAAGTATGTGTCTTGTTTATTCAGGTTCCCTTTGCTCGTTCATCGTTGAACCATGATGATGTCTTTATCTTAGATACTGAAAAGAAAATATACCAATTCAATGGCGCTAACTCCAATATTCAAGAAAGAGCCAAAGCACTAGAAGTAATCCAACATTTAAAGGATAAGTACCATGAAGGAGTGTGTGATGTTGCAATTGTTGGTGAGATGAGCAACATTAAAACTAAATACCCATGACTTCCTGCAGCAAGTACACACAGTTTACTTATAGTTGTTTTTGCAACAGATGATGGAAAATTGCAAGCAGAATCAGATTCAGGTGAATTCTGGGTCGTTTTTGGTGGTTTCGCACCAATAGGGAAGAAAGCTGTAAGCGATGATGATGTTATTCCTGAAACTTCGCCGACAAAGCTTTACAGGTATTTGAACAAGGATTGCAACTGGTCCAGCTGATTAACATTCACACTCATGATTTTGTATCGACAAATAACTCATTCAAGTCATAATGAAATCACGTATTTCTACCAACAAAATGCTGCTACATTTTGGGGAGAGTCAGAATTGGGGTCTGTGAGATGTACAGATCTGGTAGATTGAGAACATGGGAGACTTTCGGATTGTCTTGCAGTCTGAACTATTCACAATTAGATCTAAGGCCAATAAAAAAAAGTGAAGTAGTAAGGGTATAAAGTAAAAAAAAACACTATTTCTCCTGGGGTGACATGTATTGTGCATGGCAGACCGGTTCGATCCACTTGTGATAGCAATCATCTTTTGTAGATCTCTGATGATCATAGTTACTTCTGATGAATGCTGATGAAAATTGACAAATGTTATACTTGAATTCTGTTCAGATTTACATCTACTGATACATATGAAGGCTAAATGATTACATGGAATTGTTTTGAGTTCAGTATAGATCAGTCAAAATGAAAACTTCCAATATATACGTTCAATACTAGACCACATGGAATCTCTTTGGTTTAATCAGAATTTAATGAAATTTATTTTGGAGTGAACACGGTTGAATATCTTCCAAAACAAGTTAATCTGTCTTTTCTAGCTTAAACAAGGATAAAGAAAATTGCAAAATCGATAATAATTTTACTAAAGCTTACAACATCTGTTTCACTATATGTGCACATGGCCTTGGGAGTATCTGTTTCAATATAGTTTGTCCATTGATGGGATCAAGAGTGTTAAAATATCGACCCTATGTCCCAATTTAAATCCTTTGGAAGATGTTTGATGGTTGTAAGGGGTATTCGGGGAAAAGTGTAGTTACCTTTTCTTAGTTCTAGCCAATTCTCTTTATAGGTTTGCGCAGTTCTGTTAGTGGTGTAACATGACTGACCAGCAAAACTTCTAGTTGATACATTACTATATGTCTATATCTTTAGGTCTGTCTTCCCCCGCGTGTTCTAGTTTTATTTTACAAATTTCCAGTTGTTCAACTTTATTTACATTCCTTGAACATTATCACACAGTCAATTGTTATTTTTGCAGTATCAATAATGGTAAACTGAAGTTAGAAGACGTCGTTCTGACAAAATCAATTCTGGAGAACACTAAATGCTTTTTACTTGACTGTGGGTCTGAGTTATTTGTATGGGTTGGTCGAGTAACACAAGTGGAAGATAGGAAAGCTGCAAGTGCGGCAGTTGAGGTAAACCCACAAGGATATCTTTTCAGTTTTTTATCTTGCTCACATATGTCATTCTATCCAAAATTTGGATTTGTAGGAATTCATTGTTAAACAAAGTAGGCCAAAGACAACAAGAGTAACCCAAGTAATCCAAGGTTATGAAAACCATACATTCAAGTCCAAGTTTGAGTCGTGGCCGGTAAGTGCAACAGGAAATGCCAGCGCGGAAGAAGGCCGAGGAAAAGTTGCAGGTGCATTATTTGGTCTTGTTCTTTGGCATAAGTCGAAATATCTCTTTGGATCGTTTCTGATAACATTTTGTTTTCCTCTAGCACTGTTGAAGAAAAAAGGTGATGTCAAGGGGGCCTCAAAGAACAGTACCCCAGTGAATGAGGAAGTTCCTCCTTTGCTAGAAGGAGGCGGAAAACTTGAGGTTTTGCTTATAGTGCATCGTACTTTATAATTTTGTTTTATTATCACAGCCGCAAACCTGAAATTAATAATAACATTATGCACATACAGGTTTGGTGTGTTGATGGCAGTGCTAAGACTGCTCTTCCGAAGGAGGATCTTGGAAAATTCCACAGCGGAGATTGTTATATTGTCCTGTATACATATCATTCTGGTGAAAAGAGAGAAGAATTCTATCTAACTTACTGGATTGGAAAGGATAGTGCAATGGTAATTAGCCTTTCATTGGTCCCAAGAGTTATATAGGCATATCTTAATTTTTTAATTTTCTTTCTTAGCTTTTTCTCGACATTCTCCAATAGCTAATGCATTTTATTCTTCACAACATCTATTGGATGCCTTGATGGTGTAGACACCTTCTTGACCTTTTTGTCATATCTATGTCTTATTGTCGGTCACAGTTAAATATTATTACTCTTGTGCCAAATTTGTTTCATTGGTACTATACCGGGATATTTGAAATTTCTCTTTGTTTATTTCACACAGGAAGATCAACATGTGGCTCTGCAAATAGCTAATACAATTTGGAATTCAATGAAAGGAAGACCAATTCTGGTACTGTATTTCTGCTGTGAATATTTGTACAATAATATCCAGGAAGGAGTTTGATGTCTTTTTATTTGGTATTGTAGGGTCGTATTTATCAAGGGAAAGAGCCTCCACAATTTATTGCTCTTTTCCAGCCCATGGTTATTCTTAAGGTATGTACCTATGGTACTCAAGTTTTCGAACAAACTATGCATTGATCTATTTAGTCTAAGAGATTTACAATATCAATTAGCATCTAAATTTGTTTGGAAAATCATGCAGGGTGGAATCAGCTCCGGATACAAGAAATCTATAGAAGAAAAGGGCGTGAAAGATGAAACATATTCTGGCACTGGCATTGCTCTTGTTCACATTCACGGAACATCAATTCATAACAACAAAACACTTCAAGTTGATGCGGTACTATTTACCTCTATATGCTTATGTCGATTTAAAGGGATACTATTTTTTGAAGCATGAAGCTGCATTTAATGCTTATTGTTGTTAAGATTTATGCACCAACCAGTAGAACCAAAATTCTGAACTGATGGAAAGAAGGTGGGCAATCCACATGTACTGTAACACTCGTCTCACGTGTGACTCAATGAGGCCTACACGTGAATAGAATCTCACGTATGACTCGATAAGGCGTATACATGGACAGAAAGAGGGCAAGAGCAATTTTGTTATTAAATTTCCGAAAGCCGAGCTTGAACCCAAGACCTCTGCTTTGATAACATGTTAAGTTTTATGCACCAACATGTAGAACCAAATGTCCGAATTGATGGAAAGAAGGTGGGCAATCCTCATATACTGTAGCTATTGTTATGTTGTCAAGATGGTATATCATAGTAACAACTGAGATTCTTACTCAAATATAATGCCACGACTTAGCATCAATGAATTATCTTGGTGTAAGATCGTAGTCCATCATAATGGTGAACAGTTAAAACGCAAAATATCGTAGCTATGGTTCAGTTAAGATGCAGTAATGTGAAGTATGAGCTAGGATCAGTTATCTAAAAGAAGTGTAGACTTACATGAGAGGCAAGTGAAAGCTTGATTTACATTTTCTTTGAAATTTTGAGTTATCATGTTTAAACATTGAGCTATGTAGAAGAGTTAGGTTGGCATAAAAATAATGAATGGCTTTAGTCGAGTAGAAGCGTTTAAAATGTTGAGTGCTAATTTTCTTTCAGTAGTACAATTTAATGTTATTCACATTCTTCTTTTTCTTTGTGATGACCTTTTTGACGACTCGACTCGTATTAGAGCCGTTTTTTATTCTCATTCTTTTTTATATAGCTTCCACTAACCTAAGTTATACACTAAAAGGGTCTTGAAGAATCAAATTATTTCTACCTTTAACTTGTGAGTAACACTTTTTAGGTTTCAACATCCTTGAGTTCAACGGATTGTTTTGTCCTCCAATCCGGAAATTCAATGTTTACATGGATTGGCAACACAAGTTCTTATGAACAGCAACAATGGGCTGCAAAAGTTGCTGAGTTTTTGAAGGTATATATGAGAAACAGATACCACCTTTGTTATTTCCCTTCTGTCTTTCTCTAGTTAGTGCATAATTCTCTGTCAACAAAGACAAACTGTGAGAACATGTGAATTTGTTGAAATGAAACTTAAGAATACTTGGGAATGTCATCCATTCTCTTACATTTTCTCATTGAGCCTTATGATGCAATATCTATCTGGAACTTAAAGCAAATGGGTTGACATCCGTTACTGAAAATGTTGTGGCCTTAGATCCACAACGGGATAACTACCGTGCAGAAGATAGCCAGACGGCATGGCTGCGAGGGATCGGGTAGACATAGGTTGAGAAGAGAGAATAACTAGGCAGAGATTAGATTGATTGTTCTTGCAGTTATCTAAGTTTAGTTCATGTTAACAACTTTACCATATTCCAACTGTAACAGGCCAAATATGTTTTAGCAAATGTGTATGCAAAACACTATTACTTAATCTTTGTTTATTTTATTTATAGTAATTTGCTAATAGTTATTTGAAACTACTATGCATGAAAAATGAACCAGTTGTGTTACAGTGAAGTTACCATCTACTGGAAAGGATACACACAATCTGTTCCTTTTGTTGTTGGAGGGAACTTGTATGTATATAATATTCATGGAGGCCATGTGATATTTGAATTAACATGGTTGTTTTTTCAAGAAAACGCAAAAGCTTTGCGTTTCTTTTTATTGAAAAGATAGATAGAGTTTGTTTACAACCTCCTGAGAGGCAGGCAGCATACATCATGGATTGTTTCCAGTTCCTGTTGGAAGTATGCATTGTGTTATACTTTTAAAAGATATCGACCTCCACTGGAAAAATTATTGGAGATATGAAACAATATGAATATGATTTCTGCCACAGAAAAGGCCTGTTTGCAATGCCGAAATTTCATAGAAACAGTTCAATGCTTGCTGGAGGAATCAGGGTTTATCCCTGCTTCCAAACGCACACCGACTTGGTTGCTACATTCCCTGATTTTCTTGTTATGACTAAATTGAGAAACAAATTTCCTCAGTCCCAGCTACTTATCACTAACCACGATTATCTGATGTTTTCCAAATTCACAGCCTGGCTCTTCTGTCAAACATTGCAAGGAGGGAACTGAGAGCTCTGCTTTCTGGTCTGCTCTTGGTGGAAAGCAGAATTACACAAGTAAAAATGCCACACAAGATGTTGTTAGAGAACCTCATCTGTATACTTTCTCATTTAGGAATGGTCAGTTGGAGTCAAAACTTAATTCCATAATTTCATCTTATTTTAACTCTAAATTTATGTTCTACAAGTACCCTAATCATCTTCCATTGTTTCGTTTTCATCTGTCATAACATGACCACCACTTATCAGGAAAGCTGGAGGTTTGTTGTCTTATTCTTTGAACGTTAAATTTTTATGTTCCAGCGCCTCAGGATTTCAAATTTCTAAAAGGCCTCTTTACCTGCAGGTTACTGAAGTTTTCAAATTTTCACAAGATGATTTGTTGACCGAAGATGTAATGATACTTGACACACATGCCGAAGTCTTTGTTTGGATGGGTCAGTGTGTGGACACGAAAGAGAAACAGACGGCATTTGAAACTGGCCAGGTATGGCATGGAGTATTAACCTTGCTGCTTTCATGTATATTATTATATTATTGTTTGACATATATCAACAACTGTTTTCCCCAGAAATACATAGAACATGAAGTGGCCTTTGAAGGTCTTTCTCCTGATGTGCCTCTATATAAAGTCAGTGAAGGGAATGAACCTTGCTTCTTTAGGACATACTTCTCCTGGGATAACACTAGATCTGTGGTACACTATTGGTTATTTAACACTTCCATCTTACTTTTGTGTTGCACTTCGAATTCTGTTTTATCTATCGTCCATTTGTATGATAGCAGATATTTTAAAGAGTTTACTTCAGGGCAACACTGCCTTCGTACATGGAAACCAACACGAGCCTAATTCTGTCCCTTCCCACTTCACTGTTTCATTGAGAGAGTGAGAGTTTCTGCTTGATAACTTCCTCATTCAAAGTGACTTGCTGAACCTAGAACTGAATCCACATGAGCATAAGAATTCTGCAAAATAACTGCAGTTGGTTTTCCCATTTTCTTTTGGATAATTTTGTTTAGTGCCTAACAGAATTCAGTAAAGGGCTTGGGAGGTTAGACATGATTCTATTTGAGATATCAAAATCTAAAATAATCAGAAGGGCTGATAAACATGGATATTCAAAAATATTTTTCTCCGGTAGTTTTTTCTTTTGCGGGCAAAAGGGAATATAATAAGCAATAGGGTTTACAACGAGGTCTTGGTCAAATACCTGAGACAGGTCCTCAGGTCTCGAGCCTATCCATACTTCTGTTCTACTCTCTGTTCTCGCAAAATTTGCGAGACAGTGACTCACCCTATTTTGAGTTCGATCCACTTTTACAATAGATTGGGTTCTTCAAAATTTAGGGGATTACATTTGTGACTTAATAAACCAACTTAATTTAATACTAGACCTGTAAGCTTAAGTGAACCCTCAAAAACTCAAGAGGAGGATGCTTGAAGTGATAGAACTACCCTATTTCTTTTCAACTGTTATTATTTCTTCTACCTCGCTTACATAATTTGCTGCCTATCAGTTGATATTGCCGCGGTAACTTCCAGCAATCCTATTTCTGCATGATTTATTATACTCACCTATGCTATGGTATTTGGTTGTACCACTTTACTTTCTCGCACTTGTTTTAGGATGTGTTATAATAAATTCCCCCCTCGAAACAGATTCACGGGAATTCATTTCAGAAGAAACTTTCACTTCTTTTTGGAATGCGTTCGGAGGTAAGTTACAATTCTCCTCTTAAAAGTCTTAGAATTATTGTTTATGGTATCATGCAAAAGATAATTGGAGATGTAAAACAAGTGGACTCAATTTACTAACTTAAAACTTTAATGGCTTGCAGAGTGGATCTAAGGGCTCAGGTGATGGTGGACCAACTCAAAGGGCATCAGCATTGGCTGCACTTTCATCCGCGTTTAATCCATCTTCCCAAGACAAACAGGTAAGTAGAGCATTTCATAGCCAATTATTATCAATTACATATCTGAAAACTCAATTAATGCCGTGATCTTCTTTAGTCTAATGATAGGCCTAAAAGCTCTGGTGATGGTGGACTTACTCAGCGTGCGTCAGCATTGGCTGCATTATCATCTTCACTCAATCCATCATCAAAACCTAAAAGCCCACACTCACAATCTCGTTCAGGTCAAGGTTCTCAGAGAGCAGCTGCTGTTGCAGCATTATCTAACGTTTTAACTGCTGAGGGATCTACTCTAAGTCCTCGAATTGGTACGTCATCCCAACTGCAGATGAAACTGGCTGACTTATATTTTACGTCTGCCCTCACATATAATTATAAGGATTTAATTAAAACTTGATATGTGTCGTCGTCAAAATTGTCTTCATGTAGTGCAATATTTTAGACTCACTGCATCATTTTAGTTTACCGACATAGTTGACCGATAGGACCTTGTTTGTTTTCCTCAGCAAGAAGTCAAAAACAACATCAATACTTTGGGTTACATTCTAGCCTGTTAACTGCGTTCCATGTCACTGTTTTGTAAATTATAGTGGTTGTAGTTATGACTCAAATGATTGAAATAAATAAATAATGAAGATGACTCCTGCCGAGATTTGTTTCTTCGTTCTTGTTTATTTATCTTGGTACCATATCTTGACAACTTCAGTTGATGTGCAGATGCTGAGAGAACAGAATTAGCATCTTCAGAATTTCATACGGATAACGATGCTCATGGAGATGAAGTGCCATCCGAGGGGGAGCGAACAGAGCCTGATGTATCACAGGAAGAAACCGCTAATGAAAATGGAGGTGAAACAACCTTTAGTTATGACCGTCTGATATCAAAGTCTACCGACCCTGTCCGTGGGATAGATTACAAACGCCGAGAGGTTTGTTATTTCTATTGCCTCCTTAAGAACAAAGTCTGTGCTATCATTATCTCTTTTATCTTGTGAAATGGCTAAACTCCGCACAATCGTAAAATAACGACGAATTGACTTTAAAAAAAACCTTCTATTATATGATGTTTGTTCAGCCCAGAAGATACTCATTATATCTACTTCTATTTGTCATGTTTACTTTCTCACTATGGTTGCCAGCTATTCTTCAGTCTAAACGATCCACCTGTAGCATGAGCGGAGGTGTGTGCACTCATCCGGCGGGTTTGAAAGGCTAATTCCGTGTTGCTTTTGCAGACTTATTTATCGGACAGCGAATTCCAGACTGTATTCGGTGTTACCAAGGAGGAATTCAACCAGCAGCCAAGGTGGAAGCAAGAATTGCAGAAAAGAAAAGCCGATCTTTTCTGAGGCATAACCTTCTCCGGATGCAGAGGCTGCACAAATTCCTAGTTTTCTCTTGCATGATTGGTGTCATGGCACATCAGAAGCCCATGTCTGAGGCAATCTTGTCATGTTCCAGATGCGAGATCACTTGCTGATTTATCCGCTGATTTCTCCAAGTTTTCTAGTGTATTCTTTATTTTGTACATGATCTGTGTTACGCGGCTCCAATGGCCGCCCCTACATCAGTCACTCTAAGCTTGTTCTGGTCGATGCATGTGCACACTAGAGGGGCATTCTTGTCGATGTTTTCGAAGGGCGTGCTATATTAGCACTAAGATGTATGATACAATTTGATGTTCAGACATCTTTTATTTTTATTTTATTTTGGAATACTTCTGTATTTATCAGTCTTATTTTAACTGCTCTCTTCTATGGACTAGCAGTTATGGTACAAAGATCTGTTAAGCTGATGATTTTCGGTCATTCTACTTAATACAAATCCAGCTCATTGATACACTTGCTGTACTTGCAAAGTACCTGAGCATATACACTGATGATGCAAACAGATCTTCTACCGAAAAGAAAAATATTTAGAAAGTTAGTGTATGCAAAAGAAAAGGAGCAGACAGATTTGAGAAATCTTTATGCACCAAAAGTGTTAGTAGTATAATTCCTAGGCATTGCTCTGCTCAACCAGATCGAGGGTGTTATCGCTTGGCACAGCCGGCACCCTAAACCAAAGTCGCTCTTCGGAGTCAAACCAGCGTGCGCTGTTCAGGTCCGACAATGACACATCATATTTCCAAAGGATCAATGCAGACCCCTACAATGAGGACTCTGGAGATGGGAGGTTGGGAATTCCGCGTCAGAAGTCAAGCTCTTGTCCCAGGCTTGTCTTCAGGACTTCCTTCGTGGCTGGAATTAATTTTTTTGAATTCTCCCACATATGAAGGATGTGTTAATGTTGTTGTTTGGGTGTTTTACATATTTTTTCATGATTATTAGAGGCCCTAATGCGGACTCAGGCACACTAGTATATGAAAAGTGCCTACTACACACAATATGCTTCCCAGTACACACTATGCTCCGACAGAATTTGTCTCAAGAAATACACCGTCACAGACTGTTCTATAAGAGCACTCTCTAACTTCAGTTTACAGTGTCTATGCTGTAATAATAGTACTCATATTCACGTTCTGGATGTATCATGATCAGACCAACCTTGCAGCAAACAAATCAGAGTGCGAGCCAGTACCATTCAAATCTATTGAGCTATATTTCATAGGATAACTTTAACAAGTCTGAAGCACAGATGCATACAGGATGTGACTATTTTTTCCCCACTAGTCTTGGTTACACAGGTAAATTCATAACCTAAAGTAATGTAAGTTCTATATATCTACAAGTGCTCAAGAAATTGCAGCGCTTCTGAAATGCAGAGACTCCCTCTCAGAATCTGTCAAACTTTCTGTAGCACATGACACAGAGAGCAACGAATACTGTGATGCCACTGACAACACACAGCGTGTCGAACCGGCACTCGCTTCGTATCTTATCCTCTTTCAGCTTGCTCTGAGCCCTCAAGTACAAATGGCATGAATGCAGCACCTCGTCATAGTTCCTGCTCCGGTGGCAGCTCATTGCCTCCTTCAGAACGAGGAGGCTGCGGTGCCCGTTGAGGTGGACGCCTTCCATATCTTCTATCTGCATGTTCAATTCAGTCAGTGCGAGCGTTGATGGTTCACCTGTCCCTTCACTCCCCGTACTGGTCACGCGGAACTTCATCAGCAGAATGCATTTCGCTACCTGACATGGCAGGACCTCCTTCGCCGGAAGGACAGAACCGAACCGTAGCACGAAATCACTATCTGTCGGCCAGTGCCTCTGCCCACCTAGCGGGTGCCAACTTGACAGGTTAACAGCAAGCTTCATCTTTTCGTTGACCATAATCCAGCTTAACTTTATACCATCATTCAGATCCCTCCAAAGTTTCCCGTCTTTCCTTTCTTGTTCTAATGAGGCCACAGATGGTAAGTCATTGATGGCTGACAAGAATACCTCTCCATCAGCGTTGTCATTATTTTCAGGTAAGTGATGAAACACATCTATCCGAAACGGGCAGTTGTTGAACCAGCTATCTGCGCCATCCGAGCTGGGAATTCCCCATATGGTATTTGAGTAGAGCGCACGATCTTTGTACTGTACATCAATTAGCGATACAAAGTCTGAAGGCAAGGCATTTTCAAGTTCATCTGTGTAATCATAGTAGTAGCAGTCGTACTCGTCCCATTCTTCAGCAAAGAGGTTAGTTTTAGTGGCCTGAACCGTAGGAAAATCTTTGTTCAGTATAAGTGTGGAACAATCTGCATAGAACTTCCTGAATCCACCAACAGAAATAATTAAGCTCCTAACATTGTCATGGTCTGTTGATGGCCACAAAGATCGGCATGCATTTTCCCATAACTCTTCTTCCCTTGATATGTCCCGGAGATCAGCACATACACATCCTGCTCTTGCTAGTGCTGCACCATCAAGACGCTTCAGTATGTCATGTAAAACGTCAGCACTGAGTAATGTCATGCTTGCAGCTTCTTTTTGTTAAAGGAGAAACAGACGATATATGGTCAACTGCAGCATAAGAAAAAGGAGGATCGTCAATTTTAGCACAGCATGTCATGTGATAATCAGATTTGATACGGCATGGTCAACATGTTCTTACTAAATTTAAAGAAAAGAAAAATTATATGTTACCGATAATTTAGAACATCACTAATTTTTCATGAAGTTCCATATCAGTTTGACATTAATATCGTAGCTGGTGTTGGTCATAAATAGTATGCCCACAAGATCGAACTTCCGCATTCTAAAATCAAGATTATCGATTTGATTCCGCTCAATAAAAGGCGCCTGATGGCATTCCTTCTAGCACTTTTATCATGAAAAAGATGCATTTAGCGTTTACTTCTTCATAATGGTCCAAAAAAATCATCTGTTCAATAAAAAATTGTGGTTCGGTTGTTGTTCAAATAACCCCCTTCTCCGAAATGACAGAAACAATAATTAACTGCTTTTTTTTCAAAGAAGTGTTCAATGAACAAAGGGGCCGTTTTGAAATGTGAAAAGTGGAAACGACATGCAATTCTACATACATTAAGCACTAGCGAGGGCATTAAAAACTGAGAAGGCTCCTACAGGTTTCAGAGGGTTGGAGGAAGCAAAAAAAAGAAAGTCCGTACGAAAGCATGGCTTACAAAGTTACTATGATTAGGATGGCAGCGGGAAACCATCGAAGAACTGAACAAGCCTAGGGTAGGAAACTACTCCGTACATACAATTTCGACGTGTAGGCACTACACCGGATCTTTTAGCAAGATACCCAATAGATCTATAGACAGAAACTGTCTTGAAGACATCAACTAAAGTCAACAGTTGTTGTACAGGAACCATTGGACAAAATTGGTCGAAAGAAAGAGGGGGCAGATTCATGAGGATGGAAAGGAAGAAGAAGAAGAAGAAGAAGAAGAAGAGCGCATCACCTAACCAATTTTCCACCCAAGATTCAGCGATTCATCTGACGGAGAAAGCCGAGGGGGAATGGAAATCCGGAGGACAAACAACTGGAGCAGCCCCGCAGCGGTGGCTGACAGCTGCGCAAGCTCGCATTGTGACTAACGTCGCTGGACCAGGGAGAAAATTGCGGATAACACCACATGTTGGGGCAAAAATTGCACAGAACCACAACCATGTTTGTTTTTTGCACCAAACACCAGTTTTTGGGGGTAATGAGTTGCACATCACACAAATCTTTTCATTAGCAGCTTTGACACCGTATTAGGAAAGTTGGACCCACCGTATTAGTCCAACAAGACGAGCTGGGGTAGGTCCATTCTCGGCGAAGACCAGTACTTGCTGTCGCTCGGCATGTCCTACAGCGTCACGCACCCCGTCGACGGAGCTCCTTCTGCGCGAGGGCGCGCGCGCTTGGCCTTGGCTGCCGGCGAGGTCCCGCAGGTCGAGGGTTGCCCTGCCCCGCCTGCTCGCGACGGCAAGGGCAACTCCGGGCGACGATTCCTGTTGGCCATGTAGCTCGCGCTTCCGTGCACGTGGCACGCCTTGCCGCCGGCTCGTCTAGGACGTCGCTGCCGAGAAGGAAGCTGCGCTCACGTTGCCGAGATGAAAGCGTCTGCGAAGCTCGTCTCGGCCGTCCGAGGCGAGGAAGATCCCGGCAGCCTCTCACATCCTCATCACCTCCTTCACATCTCATTGCTATATACTCATCAATCTCTATATTCACACCGAGTCCTAGCTCCTCATATGCCCCATTTGTCGGGAACACGATCGGCACTTGGAGCGCGCCATTGTTGGCCTCATTGTCCTCCCGTCGTCATAGACCTTCCCGAGCTCCCAAACCTTGTCAAAAAGCTCTGCCTCGCCATTCTTATCTTACCTAAGAAGGAATATAGTGGGAAGGCTTTGAATCGACGGCATGTACTTCGTCTTCCCAAGTCCGGTGCGCCACCGTCGGGTCGCCGTTTCCATGGTGAATATCGCCGAACACTGGGCCGTTAGGGGAAAGGGGAGCAATTTACCGGAGGAGCACCAGGCCGTTCTTCGACTGAACTCAGCCACCGGCTACCAGCACCACCGTGGTGAACCTCCATGCTCGTGCAGGACGACGGAGAATCTGGACATGTTCGAGAGGGGAGAAGACGCTGGTAGGGGACAGAAAAAAGAGCGCTCTGGATGCTTGTCACGATGGACTCTACTGGATCAATGTTACTAATTGGTCATCGATGCTGTTAATTACGAGTTTTGGGTTCTCTGCAACTCATTACGGCAAAAGCTGTGGTTTTCTGCAAAAACAAGTTCATGTTGTGGTTCTGTGCAACAAAGTCGCCAACAGTTGGTGTTAACTGCAATTTCCTCTGGACCAGGCCTTGGTCGACAGCGTAGGCATCGTTGAGAGATTCCATTGCACGGTGCACGTGCACTAGTCTACAATGACTTCATCTAGGAATCCCTGATGCCTGATGGGTGTGGACTGTGGAGTAAAACGGCCGACTTCGAGTTTGTTTAGAAGGCCGGTGATTTACTTCCTCAGTTCACAATAATTTGCGTTCTGTATTTTGTCAAGATCAAACTTTGATCAAATGTATATGAAATTTCAAATATACTTGATTAAACTTTAAAATTTTGACTTTGAGAAAACGCAGAATGCGAAGTAAATAAAAACATAGGGATCATATAATTTGGAATTTGTCTACACTGGTGGGTATGGGTTTTGGCCTCGCTGGCCTTATACGGAGTATATTCTTTTCGCCCCAAAATATAAAATGTTTTGGTAAGATAAAACAGCTTGTCGAAAACTCAAAAGAAAAAAAGCTTACCGAAACAATTTATATTATGGGCGGAAGAGCTGCATATATTAATAAAGTTTTAAACGGTCAAAGTACAACATGGATTGATGTTGGATACCAACGTACACTAATAGAAGAAAATAAAATATTTTTGGAACGAGGATCGGCCCCGAAGGACCGAGAACTTCATTAACTTGGAAGTGGAGTTACAATACATAGCAATGACCTCAAGAAAATTAAAAATACAGTCAAGTCCTTACTTTTTGTGCGGAGGACCCTAGATCTACGTACGTTGAAAAACACGATCGGTCCAGCTCCATCTCCACCTCGCTCGCTCTGCACCTGACCATGGTCAACCACGACGACACCGGGGACATGCCCACTTGGGTCGTCGCAGCAGGAGCCAACCATGGCGGAGTTGTAGGGCCTGCAGAGAATAAAGTGGAAAGAGTTCTTGAGCCGGCCTTCAGATGCCAGCATCCAAGGGGGGAGTGACCACCCTTTGACTTTGATAAACCGACAGCTAAAATGCGCCGATTATGTACTCCTAGGTGTCGCATCATCGTCGAGGTAGGAGCTCGCAGCTGCTGTGGAAGCCCAATCGATGCAGCGCATAAGCCTCCCCTCATCTGCTCCCGAACCTTGCAGATCGAAGAAGATATTGTCGTCCTCTGCCCTCCCCGCCTCCAAGACGACAAGAATAGGGGCGAAGAACTCCAGATCTACCTTCTCAGGAGTAAGCACGAGCTTACTCGATGTGGAGGAAATGGTTTCGCCGCTGCCCACCACCGACTCCACCCACTAGGGCGCCACATCAACACCACCCCAAGTTGCCAAGCACCGCCCACATGCCTCATCAACCAAAGCACCGACATCACACCATTTCAGGAGAGAGCTCAAACCCTAGATCTATACCACGTACTACTACTCTGTACAAACCAGACTCCTCCCCCATCTCCTCCAGCCAGCCAGGCCTCCACAAAAGGGAGAGGGAGGAGCCAGGGCGACTCTCCAGGGGAGGGAGAAATGAGAGATGTAAACGGAGAAGAGAGACCGAATGATATAGTCAAACACAAAGAGAGACAAAACAACATCCAAAGAAGAGTACGACTACTACACGCTAAGGCATGACAAGATGGAATAGAGATGTCCGATGCTTGAAGTATTCCTCCCAATCAATCGAAGAGCAATATGGATCGATGTCACCAGTGTAAGCCATATAAGCGTTGGAATCTTAGCAAACTGACTTCACGTGTGCTTCCACCAGCCACATGGTCACACACAACAATGAACTAACAGAACAATGCATATTGTTCTAGAGAAAAACGCCTCAAAATAGGGAACAACACAAAAGTAATGTCATCGCAAGACCTACAGAGGGTCTAGGTTTTCCCTCAGAGACATCAGACCATAATTGGGGAGATGAACGAGGCTCAACAAAACACCTTCAAGGAGGGGAATGGTGCCTGAGAGCGTCATCGTTATCGTCACAGGACAGACCTAGCACGACTTTTGCTCGAGCCCTTGACTTCCGACACACATAAACCACTCCAAAACGAGGCTCTGAACTTTCCAACTTTATTACCGTCCATGCCAACCATCCACGGAGGCTAGACGAGATCTAGAGATACATCAAAAATGAGGATATGACTAGGTGAAGGCTGCAACGTTACCCTAACATTATTCAACCACATTACCATTGCAAAGTTTTCCTTCTCTCATGTTCTTGAGAAAATCACTAAGAGAATCAAACAAGATCACGTTCTAGCCTTGGAGATTAGTTAGTTACTCTTAAATATTTGGCAACTCCTAACCCGCTAGGCGTCGTTGTTGACCATCCAATCTAAGGACTGACAGCAACAAGTTTATGTGTTCACCTCAAGATCAACCACGAGTGATCGAGCTAAGTTTAGATGGTCTTGAGCTCGGGAAGAAGACGGCTATGTCCGAGGACTTGGCTGGACCTACGCATAGCCGCTCGAAATGAATACATAGAGTTGCCCACCAGTTTGAACTTTGGGAATTATATCTGGTGTTTTCGTCTCCCTCTTTGCAGTTAATAGTTGTTCTTATTTACCGTTGTTCTTGCTCCTTGATGAAATTATCCGTTTTAAGCATCATTATCATTTCTGCTTAATTTATTTTATGTTTTGTTATTTCATCAACTGCTCTCTTGGATATGTAGTTTACTTGAATCATATGTTAACTGGTCATACTTAAAAGTAATTTCCATGAACTCCTATTCACTCCCTTTAGTCTCATACTAGAACAAGTTTGGTGGAGATCCCAACACAAGGGAGAGAGAGCAAAAGAGAGAGAGAGATATAAATTTAGATCTAATAGAGAGGGCACCTCAAAACCAGCAGATCTGGATCTAATCTCGAGGGGGGAGGGGTAGCCTCCACAACTCAATGCGTGGGAGGAGGGGCTTCCCCTCCCCTACTTTATATAGGGGAGGAGGATGGAGCAAAGGCCGGCCAAGGGGCTGCCTTGGGGGTGGGGGCACAGCCCACATGGGCCTTGTGGTCCAATTTGGCCACCCCCTTTCTTGCCCGTCAAGGCAAAGGCGGGCCCTCTAATGGCCTGTCCCAACGTGGCCTAAGCCAAGTGGGCAGCCCATGACACTATCCGGAATATTCTGTAAGGTTCTGAAACCTTTCAGATCCTTCCTGAACCTTTGAATGCTCATTAGGATTCACCGGGACCATCCCGGGATCCGGAACTGTTCCGGTTTTCCGCTCCGAATATTTTGATATCAACAGAAACTATTTCTATAACTCCACGACATCTAGTTTCTATTTCTATAACTCAGTGACATCTTATGTCCGCTTATTTAATTTCCGAAACACTTCCCAAATATCTCCCAAATATTAGTTCCAATCCATCAACGTGTTTAATAACTAAAGAAGATTTAAGCATGTGACCCTAGAGGTTCGATAACGAGTGGACAAGACCTGGAACTCTTTCGGTCAATAATCAATAGTGGAGCCGTGGACGCCCATATTGATTTCCACCGTTATACTAATGAGTTCGACTGAACCTTTTAGTTCTCATACATAGTTCCCATTGCTTCGCGATACTAAACAAAAACCGTGGTGAAATTTTCCGATATAGTGTGAAGCAACTCTTAATCACTATATCGTGTTATCCTCATTACCTGTTTGTTCCCTTTCTCATTCATGTATTCCGGTATCCCCATGATTTACAGCATGTTGTGTCTGCGTAGACGATGATGGATAGTCATACCCAGTGGCCACATATAGTATCTCTCCATCGCCGGAGGAGAAATTCCCAGTCTCGAATCATGAAGTCCAATACACATTTTACGAGCTACCCAGAAGCCGCCGTTAACCTAAAACCCTCATGGTCAAAGGATATATGCTTATGACGATAAGGTCTCATAGTATATCAAACTGTTGGGTCTGTCTAGCCAACATTGTTTTGCCTACAATGTGCTCCCAATGTTGTCGGTATACTTCATACCCATGACCAGAAAAACAGGGCCATCATACAACAAATGAGTTATTCTTTATAGGCAAGACTAGGACTATAACTAGTGTTTATATTTTCACATGTGCATACGGGTTTTCCTTTGAAACTAAATATAGAAACCATAACAATTATAGCGTGGAACATAATCATTAATTATTAAATGGATATTAATAATAACAAGTATTATTGCCTCTAGGGCATATCTCCTTCAGAGCATGACTTGGAGGAGGGGCTCCCCCCAAGCCACCAGCCCCCATGGGCCTTGAGCCCAGTCAATCTAGAGTTGAGGGGGCGCCTCCCACTCCTTGGGGGCCAAGCAAAGTGGGCGCCCGCCCGGCCTATATGGGCCTTATGGCCCATATGGCTGCCCCACACTTGGGTCCAACACAGTGGGGCAGCCCATGGAGCCCTCCGGTATATTTTGTAACCTTTTAGACCTTCTTGACCCTTCTAAAATTATTAGCTGCCTGTTTGGGGTGATCTGGGACATTCCCGGTACCCAGAACTTTTTCGATAATTTATTTGACAATACTTTCGATCAATCCAGAACCATTCCAGTGACACTCTCTCATGTATCCAACCATCAATGTACTCAACAAATTGAAGGAAGACTTAAGCGTTTGACCCTACAGGTTAGATAACAAGTGGACATGACCCGAAACTCCTTCCGGTTAATAATTAACATCAGAGCCGTGTATGCCCATATTTATTCCCACTGGTATACGAATGTGTTCGAGCGAACCTGTTAGTTAACGTATGTGGTTCCCATTGCTTTGCAGTACTTAACAACACCGCGAGGCGAGACATTCCGATATCCCTGTGAAGTAAGTCTTGATCCTGATATCTTGTTATCGTCGTTACTAGTATGTTTCCTTTTCTCGTTACCGTATTCCTGTATCCACATGATTTACATCATGATGTGTCTGCATAGACAACTGATAGATACCGATATAAGTGGGCCTAGGAAGTATCTCTCCATCGTCGGAGCAGGAATTCCAAGTATTGGATCATTAAGTCCAATACATGTTTTTAAGATATCCAGAAGCTGTCGTTATGATCATAATTTTACGGTATGACGTTAGACAAAACCAAAACACCTATTCCAACATGTAGGGACCTAAGACCCTCATGGTCGAAGGACATGAATTACATTAATCTTTTTTTGATATTATTAACGACACTATGACGATAAGATCTCGTAATGTATCAGTAAGTTGGGTCTGTCCAGCCCATTGTTCCGGCAACAATGTGCTCCCATTGTTGCCTGCACCCTTTTGCCCTTGACCAGGAAAACATGGCCATAATGCACCCAATGCGCTAGTCTAAGAGACAAGAGTAGGGATCTTCTTGATGTTAATTAATATTTCTAGACATGGGTATGGGTTTTCCTCCGAATCTATATTCAGAAACCATAACAGTTATAACACAAAAATATAAACATTAATTATGAAACAAATATAAATAATAATATTTATTATTGCCTCCGGGGTCACATCTCCTTCATGTAGCACAATATGGTTTTCTCGAGACTGTTGAGTCGCTTGCGTTACCTAACTATTTGAAAGAGAATTGGTAGAATGGTGTGCCAAGGTATTCAATTATTGAATCACCATTACACAGTGGTAATTCTAGGTCTTGAAATTATCAAACCGTATTCAAAACCTTGGAGTAATCAATAATGTTATCGTTCAACACATGCAAACTATTGTTCATCCTGTGATATTCAGAAAAGTAGCATATGTTTGTTGCCCCTTTTTTCAGCTTTTTTGAAGTGTTTTCATATATAGATTTTTAATTTCGAAAACAGGCAGGAGTAGGTGAGCACGGGAAGTCAAAGGGGATTTTCGGAATTGTACATGGAAAGTGCTAGTTCTTAGTCAGGAGCACATCTTCGAGCAACTTGTCAAAATTGCGGTGAGACGATCCGCCGGGCTTGGCCGCCATGATCGCCTTCTCCCGCCATTCCTGCGCCCTCTTCCTCATATTTTTGCCATTCTCCCCGTCCATGAGTTCTGTGATAAGGCTGGCAACGGCGTCGCGATGGACGTTGCTATCGATCTCCATGCCGACCCCCCACTCGTCGCACTGGTACCGGCAGTTGGTTTGCTGGTCCCCGAAGAAGGGCCAGCTGATGATGGACACGCCGCCGCACACGCTCTCCAGCGCCGAGTTCCACCCACTGTGCGTCAGGAACGTGCCCACGGCCGGGTGGTTGAGCACCTCCTGCTGCGGGCACCAGGAGGCCATGAGCCCGCGCCCTGCCGTCTCTGCCAGGAACTCCGGTGGAAGAACCGCCGTGTCGCCCCTGACGAGGTCGCGGCGGATGATCCACATAAAGTGCTTGCCGCTGTTGGCCAGCCCCCACGCGAATTCCAACAGCTGCTGGCTGGTCATGATGACGATGCTCCCGAAGTTGACGTACACGACGGAGCCTCGTTCCTTGCCGTGGAGCCACTGAAGGCACTCCTCCTGCTCCTTCCACAGGCTGAGGCCGCTGATAGCTGACGTGGTGCGCGGCGCGAGCAGAGTGAGCGGGCCGAGCGTGTAGACCTTGGGTTTGCCGAGGAGCGCCTCCATGGCCTCCACCGCCTCGCCCTCGAGGTCGACGAAGCTATTGAGGATAACCGCCGACGCACCGGCCGCGCGCTCCGTTTCCTTGATGGCGTAACCCACCATGAAATCGTCCGGGTCCGTGCTGCGTATGAAGCTCGGGAAGTCCCTGAGCCTCATGTTCCTCAGCCCCGGCAGGTCCTCCACCGGCGTGTCAAGGTATCCATCCGTCAGTTGTTTGACATCTGCCTATGCGGGTACGGGTATAGAGTAGAGACACACAAGTGTTAGCGGCAGGGCGCGCAGTGCACAATGTATGTTCGGTCGAGAGGTGTACCTTTGAGTGGGACAATGCCCCGTTCGATGAGGAGGCGATAGTAGCGATACCCGAGGTAGCTGACAGTGCTGGCAGTCCAGAGCTGAACGTAGGGGAGGCCAAGCTCCTTAGCCGCGTCCATGGAGAAACCCATGATGAGGTCCGAGACGATGCAGGTAACGGGGGGTTGGTCACCCGTTGAGGCCGTGCCATTTAGCTCGGTGAGGAGGCGGCGAAAGGGCCCGAGGCAGGTCTCCGTGGTGGACTTGCACAGGGACGGGATGTCCTGCGTGACGTCCTCGTCGACATCGTCGCCCGACGGAGCTAGCATGCCGTCCGGGATGGTGGCGAAGCGGAAGCCCCGGGAGCCGGCTAGCTCGGCGGCGCCACGCGTTCTGGCGAGGCGGGCGTGATTGTACTCGGAGTTGACGAAGGTGACATGGAAGCCGCGGGCGTGCAGCAGCTTGGCCACGTTGAGCATCGGGGTGATGTGCCCCTGCGCCGGGTACGGCAGGCACACGGCGTGGGCCGTCTCCTCGACCTTGTACGGCAGGCACACGGCGTGGGCCGTCTCCTCGACCTTTCCTTCTTCCATGGATTTCTGCGGATTTTGTTCTTTCTGCGAAATGGCGAAGGGGTGTGCCACTCTTTGGTCACTTCTTCTCACTTGTTTTTTTAGATGACTTTCTCACCTTCTTTGGTTGGTTGTGAATCAACCTGTATCTGGATGGGGATATGATTTGAGGATGTCCTTGTAAAATCGAGGTCCGTGGGAAAAATGTGAGAATAATATGATTTGATATGCCTCTAAAAATCCTTCAAAACACCGTGGACAATTAAGGAGACACTGCACAATATATAATGAGTATTGTCTCATTGAGAACTCACATTAGAGCATCTTTAAAACAACATTAAAAGCCGTTTGAGTTAGACTTAAATCTGTTTTACCGTACCGCGCGGGCAGCATCAGAATATACTAGAAGGAAAAGACGCGCGATGCCGCGCCCGCTCCTTTACAGCCGACCATAGACGAACAAATAGTAGGAATGAAGAAATTTAAGTTTTGAATCTTAACTTGCTTGAAACATTTCAATTCACTATAACAACTCTTAAGTTTAAATTCTGAAGTTGCACAAACTATCATTGGCGTGCAATGCAACCGTTGAGCATCTGGCACACTGACAGTTTGCAAGCAGAGAAGTAAAGCACAAATATTTCTCTGCTTTAGCAAGTTGAGGAATACAGAACGCAGGAGAGTGAACATGAACCCCAAATAAAAAAGCTTGAGCTCCACATAATCTCATAACCTATGCAACTGTAAAGAACATGATAGCCTTTGGGAAGTTGAGGAAAGACGCATATTATGACGGTACAACATATAATTACACCTAAAAATACAGTGCCCTGTCATGCCATCATTATCCTCCTAATAACATGATAGCCAGCAAGGATCAATAACCAATCAGTATCGTCCTGATAACATCACAATGTGCCCTGCCATGCCATCATTATCTTGTATTCATGAAAGAGAAATCAATTAGTAAAGTTAACAGAAAGTTATCTGAATATTTTGTTTGAAACAAGGCAAAAGCTTTGCTAGGAGCAAACATCAGCTTAAAAAAGATCATAGCACAATGCAAAGATGGTTTTGCACAATGCAAAGACAAACCGAATAAGATGCTCAAGAACTACAGGAAGGATCATATCTAGGTTTGGTTTATTTGAACCAAAAAATCATGCTTACAAAAGTATAAATTCACTGTCGTTGTATTTAAATTCTTGTCCAAGAGTTCTTAGCACAATGCAAATATGGGTTGCTGCGTTTAATCAAAGCAAAGAAAACTTTCAATATCTCCGCACTAAGATTAGACAGAACCATAATGGAAGTAAGCGGAGTAACGTGATATAAAATAAACACTGTAGTTGCATTAAGCAAAGAGCCACGATATCATACATGTGAAAAAACTTCTAAACCAGACTGTTTCATAGTTAATCTGAGCTACTTTGTACTCCCTCCGTTTTTTAATATAAGATGTTTTAGGTGTTGCACATGTTGTCTAGAAACATACTAAAGTGAGTGAACATGCACACTAAGACATGTCTACATACATTTGTGTACATGTGCATGTAGACAAATGCTAAAACATCTTATATTAAAAAACGGAGGGAGTAGTATTTAAGATAATGACTTCAAATAACATAACGACTCTATACAACAAATATATATGAAATCAATAGAATTGCCATACACAATTAATTAGAACATCATGAGGTGAAATACGCTTGTATCAGCCTTTCAAAATACATGTACAAGTGAGATTCCTTTTTTTTATATAATTCTAGACTATAACCAGACAACCTAGATATTTTAGGCACTAATAATAACTGTAAATTGTTGTGGCTAGAGATCGCATACTTGGTAGCACTCCATCTATAGCCTGCTATTTAAAACTTTGCTAATAACTGTAAATTGTTGTGGCTAGAGATCGCATACTTGGTACCACTCCATGCTGCTGCAATAAAATTGCAAAAGTAGGGCACGCTAAAATATTGTTATAAGGATCACTATATGCAGAGGTTTCCTTCCTCCTGCTACTATGGCTTCTTCCTCTAATCTCAAAAACTCCTTCAGGTCGTTGAGGAAGGAGCAAACGTATCTGCTATTTTGCCTCCTCTATACGTCAGCCCTGCAACTATATGGCCAGTTCCATTGAGCTGATTTGCAGCCTAGCAGTACCCTATCACTGAACTTGGAAGATAGTGAAGGTATGAACCATTTCAGATAAACAATCCGCAGTTAGCGACCAAATAGATTTGTGAGCAGCAACTCAATGAAGTTCAGAAGGATTAAGGTTAGACTCTTGTCTTCTGATGGATACCAACTAAATCCACACATGACAAATAAGTCTGAAGTGTTACTTTCTGGTAAAAATATTACCAACGAAATTCAGCTTAGATACCAAGTGAAGACCACAGTCCATGGCTCCATGCATACTCCTTGGTGTAACAGATAACATGCTATAAAGCATCAGATAACAAAACAAAGATTCAGCAGTTTGCAGCTGCATTACAGAAGTTCGGAACCACCATGTAAATGAACTAACCATCATATCTCTTAATGCTTGTATGCTGCACAAGTACCATCACTTGCTACATGAAAAATAACATGCTTGCTAGACAAAAAGGACGGCTGCTTCATGATACGCAAAACATGACTTCTTGTCATCATTCTAGCCCACATTTTAGGGCTCCTTTGATTCATAGGATAAGAAAAGTGTAGAAATAGGAAACCCATAGGATTGAAATGTCATGGCTAGTTGAATCCTTTAGGAAGAGCAATTGTGTTTGATGGCAAAGGAAAAGTAAAAGAATTGTAAAAAGAAGTTGGAGTGAATGTTAGAATTCCTATGGGAAATAGTACAATGATTCCTATGGGGAAAATTGCTATAGGAACCAATTTTACGAATCAAACGACCAATGTAGGAAAATTTCCTATAGGATAAAATTCTTTAAAAATCCTTTGTACTTCCTTTGAATCAAAGTTTTAAGGTAAAATTTCAGAACAAAACTGAAGATAATATGAAGGAATCCTCAACAAAAATAATAACATGAAGGCTGAGTACCTGTGGACCGTGCATATACATGGATGTAGACATTCTTGTCGTCAGCTTTGACAAAATAGCAACTCGTGGTGTAAATTACCCCAATGGGGAAAATAATTGAACACCTAGTCCATAGTCTTTGAGTCGATCTCGTAATTCAAGGGCGCAATAAAAGGCGGGTGGGGGCATGTATCAGCTACGCTAGTGTTAAGACCAAGATAGCAATGGCAGAGGCTCTGTGTTGCAGGCACCAAGGGAGTCCGCCATACATGAGGACTTCTTGGCAGCGCGGCATCATAACCGGCACGAAGGCAAAGCCCACAGCACCGTGCAGCCGGCCGAGGCACCGAGCCAAAGGAAGACGCAGCCAAGACGGGCGACTAAACCTAGCAGAGCACAAAATCCCTAGCAGCCCACCCCCACCGCAACGCAACCACACACCCCTCTCCTAGAAGCTAGCACTCCCCCAGCCGGCAAGCCCGTGAACGTGTCGCCGATTCACCCCGCAGAAATAGCTGGCACCAAAAGCATGTCGCAGGCAGACAAACTTAATAGAAGGGTCGTCGACGACGAGTCGAAGAAGGCCTGAGAACGAAAGAGCTCCCGCTACACCTATGGAGAAGAAAAGCGCAATGCGGGGAATGGGCACACGAGCGAAACCAGGAGACGAAGCAGGAGATTGAATGGGCCTGGGGAACCGAGGACGGGTAGGTTGCCAGCAAATCCCAATCTCACGAGCAGTCGAGCACCCACGCACCGCCACAGTCCCCCAAAAAATATTCTCCTAACCAAAGAACACTAAGGAAAAACACAGAAACGCAAATGAGCTGAATCACCGTAAGCAAAGCAGAAAATAACTGTGAATCAATCCAAGAGAGGAAAAAGCTCCCCAAATAAACAAAAAAATCAAACACTACGGGAATCTGGCGAGACGCCGACGGCCGGAAACCGTCGGCGTAGCCAAAGCCCGACGGTAGCCGTCGGCGTAGCGCCGTCGGCGTTTACCCCGTCGGCGTACCCACCCGGCCATCGGCGTATGCGGACCCCGTCGGCGTACGTGGTGGTGGGACCCACAAGACGGCATCCGGCCGTTCCGTCAGCCCCCCATACGCCGACGGCATTGCCGTCGGCCTGTGCGTGCCACGTGTCGAGCTCCTGCTAGTCGCTGGGGGTCGTTAGACGCCGACGGCATTGCCGTCGGCGTATGTGCACACGTGGCTATATCCTGTATCTTCCTGTGTGCCTGGGAGACATCCTATTGCCGTCGGCGTATGGGTGACCATATTTGTTTGGGTTTTGCTGTTTATTGCTGCTGGTTTCTAGCACATTTCGAATACAATTAAAATTACACACATTTTAAAACATCACAGAACATCATATATATAATCCAAATCATTATACAAACTCCAAATGACACAAACATAATTTGAATTCATAGCATTCATACAAACACACCCGGAACACCCGAACACATCCTACATCTCCTAACACATCCTACATCTCCTGATTTTCAGCAAGGAGGTCGATGATTCCCCTTCAGCAAGGAGGCCGATGATTCCTTGCCTTGGCTCATCTTGGCCAATCACCTGCATTGAGAAAGGGTAAACAATTAAGCATAAAGACATGATCCAATAAAAGCATAATAAAATGTAGAAAATAAGAATAAAGATGTAATGCAATTAAGAAGAAGCATGTTGAAAGACTAAGCATGTTGAAAAGTAAATACTACGCATAAGGACATAAAAGACCCTCACCCGAATCATCAGTCTCATAATTAAGTCTTGGGTTCTCATCATCACTATCAACATCACTATCACGTGAGTGTAAGTTGGAACCTCATCGCACGGTGGAGGCTCATCATCGTCATCACTGTAACTTGTTGAGCATATCTATGTCCTTTACATCCACCACTAAGTCACCACCTGTTTGTGCATTGTCCTCGCGGTCCTCAAGACCTTGTATGCCAAAGTCCCCAAAGGTTTGTTCCTCTTGATAGAAAATCCCCTCGTATGTTTTAGGGTCAATGTTGTTGTAATCGTCTTCGGAGGGCATGGGTAGCTTACCATGTGGCGATACATGGAACACGACTTCCCAGCCAATGAGTCCCTCTTTCTTGCATGGGTAGGGCAAATAATAAACTTGCCTGGCTTGGTGAGCCACAACAAAGACATCGGATCCATGGTAGGTGGTTGAAGGCTTAACTTCAACTAACCCAATGGAAGGGGTACTTTTGTCCATCCACAGGGTCGAACCAGTGGCATTTGAACACAACGCTTGAGTTCTATGTTCGTGTTATTGAACGTCAGCTCGTATACGTTCTGTAACCTTCCGTAGTAATCAAATTCACCGGCTCCTTTGGTGAAGACCCCGGTATTTATAGTCTTTGCATTAGGCCGACTGTTCTGGTGAAACTCTGTATGGAAGCGGTACCCATTCACATCATACTTCTCATACATCTCGACTCTACGGTTACAACCTTGGGAGACACATCTCAACTCATCCGACATCACAACGTTGGGATCAGCTCCCTACAAGTACAAATTGTTTTGTGCATTAGTAGAGGGACAAGACACGGATTGCAAGGTAGAAGGGACAGGTTAGAAATTACCTTTTCCCTGAACCAAGCCGTGAATTTTTTCTTTCCGGGGGCACCTCTTTCAAAAGAGTGTCCAGCTCGGCTTCATCGGGTCCCTCTGATGTTCCCGACCACATTTCATCCTTGAATTGGCTAAAAGGAGAAAATACGTATTAGACGAAACCGAGTTAGTAGTTGCAAAGTAATTTGTTCACCATTTTACCTAAGGAAACTGCCCTCTTCTCCTCCCCGTCGCGGACCACTTCCTTCATGTTCATAAGCACATAGAGCATTATGCACTCCAGCTCTTCATTGGTCAAGGTATACCTTTTCGCCACCGCCTTGCCACCGGGAAACTGGAAGAGGACGAGCTTGGGGTCTTGCTTGGGCTCGTCGACATTGTACCGAGAGGCCTGGTTATGCATAGTGGGAACATCATCGGGATAGTACGTTAGCCTGGCGTCTGTCATCTCCTGGAGGATAGTTGCCTCAGCTATGCATGCTTCAATCTTATTTTTGTTTCCACATTTGGTTCGAATATACTTAAACTCTCTCTCAATACAAAACTGCCAACGAAACTGCACCGGTCCACCCAAGAGTGCCTCGTTCGCGAGATGCACAACAAGATGTGCCATCGGAGTAAAGAAGCCTGGCGGAAATATCGTCTCTAAGTTGCATAGCAACTCCGGCACTAGATCATGCAGCTTCTGAATAATCAGGGGACATATCTGCTTAGCACAGAGCGTGCGGAAGAAATGGCTCAACTCCGCGAGCACTCGCCAGACACGGTCGGGGAGATACCCTCGAACCATCACCGGCAGCAGCCGCTCAATCCATATATGATAGTCGTGACTCTTGAGCCCGGTGACTTTTCCTGATTTTATATTGACTCCCTTACTTATATTCGAACAATAGCCATCAGGGAACATCACGACGAATTTGAGCCAAAAGAATGCCTCAGACTTTTGCATACTATTAAGGCAGAAGTCGGCATGCGGCTTGAACCAGTTCTTTTCGACGGCCTTCAGGAGGCTTCATGTGTAATCTCTTCCTATCACAGAGCTTCTTAACATCGACTCTAGCCTTAACATTATCCTTCGACTTCTCAGGAATGTTCAGGACTGTGTGAAAGAGGGACTCTCCAACATTCTTTTCGGTGTGCATCACATCGATGCTATGGGGAAGTTCGAGGTCCTTGTAATATTCGAGTTGCGTCAAGCCTGCCACGTGAGTCCAGTTGTGCGTCACACCATATCCCACATATCGTGGGCCTTTTCCCCAGCAGGCACGAGAGCACTTAGCTCGGCATCAACAGCTGCACCATCGAAAGTTGGTATCTCTTTTTCTTCACGCTCAACTCTGCCCTTCTTGAAGTTCTTTTTGTCTTCTCTAAACCGATGCCCTCTTTTGAGGAACTTTCGATGTGTGTCAAACGCGGAATACTTCTTACCCGGCTTAGCCACATGAACTCAAGTCGGTTCCTGCACACTGGGCATGGCCACTTACCAGCTGTACACCATCCGCAGAATAGGGCGTACCCGGGCATGTCGTGCATGGAATTGTGGAACCAAACTTTCATCAAGAAGTTTGTCTTCGATGCACGATCATATGTCAACGTCCCGTGGTGCCAAGAGTGGTTCAGATCATCCACAATCGGCTGCATGTAGACACTTAAATTCTTCCCCGGTATTCAGGACCTGGAATGATCAGCGACAGGAATATGGTCTTCTTTGCATTAGGGCTCCGGAGGGAGATTGAGCGGAATAACAAACACGGGCCAGCAGCTGTACGAGGCAGTCGACATACCATATGGATTGAATCCATCGGTTGCTATCGCGATTCTGACGTTTCGAGCCTCTGCTGCCTCATCGGGTGGTTGCTATCAAAGTTCTTCCATGCCGTACCATCAGATGGATGTCCCATCTTTACCCGTCCGTGCTCATCCTTGTATCTCTTCCCCGTCTTGTGCCATGCATCTGTGTGGCAGACTCTTTGTTCATGTAAAGCCGCTTGATTCTTTTATGAATGGGAGGTAACGAAGAATCTTAATGGCGACTTTTGTCTGCGTCTTCTGACCATCGCTCCGTTTACCTCATGATACCTAGAGGCCCCACACAGGCTACAGTACTTGTCATCCGCAAACTGTTTCCAAAACAAAAGGCATCCTTTTGGACAACAATCTATCTTTTCATAATCCATGCTGAGATCTCGCAGGATTTTCTTCGTTTCGTACATGCTTTTAGGCAGACAATGCCCTTCGGGCAACATGTTACCATAAGTTTGCAGATGCGCTTCAAAGCATGAACGGGTGTTGCCGTACTCGAGCTTTTGGCTAGTGCTTGCGAGATGGCATCGAGCTGAGAAATTTTTGCACCCTCGTACAGAGGCCTCTGACCGAGGCCATCATATCAAAGAAGGCCTTCGCGGTTGGCTCCGGGTCCTCTGGTTCACGCGGTTCCTCCGGTTCTGGCGGTTCCTCCGTGAAGGTGGCGAATCTGGCACGTCGCCATCACGGAGATCATCTAGAAAGTTTCTAAGCCCATCATCCTCATTGCCATTGATCTGCTGCCGCATCATCCTACCACTTTCGCGTTCGTACTCACCAAAGTCGACCGTCGTGACGAAGTTCAGCATATACCCATGAGACCAGTGGTGTTTAGTCATCTCATCCTTTCCCTGACGTTGAGGAAGCCTGCAACGAGCGCAAGGGCACTTTGAACGAATGCCTGACTTTGAACCACGCGCTAACTCCTTCACTAACAAATTGGTCTTCCATACCCACTCGTCTGTCCTATCAACCGCACTAGTTCGGCCACTATGTATCCACCCATTATCAGCCATCCTCTGCTTTCCTGTGAGCCAAACAATAATATCATGAAATTAAATGCATCATATTTTTATTTTCTACCGGGCAAAACGCATGCATCAACCTACAACTCTAATAGGTCAAGGTCCTAGCAGCCGCCGGATCCGTAGATTGAGTACGTTCTCCATGCTCTACCCCGGTCCGAGACAGAATTTCGGCAGCACCTCCCCGCTGCTATCCCGATACACGTCTCGACAAAAAGCCGAGAGGATGTGCATCCGGAGAGCAACGGGGAGGCGCTACCGAAATCCTGACTCAGACCGGAGCAGAACATGGAGAACGTACCCAACTACGGATCCGCCGACTGTCCTGTAAATGCCGAAGCGTTACGGTCAAAATATGCCGACCTCTAATGCACATTTATCTTCGTAACGCTTGCGGACGGGAAGTGACACCTAGGTGACGCGACACGACGCGACATAAAAAAATGCGAGGGAGGAGACGGAGTTCTAGCTAACCCTCGAAGCGTGATCAGGCGGCTCCAGACAGCGGCAGGAGGCGTGGTGTGGCGTCTCCTACCCGATCTCCTGTACCAAATCAGTACCAAATTTGCACTAAATCAATAACAAAATTACTAACCCTAATAAAAAAACAGGGGCAGGAGCTCACCATGTTCAGGACCTACGGTGGCGGGAGGTGGCAGGGGGCAGGAGCATGGCCGGGGGCAGCAGCACGGGGGCGGCGTGGGAGGGCGTGGAGGAGGAGGCCGGGATGGGGAGGAGACGGCCGGCTGGGAGGAGGCGCCCGGGGAGGGGACGGGATGGGGAGGAGGCCGGCGTGGGAGGGCGTGGAGGAGGCGGCCGACGTGGGGCGTGGGAGGACGTGCAGGAGGCGGCCGGGGTGGAGGGCGTGGAGGAGAAGGCCGGGATGGGGAGGAGACGGCCGGCGGGGAGGAGGCGGCCGGGGAGGGGACGAGATGGGGAGGAGGCCAGCGTGGCGAGGGCGTGGAGGAGGCGGCCGGCATGGGGAGGGCGTGGAGGCGACGGCTCGGCTGGGCAGGAGGCGGCCGAGGTGGGGCGCGACCTCGGGGCGGCGGGGTGAGAGCGGGGAGGCGGCAGGGATCGAGTGGGGAGGGGATCGAGCGACCTCGAGGCGGCGGGGTGAGAGCGGGCAGATTTGTTTTCTCTTTCCTCGACCCGGCGTAGATATTAGGGCCAAAGTCTCGGCGTAGCCATTTTTTTAATTATGTACTTTTTAAAATTATTATTTAGTATACAAAATATTACTATTATTTTAATAGTATGTATTAAAGCATATATACTCTCTTTACGCCGCTAAAAAACTTTTTGAATATACTATTACTTCTATTATCTATTTTATTAATTCATTTTATTATATTCTTACTTCTTTCCTGCCTCGGGGTCCCTATAAAACTTGCATGTGGCCCTAGCACATGTTGGTGGGTGTGGTGGGAGGATGGAAGAGACAATAACCACCTCACTTGCATGCATAACCTTCACACGCGTGCATGCGATAACACACTTGTGCAGATTTCTCCATCCGAAGTGGATGTGTGTGAAGCAGGTCACACCCCGGAGTGGAATCTTTGCCATCCAAAAACCCATATCACACTTTTACACACATGGTATGGCACCCCCTAGCTTGTGGTGGCATCCCGACGCTCCGGATCGCCTCTCCGGCGAAACCCTAGCCCAGCCGGAGAAAAGTCCAACTTATCGTCTACAACCTTGACCGAAGCCGGAAGAGGGTAGCAAAGTGGAACTAGTTGCTTGGTTGTGTAAGGTAGACCCTAGGAAGTCCCAAGAGAAAGGTATAACCCAACTCTTGACAAGATTCTCTCCGGTTTGTCCGATCCGGGACTTTCACGCTATAAGTCGTGAAACTCGCTAGAGAGAAGTGGATGTGTGTGAAGCAGGTCACACCCCGAGTGGAATCTTTGCCATCCAAAAACCCATATCACACTTTTACACACATGGTATGGCACCCCCTAGCTTGTGGTGGCATCCCGACGCTCCGGACCGCCTCTCCGGCGAAACCCTAGCCCAGCTGGAGAAATGTCCAACTTATCGTCTATAACCTTGACCGAAGCCGAAAGAGGGTAGAAAAGTGGAACTAGTTGCTTGGTTGTGTTAGGGTAGGCCCTAGGAAGTCCCAAGAGAAAGGTATAACCCAACTCTTGACAAGATTCCCTCCGGTTTGTCCGATCCGGGACTTTCACACTATAAGTCGTGAAACTCGCTAGAGAGAAGTGGATGTGTGTGAAGCAGGTCAGACCCCGGAGTGGAATCTTTGCCATCCAAAAACCCATATCACACTTTTACACACATGGTATGGCACCCCCCAGCTTGTGGTGGCATCCCGACGCTCCGGACCGCCTCTCCGGCGAAACCATAGCCTAGCCAGAGAAAAGTCCAAGTTATCGTCTACAACCTTGACCGAAGCCGGAAGAGGGCAGCAAAGTGGAACTGAGCACAACATCATTTAGCCACGCAATTAATTCAGAAAAATCTAAAAAAAAGTAAAACCCGCGCACAACGTCATTTTATGTGACCTTCACACTGAGCTACCACGGACAGAGTTTACTAAGGTGAATAAAAAAAACTGATAGGCCGAAGGCATTGCCGTCGGCGTATCTCCTGCCTTAACGCCGTCCCAACGTGGCCGTTTTTAGGGGTGCGTGTCGTCAACTTACGCCGACAGCCAAAGTTTCGCTGACGGCAGCCGTCGGCGTAAGGATGACTACTCTGACGGTTTTTGCACGCCGACGGCCTGGTTGCAGGGCAACCGTGTGTCCGTTCATACGCCGACGGCCCCGACATTTAGCCGTCGGTGTACATATTGGCCGTCGGCGTAAGGATGACTACGCCGATGGTGTTTGCACGCCGACGGCCTGGTTGCAGGGCAACCATGTGTCCGTTCATACGCTGACGGCCCCGACATTTAGCCGTCGGCGTCTTGTGGCTTTCCCGTAGTGAAACCCACCAGAATAACCATCTAACAAGATAAGTAAGCTCAACAAAAGAAGTCACACCACGAAAACAACTCCAACACTAGACCCCAAAACACTCATGCACGACGACAATAAGTAAAATCATGAAAACGTGGGCGACCAGGCAAAGGATCTATAAGAGGACAAAAGACAGAGACAAAACGCACCTAACAAACCTACGCACAAACAAACATAATGCAAGGCTAGATCGAACCCCACATCAATAGGTCTGCAACAATCCCCACAAGCGAAATAACCTAGAGAAAGTCCCCACAAAAAACCCCGCAAGCAATAGGAAGCAACCACCACTCTAGGAAGAATGAGCTACTATGCATAACAGAGCAGTGCGGCCGCCGCACCACCGCGAAAGCAGCTAGGAAGAACAATCTACTCGGCAAAGTACAAAAAAATAAAGGGAAGACGATTTTCATCCTGAGATCGAAGCCGCAGCTGCCGGTGCCGCAACGCCCACCACCTCACGAAACGAAGATGTAGATCTGCCTCCAAATCCCAAGGACGAAGCACCCAATCTGCAACACAAAAAGAAAGGAAACATAAGTAGCCGAACAAACCAATGAGACAACAATAACAGACCCAACCGTCGCGAAGAAACAAACCCAAAAACAAAGCCGTGACCAAGAAAGAAAGACCCGAACAAGAGAGGAGACCGAGGAAGACGGAGAGGAGAAGAATAGGCAACCTACGGAACCGAGACACGTAGCCAGCATGCGGCTCCCAAGAACGAGCGAACCGACCCACATGGCGGCGAAGCCGAGAGCACATGGGGATGTAGAGCTGGGTGTGGGAGCCAGGGAGGCGACGGCCAGATGCCGCTGGCCTCGGTATGGATCTTCCTCCATGGGCTTCCGACTCACCTTCCTCCTCCTTTCTCCACATGGGGGAAGGGTAGCGGGAGGTCGCCGCAGCCACCGATTGGTTGAAGGAGACGGCCGGGCATAGGAGGAGGAGGGCGACGCGGGGTTGGACTGACAAAATCCAAGTGATTGACCAGGAAAACCGACCTTAGGCTACTCACAGTGGGAGTAACTAAGCTGGTAACATAGATGCCACATAAGCAAAAAATATGATATGACAGCTAATTAATGAGGAGAGAGACAAATGGAGTAACATAGCTAGTTACCATCACATAGCGCTTTCCAAGACATGATGAGTCTACAAGCTAATAAATGAGACCATCTATGTTACTCTCTTGATGTTATTTTGCACTGTGAGGATAGTAACATAGACTAGTAACATGCTTATGTTACTAGTCTTAGTTACTCCCCACTGTGACCAGTTTTACAGCTGTGTACGACCGAACGAGACGCACGTCCAGCATGCCATCCACGGCGAACCGACCCAACAAAACACCAACAGATAGGCGAGCCCCAACACGAGTGATGAGGTGGACGCACCAGGGTGCAGAAAAAGCAGGGAACATAGATGTTTGAAACGATCTCTGTCCTTCATTAAAAAATTAACTCGTTATGCACACTTCATAACTCTCCACAATCCAATTAAACCAGCCAAGGTGGTGGCGTCCTACCCGGACAATATGTTCAAATTACAAAGCTTACCAAAGATTATGGTTTGATGGAATTTTCACCAGTAAAGTTGTGGGAAGCTCTTTTCACTTCGAAGGGCAACGAACTAGGGATGAGCTCTACGTACCACCCCTAAACCGATGGACCACATGAACTAGTGAATCAGTTTCATTAAATCTATCCCCGTCGCTTCACACAAGCCTGCCCACACGAATGGAGTCAATTTCTGTCCCTTGATAAATTTTGGTATAACACAAGTGTTCACTCAACGATCAAAATGTCTATGTTCTTAGAGCATCTCCACCGGAGCCTCCAATGGGGTGTCCGACACCTCCCAATTGAAGTACAATTGAGGGGGGGGGCGGTGCCCCCCGAACAGGCACTTCAAATTATTTTTTCATTAAACCACATCGGCGGTTGTTCTTCCATTTCAAATTTTCAATATGAATTGAAGATAGAGAAGTATAGATTATTACAACACAAAAGTTCGAATTCGAATGTAAAGTTCAAATATGAATTCAAGTTTAACACATGACATATCAAACCGGCGCGGCTGAGTTGCTTTGACAGCCCACAAGTGCGTCACGAGGTCATCGTGCAGCTGCTTATGCATTTTTCAATCACGAATTTCCCGATGCATGGCAAGAAATTCTGAATACTGCTTCGGCACGCCCGGCTGTGGCTCGGCCATAGGCCCCTGGAAATCAAACACCTCGTTGATCAACGGCTTCCTCCTATCACGCTCACTCTCAATGATCATGTTGTGCATGATAACGCAAGCCTCCACGATCTCACATATTTCATCTAGCGACCATGAAAGACAAGGGTAGCGGACGACGGCAAACCTGGTCCGGAGCACTCCAAATGCCTGCTCCACATCTTTGCGGACAGACTCTTGCCTCTTTGCAAAATGACAATCTGCCTCGCCGACAGGGTTACGGATAGTCTTCATAAATGTTGACCAAGTAGGATAGATGCCGTCGGCAAGGTAGTACCCCTTGGTGTACTCATAGCCATTGATCACATAGTTGCATGGTGGAGTTAGGTCATCACAAAGTTTCTTAAACACCGGGGAGCGTTGGAGCACATTGATGTCATTGGCGGCACCGGCTGTGCCAAAAAATGCATGCCAGATCCAAAGATCATAATCTGCCACGGCCTCAAGTATGACACTGCACTTTCCGTGATGTCCTAACTTATACATCCCCTGCCAAGTGAACGGGCAGTTCTTCCAGTTCCAGTGCATGCAGTTGATGCTTCCAAGCATCCCTGGAAATCCTCGTGCTTGGCTGGTGCCAAGAGACGAGCCGTGTCTGCCTCATTTGGTGATCTCAGATATTCCACTCCGAACACTTTCACAACTGCTTTGCAAAACCTGTAAGTGGCTTCGACGGCGATGGACTCAGACATACGGAGATAGTCATTCAACGCATCGGCGGGAAGTCCGTAAGCAAGGCACTGTATGGCCGCCGTGCATTTCTGAAGAGATGAAAATCCAGGAAGGCCAGTGCAGTCTCTCTTCAGCTCAAAGTAGTCATCATATTCCCGAACGCCATGCATGGTCCTCCTGAACACGTCCCCGCTCATCCTAAAGTGCCGGCGAAATTCATGAGGAAAGTTCGCCGGATTCTGGGCAAATTAGTCGTTGTACAAGAGCATGTGCACAGTTGCTCTGTGACGTTCCTTGTTGGCCCTCCGCCCCTTCACTGATCCTCCAAACTTCGGCGCCGCGTTTGCCTCGAATACATCATCTAGAACTACGGCCATGACCATCTCATTCTCCTCGTCGTCGGCTGCAAGAGCGGCATCCTCCGCCATCATTTGGAAAAACATGATCTCGTCGTCGCCGTCCATAGCCTACTAATGAAACAAAGAAATGAAACAAGGTCACGAATGACCAATCAATAAAATCAGCCTATGAACCAGTGGTCGAACAGGATGCGTGCGGGGCGGCAGGGAAGAAGAGGCATACCTGGGCTGAATTAGCTGCGCCGGCGCTAGACGAGGTCGGAAACCGGCAGGTAGCGGCGGCAAGCAGCCCTGCGTGAGCGCTGCGGCTTGGGTCCCGAGGTGCGAATCAAGCAGGCGGCGACGAGAGTGGCGGCGATGGTGCGAATCGCCGGCGAGAGGAAAAAGAAGGAGGGTGGGGGAATGAATCAGGCCACGCCGGCACTGTGTGTATGACGGGCGGGCCAGACATGTCGGAGGGCATGTCCGCCCCATGTCCGGTACCCCTGAGAGGGCCTCCAAACTTGGAGGCTCTTTCGGGGGTGCCGAACATGATTTCGCTCGGCCCGGCTGTCGTGGGTTTGTCACGTCAGGTGTCATGGATGACTTCGTATGTGTGGGATTACGCGAGTCAATCGTCTCCGAGCTTGGGATCGCAGGAACAAAGATGAACACAGATTTACCCAGGTTCGGCCCCTCAATGTGAGGTAAAGACCTACTTCCTGCCTACCCTAGATTTGTATTGATATGATATATGGTGTTACAATGGAGGCGTTCCGATCTCGGTACTCGCCGTATGAACTAGGGTTTGAGGGCTTGATAGCTTGACCTCCTCTAAGTCCTGCGAGTCCTCTTTATATACACGGAGGCTTGCTAGGTTACAAAGGAAACTTCCTCCACAAGGAATATATCAACTGGAACCTATTTGGAGACTAACTCGTCCTTACGTCTTCCAGGATATGTCTTCTAGACTCTTCACCTTGTGGCGGTGCGATATTGGGCTTGCTTTCATGCAGACCTTTTCTGGTGCGAGTAAAGTGGGTCGCACTTATCAATACGGGCCGCGGGTTAATCCACAAAGTATTCCCCCGACATTAGCCCCCAAGTTCTGCTTGGACTTCAGATGAAGGCTTCTTTGTCTTGGTGAACTGCCGAACCGCACATGTGGACGCGCTAGCTGAACTCCAGTTTTTGTGTCGCCACTTGCGACTTATAACCCTTTGGTGGCTCAAGGGCGCGACTCATCTGGTCGTGCCTGTTGGTTTCCAGATCTGAACATCTTCCACGCCTGGGCTATTTAGTTCGGCCCATCGGCCTCCCTGGCGCTCTGTTTGGGTTACGCCTCCGCTACTCTTCTCCGCCGCCTTTGCTTCCGCTTCTTGCGCTCGCGATCTCCTGGTGGAAATTCCCCTGATTGGAAAAGATGTCTTGCCGTAGTTGCAACTGGGAAGGCTCGTGGATTGACGAAGTATTTTTGGAATCTCTGGCCGCTCGCGGCCTTCTTCCACCGAAAGATCAATGTGAATGGCGCGCCCCTGGCGAGGAGATAATCCCTGATCCGCAGCCAGGAGAAGTGGCGATTTTTGTAGAACACGTCGAGCGCGGATTCAAGCCCCCAAGCTCTCTCTTCTTCCGCTCCCTGATGCAACGGCTAGGCCTTCGCCTTCATGACATTGGTCCCAATTCGATGTTGCAAGTGAGTAACTTCCATGTTCTTTGCGAAGATTATTTGGGTGTTCCTCCTTCGATAGATTTCTGGCTTGCCTTTTTTGGTTGTAATAGTCAAAAGGAAGCAACATACGCTTCTTTCCTCCAATGCGGCGCCATTTCTTTCCAACGTCGTAAAGGTAGTATCTTCCCAAAGCTAGCCCTCGCCAATAAAGTTAGGGGTTGGCAAAGAGCCTTCTTTTACTGCAAAGACACTTCTCCTGAGGGCGAAATTCGTCTTCCCCCTTGGTCTCCACTCCCTTTCGAGGCTACCCCTGCTTTGTCTTCCAAGCCCGATCCTTCTTCGTTGCCATCCATCGAAATTCTTTTGGACAAGGTGAGGGCGCTGACGCTCCATGGCCTCACCGGATTGGATCTCATATCTTGCTGGACCAAATGGCGAATTCAGCCCGTGAGCCGCCGTCTGCGACTTATGGTGGATTTCACCTGTCATGCGAATGATGTTGATCGTACTTGCCCTGAAGATTGGGACAAAGGGGAGTGGATAAACTTCATTCGCCGAGTGACGAACGAGGACATTAACTCGTATGATACCGTCGGTCTTGCCCCTTTCTGGGCTGAACACAAGCCTTTTGTGGTAATTCTTCTTGTAACTTTTGCCTTCTAGGATTCTTCCTTCAAAGTTGATTATTTCTGACCTTGATTTTCTTTCAGATCGACCCCCATTTTTGGACTCTCCCGTCAGAAGAGGCCGACTCAAGCCAAGAAGCCGCTGCCAAGTCATCAGAACAAGTCGCTGCTCCTGGTGAGGAAACGATTACACATGGCACTGCTTCTGAGCCTGGGGTAGCGCCTCCGAAGAGGAGCAACAAATGGCCGATGCTCTTTTTCCTGGAGCTTCCTGAAATACCTCGTAGATCCTCCAAGCGTTTTTTATCTGAGCGTCCGAAGATCCCTCGCAACCTGAGAAACGTCGCAAGGCCTTGGCGTTGCTTGTGGGAATAAAAGTTGCCAAATCCTTGAAGCTTGCTGAGCCTGACAGTGCTGTACTTTCCTCCGAGCCTGTTGCGAAGAATTGCTTCTCGACAAGTTCGGGTATTTCCCTGCGACATTCTGTTTTCTTTGTACTCATGTGTCTCCATGAAGGATTGTTAACCACTGCTGTTTTTCCTATCCTGTAGGCTCAGATCTGCAAGATTTATCTTCTCCTTCCTCTGGTTGCCTGATGAAGAGCATCCGTATTGCCTCTGGGTAGGATTTGCCTTCCTTTTATGACTGTGACACTGCTATTTTAGTCTATAACTATCAATATCTTGTAGGGCCACGATTGAAGGGGATACAAAGTCTGCCTCTTTCACTGCTCTCTCTCAGCCAACCATGAGTGAGGACGACGTTGCTGACGAAAACATGGGGACCAGTGATGGCGCACTTGTCTGAAGCCTTCCTCAGAGGAAGGTATTGCCGATGCGGCTCCTGCCATGATTCCAGCCGCGGCTCCATCTGCGACTCCCGATGGTATAGGGGTGCCAATTCAAGTTGGAGCTCCTGTTTCTGAAGCGGCTGATCTTCCAAACACTAATAATTCCAAATCAATTGCGGATGCCATAATCGCAGCTGGAGATAGGCACGCCGCTTTACTGCGCGACCTGGTTGAGCAATTTTCTTCAAGTCGCCAGGTAGCATAACGTAGCCCCCAAGGATCAAGACCTTTGCGTCAGTTAGCAGGGTGTTGATTCTTTCTCTTTTCCAAGTTTTCAGCCCCCAAGTGCCTTTATGAATTGCTTACATTTTTCCTCTGTTTATTTGCAGCTTGAGTGGTCCTCACTTGATGCCTCTGACTCAATGAAAGGCAATGGCATGTCCTTAGATAAGCCTGAAATGATGCAGTCTGCCTTGGAGCAACATAGCGAGATCATTAGAAACCAGGCACAAGAAATAAAGGTACTCAAAGGTCAACTTGACTCCTGTGAAGAGCAATTTAAAGAGCTCGAAGCTGATTCGAAGCAGCGACTCATGGAGAAGGATGAAGTTATAAAATCCTTGCAAGAGGGCTGAATCTCAAATCTGAATTGATTGATCGACTGAAAGGAGACCATGCGAGGGAGCTCGTTGCGCGAGATGAAAAATATAACACATTGCTTAAGGCCTTTGAGGGTTTTGGATCTGTTGTTAAATCAGCCATCCTGCAACTCGCTGGTTATATCCTTAATCCTTTGTCTCTTGATCATGCATATTTGGGTGAACACCATGAGTTGCTGATTTGGATCTCATCTTGTTTTTTGACGCAGGGCCTGGTGCTCCAGTATGCCGCTCCAATTTAAAGGATCAGCTGGAATATCTTCAAGATTTTAGCCAGCGCCTCCTTAAGGTAACCCAGGAAGTTATGACAAAAATCGCCCCTGCGGTTGATGCTCCAGCTTCATGTGAGTATTGGCTGAACAGACTGTTTAAGGCTCCCCACTATGTCTCTGATTGGAAGGGGTCCTCTGCTCGCGCCGGAGCTGCTCATGTTTTGACATTACTCCGGGCATATTATCCAGAAATAGAGGTTGGCAAGATTGCTCGCCATGACCGGGCGAAGCGCGCGGACGGTACTGAGCTTCCAATGAGTGAGTATTTCGACATCTGGAAGGGGATGCGTGGCTACGCCACACTGTTTGTTAAGAATTTAGACCTGGGCTCTTATCTGGGGAAGTTCAATCCTGATGGCAGCAAAGTTGCGAAAGAGAAATCCACTGGGGCTGATTCATCCCGAGCTTCTAATCCATCCTCGGGACCTGGTGGTCCTTCTACTTCGTCTGGTGGTGCCCTGGTTATAAGGACACCTGCCGCTCCAACCCCAAGACAAGCCGCGAAGGCTCCTGTTCCTGCGACTCGAAAGCAGAAATAAACATCCAATAGTGATGTGGGACTTGTCAATAGCGACGTGCCCGTTAGTTTGTAAAGTATTTGTGTACTATAAGCAGTACTTTTGTGACCTATAAGCAGGTTCTTTTATGATATTTCCATTAAGCAGACGCTCGCGCGGCTCAGTATTTCCTAGGAACATGTGTGTTCAGGGTCGAGAGCGGCCATGATAGGCAATCAAGCTCGATTGACGCCACACCCCAGTACTTTGGCCGCATAATGCAAGACGCTTCTAACTTAAGGATTGCCACTCGTTTGGCAAAGGTTGAGGTAGCGAGCTGTGCTCGCTGTGCTTGTAAAAAAGCCCTCAAGGGTTAGTGATGTATGAAATTCCAAAGACTCAGCAACTCAATGATAGTTGAGGCGAAACGACGAACCCTTGAATGTCAAGGGTGCCGGCTTTATTTCATAATCACTCAATTTCTTACAGGGTGTGACAAAAGACGATGCAGACCCTTTAATGCGAGTTTTCTGTTCCTCGCAGGTCATACATACTTGATACTCATCGCACTCGGCTGCGAATTGATACTCCTGACGGAGTAGGGTTGAACACCTAGTTGGTTCAAGTTTGAGTCGCTAAGAGCGACTCGGGTCGAGCATGATAGCTCCGATGTGTTTTTCATGCCAAAGTAAGGGGCAAATCCTTTGGAAGATCAGTCGCACTGAGTTGCGACTTATGTGATTTACTGCTTTGGGAGATTAGTCGCACTGAGTTGCGACTTATGCTGATTCACTGTTTTGGGAGATTAGTCGCACGGAGTAGGGTCTCACAATAACTGACCTCTTTGACTGGGGTTGTTGATTGAGATTGGATCTATGCATATGCGCCATCTCTTGTCTTCTTTTTGTATCAGAGCGATTTCTGAAGTATTATCTTCCTGATTCGCGACTGTATTGTTGGAATTCACCATCTGGTGAGTGCGTCTCGCTGTCCGTTCATGTTGCGTCCCCAACGCGACTCGTTTTGGGCTGCGAAGGCTCACCGATGGCCTCAGACCGTGTGAGGAGTTGGCGATGCAAGCTTCTTCTGCGATTACTGAGCCTGCTTCCTCGCATTCTAGTGCTCTTTGTCTGTCTCCAAACACTGTGATTACGCCGTTTGGTCCTGGTATTTTTAACTGTAGGTAGACGTAGCAGGGGCGGGCAGTGAATTTGACATAAGCTTCTCTCCCGAATCGCATGGTACGGGCTTTTGACAGCTACGACTCGAAGCTTAGGAGTTCTGTGCGGAAGTTTCGCTCAGTCCCAAAGCTGACTTCGAGTGTTATTTTTCCTATAGGTCGAGTAATTACTCCTGGAATTATGCCTTGGATATCCTTCCTGGTTGGCTGTAGCCGCCGCTCGTGTATGTTCATTCGACGGAGCGTATCTTGGTATAGGATGTTTACTCTTCCTCCTCCATCCATGAGGACTTTGTTCAGCCTGTATCCCGCGACTTGGTGCGACAACAAGGGCCAACTGTCCTGAATTTCTTACTTCTGGGG